>CM076583.1:312067567-312474224 GCA_034641835.2 Pinus albicaulis
TCCCTTCGGATTAAAGGGGGGAATGTTGACACCTAATCCTATGGGATGGGTGTGGATATTTAATTTTGTATAATAAATAATATTTGGAAATAAGGAAGGCCAAGAGTCATTGGGAGATGAATCCCAATAGCCTCACCTCCATGTATAAATGCATGTTCATTCTTCATTCAATAACACATTCTGATTTGAGGAGTTACCTCCTGGTTTGACATATACTAAATAGATAATATGTGTACTACAAGACATGCTAGATTAGCTAGGAGAATGAACTAGATAACCAAAATGAAAAATTGGCTAGGAGGATGAACTAGATAACCAAAATGAAAAATAAACTGGAGCATAACAGAGTTACGTTAAAAGATGAGAGTTAGTAGCAACAACCTAAATATGGTCTTTGGTGTTGGTATTTAATGTTTTCAAGGTTTTTGCTCGCTGGGGAAGGAACGCCAAGGCGTTTCTCAGTGTGTCTCAAGGATTAATCTATGTCCCTTAGCTGATGGTGATGGTTCTCCATAGGGTGTAGGATGTCAACCTAGTGCTCAAAGTGGTTCATCATAATTCTGCCAAGGAGGAAATTAAAACACGAATATTGATCAATGGTGTACATGTACTAGTTCAAATGGTCTCGAGTGCATCCAACATCCTACACCTATTCATACAACTCATCAAGAACCTATGTATTTGAAATTTGTTTCCATTGGGAATTCCCTTCTCATTCGAGATGAGATAATTGCTGGATGGGCCCCAGTGTGAGGTCCTAAAACCTAACAATTAATTCATGATTCTTGTGATCTACATGTGTGTCCTTAAGAAACCTGCTCCTAATAGTAGGTTTCCACCTAATGGATTTGTACTCGCTTACAAACATAAAAAAACAAAACCAAAATACATTGATAGACAATTGTGAAGATGAGGAGTGGAGATAAAGAGATAAGGAAATTAAAGAGAAGGGAGACCAAAGAACAAAGGGTCAAATGAGATAAAAAAATCATAAAAAAAGGTGATAGTTAAAATGATGCACAAAATCACCCAATAGTTATTATAACTTTTTATAAGAAAACAAATTTTAAGAAATACATTTTTAATATAAAATAACACAAAGAAAATTATAAAATATAACTTATTTAAAAGATAGATATATATTTTTTCACCCAAAGTAAATAAAATATAATTATATAAAAATATATAAACTAAATTTATATGATTCATTTTTTAGCCTAAATAATATGTAAGTTGGAAAAAATCAAATTATAAAAACATTTTTTAATATCAATATTAATATAAAATAATATAAATTAGTTTATAGAATATAATTAATATTAAAAAAATTAATGCAATTTACATAAAATATTAAAAATAATTATTTATATTTAATCATATAAAAGTGCGTAAAACATAATACATCATTTACAAACCACTTTAAATTAAAATCGAATGATGATTTTTATAATCTTCATAAAATCAATATCTAAAATTAAGATTTTTCACCAATTTATAGAAAGAGCCATATTATTTTATAAATATTGAAAAATTGTTATAATACATATTACTAATTATGAATACAAATTTTAAATTGTGTTTATTTATTTATAATTCCTATGTCATAGGAGATGGTACTTCAATTTAAAAGTAGAGAATAAATTTAACTAATCTATAAACTAATAAAAATGAAATGTTCTCATATTTTGTTACGACAAATTTTATATACTTTTGCAAAGTCTGTTATTCAATGCTTTACTTAAGATTAACATATAATATTAATAAATACTAAATAAGTTGATGTTGAAATAAAAAAATTTAAAATAAAGATCGCATTGTCCACACAATGAAGACAAAATGTATTGTGGGAAACTAGTATAGAAAATTCGAGCCTAAAGGTGAAGACTATACCTAAATATTTTCTCCTCTAACATTAAATGAAATAGAAAGTATGGTGAAGTAGAAATCCAGTATTCATTGAGGTTTCAGTTTGTATGAGTCCAAGTGAGGCATCCCAACTGGCGATGGTCGTGTGTGTGAGGACTCTGATCCCCTGAGGTTCATGGTTCAAATCCTCTCTGAGTGAAAAATATAAACATATGTAAACTGTAATGCCTTAGTAGCCATCTAATGTTAGGGTTAAGGTTTTGGACCTCCAAAATACACTTGATGTTATGAAGCCAACTCAAAATATAGAAGAAAAGAGAGATCAACGACTTTGAAATCATCCTCTTCGAGGGGTCAACCTCCTTTACATTGCATAAATGAACAATTCTTGGAGTATATGAATGAGAAACCATCCTTTATGTATATAGGAGTCCATGGGGTCAAAATATAATCCTAGCCGACCTAAAAATAATAATGTGAGGGAACAATAATATCAATATGGGGACTACAGGGGTAAAATAATAACAATAAGGGGGTTACACTAACAACAATAAGTGACTACACTAGTAATATAGGGCCCTAACGTGCCCCTCTCCTTCAAAGAAGTGTTGTCCTCAACACTTGAGTAGCTTCCAGATGCTTCATGTATAAAATTCTCATCCTCCCATGTGGAATCTTTAGTGGGTAAGTTCTTCCACTTGATGAGATACTCTGAAATTGATCGATTTCGTAGCTGTCAAGTTCTTGTTTCCGTGACTGCTTCAGGTTCCAATATGAGTTTTCCTTTCTCATAAATTTCTGGAAATATTGTTTGAGCGAGAATTCTTTCACCTATAGCCTTCTTTAAGCCTGAAACTTGGAAAACTAGGTGCACTAAGGAAGATACAGGAAGCTCCAATTTGTCTGCCATAGTACTAATGTTTTGCAACACCTTGTAAAGACCATAGTACTTTGGAGATAATTTATTATCCTTCTTAGCTTGCTTGAGGGAAATTTTTTTTTATGGTTGTATCCGTAAAAAATACCAAGTTGCCTACATAAAAAATTCTCTCGCTGCAATGTTGATATGACTGTTGTTTGATTTGATTATGTGCCAAATTTGGGTTATCATTTAAGAGTTGGAGAACTTGTTGTTGATGTTGGATGTGATCTCCCACTACTTGAACCTTCGAATTTTCTCTTAAAGATGAAGTGATGGACGGTAGATGATATCCATAAAGTTCCATAAATGGGGTCATTTTTGTTACAGTGTTGAAGGAAGTGTTATACCACCATTCAGGCAGAGGTAACCAATTGACCCATTGTGTTTGTTTATCATCTACAAAGCAAAAAAGATATCATTCCAAACATTTGTAATGGCAGAAGTGTCCTCAGACACGTAATTTTATTAATAATGGAAAAGAAAATACATAAAATTTTCAGAGTTTACAAACGCAAACTTCTACTAACTTGCAAATAGGAGACAAACCTATTTATAAGAAATATGTCCTAACTTAATTTAGTTATGGATCACTTGAAAAAACAACAAGTGTCCATTTACAATAAATGACCTTCTAACCAATCTACTAACTTTATTGCTATTTTAGAGCCTAAGATATGACTCAATTCTAGAGTCCTATCTTTACTAACAAAATTCTATTTCTAAGTATCTCTAATATTTATTAAATATTTTAATTTAACAGATATTTTATTCTCTAATATTTATTAAATATTATAATTTAATAAATATTTTATCCTAACTTTACATTAACATATTTGGATCATCTAACATTCCCCCCTATGAACCAAAGATACATTACAACATATACCAAGTTCATCCATGAACTTAGTAAATTTTCTTCTGCCAAGAGGTTTGGTGAAGATATCGGAGGTCTGATCTTCTGAAGGACAATAAATTGGCTTGATGACATCCTTTGCAATGAGAGATCTGATATGATGATATTTGGTGTCCACATGATTTGTCTTTGAATGAAAAAGTGGATTCTTGGCAAGCTTTATTGTTGACTGATTGTGAATGAATAACGAAGTAGCTTCTGCTGGAGGAATTCCCAAGTCCTGTAAAACTCGACGTAACCAAACAATCTCACATGCTACTTCCCATGCTAAAATGTACTCTGCTTCTGCTAAAGAAGTGGACATTGTAGCTTTCTTTTTGCAACTCTAGGAAATTGCAGCTAACCCCATGTTCATTAAATAACCTGAGGTTGATGCCCTATCATCAATACTGCCAGCAAAGTCGGCATCTAAAAAACCACCAAGTACAAATTTTTTAGTCTTTTTGTAAAGAAGACCAAAATATTTTGTTCCTTGGATATAACGAAGAACTCTTTTGGCTGCATTCCAATGGTTGTCTCGAGGTTCCTTCATAAAGCAGGAAAGAATACTGATGGCATAAGAAATATTTGGTCAAGTAGTTGTCAGATAAATCAAGCTACCAATCAACTGTCTATAAGTAGTGCTATCCACCATTTCCCCCCTTCAAATTTTCAAATTTTCAAGTTTTGTTCCATAGGGGTGAGAACAGGCTTGCAATCCTGCATTCCAAATCGCTGAAGAATTTATGATGTATACTTACTCTGAGAAATGAAGATCTGATGTGGACGCTGGAATATTTCAACTCCAAGATAGTAATGAAGTAGTCCCAAGGAGTGCTCACCTCTATGCACCATACCTGAACGATGAAAAATAAAAAGTGCAATGATTCCTGAGTAGCTTACCTGCCCATATGAAGGAAAGAATCAAGTTTGTAAATCCAAAAACCATGGACGAAGTGATACAAAAGGAATGTATGTGTTACCAGAAGTCCAAGGTGAAAGGAGAAGCTGGTAGGAATTGGCCACCAAAGAAGGTACAGAAAAATAATTCCAATTTCAGGAGCAGTAGATCTGGAAATGATAAAAATACTACCAGAAATACATAAAATAGACAGGAGAGAGGAAATCAGCAAAATACCAAGTGGCTAACTAATGAGCGACCACCGGAAGCTTCTAGTGCACCCGATAATAGACAGATCCAGAAACCACTGTTACAATGCTCGGGATGCGGTGAAGCACACTATTATAAGAACTTCCATCACCGTGGGAAGAATGAGATTATTGCTAACTTGAAAGAGGCATCTACAGTAGGGGACATGGAATGAAATATACCAATAATTAATGCAGTGCTTGAGGATCGGTAGGAATATTATCAACCAACCATGATTGAGCTAGAATGTAATTTGTACTCCCAAACTATTTCAATTTTGGTTGATCCTAGTGCCAGTTTAAGTTATGTAAATCCGGGGATAGTAGAGAGGTGTGATTTGTAGAGCCAGAAGTTCAAAAACCCCTGGCTGGTACAATTGGCCACAGAAGCCAAGAGAAGAGTTAATGCTAAAGTTTCCAACTGTCCCCTTGAAATTGGAAACCAACACATAATTTTTGAATTGAACATCGAACTTTTACTTGGAATTGATTGGATGGAAGTGCATTGGTCACTGGTAAACTACAAAGAGAAAATAATTTATTACAAAGCAGAATATGGAACATGACGAGAATTAGAAGGGATTAAGAAACCAGGTCATCTGTCCTATTACTGCATCTCAGTTGGCAAAATGAATCTGAAAAGGTTGTCAGATTTATGCCATTCAGGTGGTATTTTCTAATTCTAAAGATGAGACCCCAATGATGGAGAACATATCAGTGGTACACGATTTTATGGGTGTATTTCAGGAAAATATACCGGGCCTACCTCCAAAATGGGACATTGAATTCACCATCAAATTAATGTCAGGATCAACATCAATAGCACATGCACCATATCGAATGAGTATACCTGAGTTAACTGAGCTAAAAATGAAATTATAGGAATTTCTAGATAAGGGATATATCTTCCCCAGTGTGTCTCCTTGGGGGGCACCAGTACTATTTGTGAAGAAGAAACATGGTACTATGCAAATGTGTATGGGTTATAGAGAGCTTAACAAGCTAACTGTTAAGAACAAATACCCATTGTCACAAATAGAATATCTATTTGATCAAGTGAAAAGTGCAACTATATTCTCAAAAATATATCTAATATCTAGGTACCGTCAAATACAGAGAAAGGATGAAGACATATACAAGACAACTTTCTGTACCCGATAGGGGCACTATGAATTTTTAGTTTTTCTATTTGGTTTAACCAAAGCACCAGCTACATTCATGAGTTTAATGCATGACATATTTCATCCATTTTTGGATGATTTTATTTTAATATTTATTGATGATAGACCATGGAGGAGCATGAAGAACACTTGCAAATAGTGTTAAGAATGTTGAGATAACATCAAATTTATGCCAAGTTCAATAAGTGTGACTTTTATAAAGAGCAGATTCAATATTTAGGCCATGTTATTTCTGCTGAGGATAAAGTAGTAGATCCTGAAAAAATAAAACTATCATAGAATGAAAAGTACCTAAGAACATAGTAGACATACGATCTTTCATGGGGTTGGCTGGCTATTATCAGAATTTTATTGAGGGGTTCTCTAAGACTAGTTTTCCTATAACCTCACTACAACAAAAAGGACGAGTGTTTAAATGGACCAGAAAGTGCCAAACTAGCTTCAAGTTGTTAAAACAGTTATTGACTACATCACTATATTAAAGGTCGCTCATCCAAACAAGGAATTTGAAATTTGAACCGATGCTTGCAAAGAAGGAGTGCGAATTGTACTGATACAAGATGGAAAATTTGTGGCTTATGAGTCTAGGAAGTTGAAAGATCATGAACAATGGTACTCCACATATGATCTAGAGCTTACGATAGTAGTGCACGCATTGAAGTTAAGGATACATTACCTATTAGGAAAAATATTTGTATTAAAAACTGCTTACAGTAGTTTGACAAACTATTTTAAGAAAACTGACATGAATACTCATTAAGCCAAGTGGAATGCATTCGTAAGAGAATTTAATTTTGAAATTCAGCATGCTAAGGGAAAATAAAATTGTACCACTGATGCTTTAAGTAGAAAATTACACTATGTGTATGAACTCCATTTTAACCAGGAAAAATTTAATTTCCGAGAACCAGTGAAGGAGGCTGCAGAAGAGGATCCAGACTATAGGTTTCTATGGAAGCAAATGAAACAAGCAGAAGAGAAAGCAAAGAAAATAGAGTACAAGATCAAAAATGAACGATTATTGATATTTCGAGGGAAAATCTACAATCCTAATCGAATGAGTTTTAAGGAACCGATCTTAGATGAATATCATCTAAGTGCTTATTCCGAACACCTGGTTACCAGAAGATGTTAATAGCAGTCATAAAACACTACTTTTGGCTGGGAATGTGTAAAAGTATCACTGAATATTTGAGTAAATGTTTGGAATGTCAACATGTCAAGGTAGAACATCAACACCCAGCAGGGTTGTTGCATCATATGCCTATGCCTGAATGGAAGTGGGAAGTTATATCATTAGACTTTATAACTGGCCTACCAAAAAGAAAGAGACACACTGAATAAACATTGGTGGTGGTCGATCGATTGAGAAATGCAGCTCACTTTATTCTAGTACAGTCAAATTATAAAATTGTACAGATTGTTGATATCTTTATGAGAGAAGTGTTTAGATTACACGACATACCTAAAAACGTTATCTCAGACAGAGATGTAAAGTTTACTTCCACTTTTTGGAAGGCCCTGTTCACTGGTCTAGGCACACAAATTCAATTCAGTACTTTGTAGCATCCACAAACGGATGGTAAAACAGAAAGAGTAAATCATATTTTGGAGGACATGCTACGGATGTGTGTAATGAAGAAACCTATGAAGTGGGAAGATTATTTACACGTTGTGGAATTTTCTTACAATAATGGATACCAGGAATCCCCCAGGGTGAGTCATTTTGAAGCATTAAATGGCAGGAAATGTGAGACACCCATCAATTGGAGTAGTGTAGAGACCAAGATAATGCTTGGGCCTGAAATGTTGGCTGAGATGGAACAAGAAGTGAAGAAAATCCGAAAAAATATGAAAGCTGCCCAGGATTGGCAGAAAGTGTATGTAGATCAGAAGAGGACCTACCAGGAATTTGACGTGGGGATCATGTTTATGTAAGAATTAGACCCAAGAAGAGCGTGCTAAGGGGGACCACTTATGGCAAGTCCCCCTCCCCAGTTCTGTGGACCTTTCCTAATTTTGGAAAGATTGTTACTAGTGGCCTATCGATTAGCTTTACCAGGACATATTCAGGTAAACAATGTGTTTCATGTGTTCCTATTGAAAATATATGTGCATGATCCAAAGCACATAATACATTGGCAAAACATTCAGGTAGGTTTGAATTGAACGTTAAGAGTCCAAAGAAGATAATTAGCGCTTTGAATAATCTAAATATTTTCTGGTTGTAGGTCGAACCAGATGGTGAATTTCTAGTAAAACCTTAGCGTATTCTCCATCGGAGAGAAATAATGCTCCAAAGGAGAGCCATCATCTGAGTTAAAGTGCAGTGGAAGAATTTTGGCCCGAAGGATGCTACTTGGGAAGATGAAAGGTTCATTCGAAAGGCATATCTAGAATTATTCACTCAAATGGAGTGAAACACTGAGGATGGTGTTTACATCGAGTGGGGGAAGATCTAACATCTGGATTTCATTCGTTATGTTATTTTAATTGATACATTTTAACATGTTTAAGTTAAAATTACTTAATGAGTATATTAATAAAATTATGAACAAATTTTAATTCTTAATTTTTTTATAAAGATTAATTATGGAATGGCCTTCATAAATGTATGTTTAAGTGTCCAATTTACCAAAGTGGTTAGATTAAAAGCAGTTACTTGACAGTTACCTTTCCTTTGGGGATAAAAAGAAAACCTTGATGAGAAAAAGGGGTTATGTGCAAAAGGAAAAAGAAAACAAGTTATATGAAAGGTGAGAGTATCTAGAGATGGTTGGAGTGAGTGGAACTCTGATAAAAACCTTAAATGAAAGAATATACTAGACGATGGTATTGACATCTCTCTCTTTAGATAAAAACTGCTAATTAATCACACAATGATGAGGAGCATGGGGGGAGCAGAGGATGTAATAGCCTCTCTCATGGTTGGGAGGAAACCATAAGATTTGTTTATTTAAAGTAGGTACTATGAACCTGAAATGAATAGCTTAAAGTATTATTATTATTTCTATAAGTACTTTAACTATGAAAATAATATCTGTATGTTGTGAATGAGAATGTGTTGATTTTGTGATGAAATGATTAATAGCACAATAGTTGTAGTTTTATAATTATTCAATTCCTTATCACTGTAAAAATCCTCTTTGCTTGAGAGTTGGGTGTTCAGTTAGGAAAACTGTACCTCTCCCTATAAAAGAAGGTCTTTAAACTATAAATGGATGGTTCAGTAAATTATTTGAAAACTCTAGAATGAGGGTAAAGACTGATGGAATAGTTAGTTCCATCTGGAGTAAAGGAAAACCCCAGATAGAATAGGTTTCTTTCAAGAGGAGTAAATTGTACACGGACTAAGGGTTTGGACGAGAACCCTCTTTTGTAATGAGATGGTACAGACACCTCAGGATTTTATTAAAACAATAAATAAATTGCTCTAAATAGTGGACGAAATGTAGAAATGTAAATTTATAACTCAAGACAATAGAAAGAACTGAATCATTTAACCTTATAGTGTAATACATTATAATTACAGTAAAAGACTTAAAAACTTTGTGAAAAGAATAAAATATATTGAACCCATAATAAGCTATTGTAGTCGTAATATGAAAGAAAAATAATTATAATAACTGTAAAATATATATCCAAGGAATAATCTTTCTTTAAGCTAAGTTTAGGTAAAATCATTATGAGAGAGTTGAATAAATATACTAAAAATCTAAACGAGGATATTCATGCCATAAAATCATGAATGAAAAAACTAAAATAAACATTCACTTTCCTCGTAGGGGTAAACTAAATTATATATCAAAAATCATAATGAAAGAAACAATAGAAAATTCGCATGCATGGAAAAATGCCAGTTTCGGTTGAAATAGCATAAACTATATTTCTAAAAATGTTGTGAAAAAGTTTATATAGATGAAAAATATAAATTAAAAGTTGTACAAAGAGCCGAACCAAAAATTTGGAAACTAGTAGAAAGACATAAATAGGTGAAACACTTTTTTATGAATAACAATATGGGATTTAACCTCCATTGATAAGGAAATTACAAAGAAAATTTCAAAACAAGAAAATTCCCTCGCGTAGAGCCTCGGTGACCTCAAGGGGAGTAAATCAAACCCGAGAAACTTAGACTAGAAATCAAATTACAGAGTCATAAAAAATTTAACTAAAACGGTTCAAGAAGGATTTATGAATAGCTTGACAGAGCCAACAAAGGAGTTGGGTACCTGAATCCAACATTGAAAGAATATGTGAGGCTGACTGTAACCAAAATCTATTCACAAAAGAAGGTAGGGTTTGGGAAGAAACCTTACCTACAAGAAAACAACAAAAAATATCAAAACCTTAAATAGAAATTCTTCATAAAACTGTAGAGAAAAAATGAGATGGAAATGAAATATATAGACGCAAAACCCAGGATAATAAAATTACCTCATTTGCAATGTAAAACAGGTATGACAAACCTGCAAAGAAAGAATAAGATGCAAGGGTTGAAGAATTCACCTGAGATACATTCCTGGAGTTCGAACAAACATTTTCAAAAGGTGCAAGGCCACAGACAGAGAAAAAAGCATCGACACAGTGACAAAACCAAAACGCAGACATAGTCAAATACTTAACCGAGACGAAAATGGTGAAACCCCTCAGAACCGAGAAGAAGGTAATAACCGTGTGAAGCAGAGAAGAGTAGTTGAAGAGTGTCTTTGCGGGATAGATAGGTAAGGGTGAGAGGGTTTGTACCTTGTCACAGAACAGAACAACAAGCGAAGGAGCCATGGTGGCAAAAGTTGTAGAGCCAGTGGAGAAGCAGAAAAAACGAAGCGGTTAGGGTTTGGGAGGGGTAGGGTCACTCCCTAAACACCTTCAACCCACAACCAACTGTAGATCAATAATTATCTAAGCAGGGAAAATTTTAGGGGCTAATATTCGCAAGTGGGCTAATTTTCCATGCTTTTTCCCAAAAACAATCACCAATTTCCATTTTTTTCTAAAACTTATTTGCCCAAATTTTATCGTATAATATATTTTTATCTTAAAAACCACCAAAATTGTATATAGAGACTACATAAAATTATTATAAATTTGAACATTTTTATAAAAATATTGCTAAACATTTTACAGGTTGCATATTATGGACTAGTTAGATTCGCCAAGTTTTGTAAATTTTAAAATAAATTTCCATCCTTAAAATTTTCCCTAGATCTAAGGAATAAGAACGTCCACTTGTCAACTATGTATGCCCTCCGGTAACGCGGATCATTAAAACATTTATTAAAATAATCAAATGACTATGCCACATAATCTACCATGGAGATGCTGATGCGACCATATGGCAAGGTTTACATCTTGAAAATCAATGTGAAATGAATTGTAAATGATATATGTAGTGTAATGAAAACTATTAACACCTAAATAGTCCCTTCCCATGTGATGTCTAAGGTGTATGATCAAAGGAGTAATATATATATGGATTTAGACCTAGGGGTTTAGCCCCAAGGGTTGAGGAAAATATGGCGTAAATATTATGCTTTATAACTTGAGGTAGCTAGTATTTCAATTTGCATGCATAGATATAGCTCTAGTAGAGATAAATTATTATGTTAGAGTGTTAAGTTAGGATGTTAAAAAAAAAAAATTATTCTTGTGTAAATATTTCTAACGTTTTATGAGTAGAGGTTACATTGTCTTCCTCGGTTACGTGAATTGGCTAGCTTGGGTTCTCTCGTTCATTAAAGCAACAAGTAAGACTATGTCTTTCTAGTTTAAATTTGAGTTTTTTTTTTTTTTTTGTCTTGGTAAATGGTTGTAGCGAGCCAGGTTTTCTTTCTATTTTGTTAAACAATTTATTTCTAGCATGATAGACTTAAAAGAACAGATTAGAAAAAAAAGGAGAGGAAAATGATTAAATTTTAAAATAGAAAAAAAAAACAGTTTTAATCCATGAAAATGAAAATGAAAGAAATGTTTACTAGAGAAGGGTTAGCACCAAAGCACACACCTAGGGAAGGGCGAGCACATCGGTGTAACCTCCAAGGGTTTTGGTTGGTTTATAGGGTGGAAGAGGAAATTTTAATTTATTGTAAAAAATTGCACATGTGAAAGATAATTTTATTGTCAAAAAATACAGAATAATTTTACAATGGTTATTTAAAAAAATATTATTGTAAGTCAAAATTAATTATATTACAAATTTAAAAAATACAAATTTTATTGTTTATAGTGTTAGATAGATGGTGATCTTGTGCTGTGTTAATGCACTTTTTAATATAAAATTGTTTAGAATTATATAATGTGGTCCATCTTCATAACAAAGATAAATATCTATTGTTAATTTACAAACACCACGTATAATTTTATTACATAGTTTATTTAGAATTTATTAATTAAAAAAAAATATTGTCCCAAAAAAAAATTTAATTTCTTTCTCAAAAAAATTTTGAGGAAATAATGGCACACAATATTTTTTCAAAAAAATTTACAAAAATTGTAACACTCAAATATTCTCCCCAAAAATTATAAAGAAACATTTTTTTTTGAAAAAAAAACACCAATTTACAGAGAAAACAACAGATCTCATGCTCTTAAAAACAAAAATTTACATCATTCTGTAACATCCTACTTTAAAATAATTACACAGTAGAAAAAAAAATTGCAATAATTCAATATTGATTATGAATCTCATTTGACTATATTAAAAGGGGCATTGACCCATAATTATTTTCTCTACATCTCTCATGTTACCTTGTTTTTCACTTAACTGTGATATAATCATAGGTATCACATAAATTTCTATGCAAGGTCAATGGTATATACATATGATGTTTAGTTAAAACAAAACTTAATAGTTTCAGCACTTTATGATATATCATATACACCACTCCACTTGGCATTTGAATTGAATTCTGTTAGTTGGCATATCAACTCAGATTTATTACCATAGTACATGGAAATAACTTGTTGCGACAACTACCAGATTTACTTTGGATTCTTCGCTCTTTCCGATGGTACTCCTGCGATCCTCGCCGTTGATCTGTAGATTGATCAAGGGTTATGTGGCATTGGCAAGAGAACGAAACTGGACTTTACTAACCCTAATGTTCTCGGGTTCTCCGTCCTAAAACTCTTTTAGCTCGGCCCACCCGACGGAGAAGAGTTACTCTGCAATTTTCTCTACTAGGGTTCAGATGTCTGGTTATTTCTTGCGTGAGAAATATAGAAATTTAATCCTCTGAATGATGGAAAGTACTCCTCTACTACTTGAAACACAGTCTTCCTTCTGCCATGAGGATTCTCACAGTTCCAACTTGAGCTTCTCATCTCGACGCTCACCAATAAGTAAAAACTATGACCTGAAACTCATTTCTAAAAGGTTTTTATGCACTTATCTCTCTCATTGAAGTTAACTAGGGTTTGAATGCTTGTTTTTAGAATATTAATGTTTTACCTCTCTGGTTATTATACAGAGCATCCACTCATAATTTCTTATTACAGGTAATTGTTCTATGTATACATATTCCCTTCTCATCGCATTGATTTTGGTTTCCATCGTTTTTGTTTTATCATAGACATCTAACTCCGTGCCCCTTACTCTACTCTACAGGTTTGTGCTATCAACCCCAACTCCGTGGCATAGTTTTAACTAGCATTGAGCCACTGTAATCTACAGCCATGTCTAATACAACACTTCTCCTTTGTTTACCAGGTACCCTAGTGAACTAGAGCTGCAGCTCTTTGTCTCTGGTTTTCCTATAGAAATTTCTAGAATAGGAATTTTTATATAAATGGTAGCATTTGTAGAGGGCGTAAACCCTATAGTAGAGTCTTTTCATTTTTATGACCACAAATGGCCTTGTAATACGATGCTAACTGTTTTTAAATTGAAATTAAAATAGGATAGGTGGCCAGAATTTTTTATGGCAATATTTTTTTATCGGTCAAGTAAGGTTTTATTGAACTATTCCTCTAAATATTATATTCTTGCTAGGGTTAGACAGGAATGTTACCTCATTTATCCTTTACTGTTTTGACTCATAGACTTTATAACTATTTCCTTCTTCTCTGAAATTTAATGGGTATGTTGCTAAGCATGATAAACATTTCTCTTTACAAATAATTTTCTGCTAAATATCTTTCGGAATAAATTTATTGTTTCCATTGGAATGGGGTTACTTTTTTCGGTATTTTGTTGTGCTAAGAAAACTATTGTTTCCTTCGTTGTTATTGGTGCAGAAATTCATTTAGAATAATAGCATAATGTTAGTCAAGATTTCCTTTCATATATTTTGTTATAATAATTCTACAGGGTTTATCTTGTATGCTTTGTTTCTATTTAATAATTGTAGGAATAACGGATTACACAATTTCCGCTTTCGCTGTGGTTTATGAATTCTCTTTCTTCTTGACTTACGCTACCACATAGGTTGTTTAACATTTATGTTTTATGTTTACCTATTCTCGGTGACCAGACCACCGATCCTGAAAGTCTGTGTATAGTACTAATCAAGTATTTGAACAGAACGTCTTGGGTAGGGCTTTGCCTCAACTCGAGATTGCAAGTTCTAATTTTCTTTTCACCACAGTACTTAGAAACATTATAAGGAAGTTTAAAAATCTAATGAAACAACTATTTATCCGGTATCCAATAACTCACAAATACTTTGTAACTTATTTTGCATCTGTAAATAAATGTTAACTGTAGAATTGTAAACCTTTAATTTGCGGTTTCATATTCTTCTTGTTTTAAATAACTTCACAGAAAATCCATGGTATTTTACTGTACACATCCATTATAAGTTTATCTATGAATTTCAAATGTACATTTCTTTCATATAGACAGATTTACCAAATAGTTACAGAAACAACATTATCTATGCATTTTCAAATGTACCTATCTTTCACATAGACAGATTTACCGAATAATTACAGAAACAATATTTTTTCTTTTTTTACTGAAATATGAACATAGTACCTGTAACAGTTAACACTACGATAATCATACTCATAAGAAGAATGAAATTAACTATTTGTACTTATCTGGATTATTCTATTTTAAGTTGCGGTCCTCCCAACCATCAAGCGAGGTGATTACTTTCTCACCTTTCCCCCTAGGTCCAGAATTTGGATGACCCAGGTTAACAGTGGATCTCACTTTCTGTTGTGACCTTAGGATAGCCAATCCAGTCAATTTCAAAAAGTCTATTTTTTCTCAGGTTTTTCCTTGAGTTATTTTCCACTGATCACAACCAGCTCTGGAAAACCTCAACCTTTTTCTTACTAGCACAAAACCCCTACTCCTCCTCTGGGATTCATTTTTATCCTTAGAGAAGTAGGTAACTGTTTTCCAACTGTCCCCAACCACCTCCAAATTCTTGGAAACATTTTTACCATCGGCTTTATGTATATTTATATTTCAAAGATTTCCTTTCATTAATTAATTATTCCTAATTAATTAATTTTAAAAAATAACTTTTAAACAACAGTAATTATTTGAGTCTTTCCTTCCTCACAATAACAAACAAATTGTCTTTTAACTAGTTAGCACTAGTTAATTTTAATGAAGCTGTAAATTATATATATTTTAATTCCTCTCAAAGAGATTGTTTTCCTACAAGGAAAACAAATAACTTTTGGCCAAGATTTTACAAATAACAAGTAGCATTATTTTCTTCAAGAAAGAATGTGTTTTCCTGCAAAGACCACAGTGCTTTTTTAAAGAAAAGAAAAAAAAAATGTGAATGTACTGAAAAAATAATAATAATAAATAAAATAAAATAAAAATTGTTGATTGCAAAGGAAAAAAGTAGTTTGGAGTAAGTAGTTTATGCAATATTTTTTTTCATATAACATATCAGTTAAATGAAATGTGTTTATGTTGTTTTTTATCATAGTTACAAATTTGAGTTAGAGTTTTATTTGATACAAAAAAAATTAAGTTGCTTACTAAAAAAATTCGAGAATGCACATCTTACAAATACTTAGATATATTATTTTTTTAATATTTTAAAAAATTTAAATGTACTGTATACTAATGAAAATTTTAACAACATCTTAAAATTTATTTTTATATACTAAACAAAATGCATAGTTTTATACTAGAGGAACATATTATGAGAATTTATGTGTTCATTCACATACAATTAAACCTATTATATAATGTGTAATATAAATTGAACTCTCATTCAAATTCTATATTAAAATAAACCATATAGATTCTACATTACATACAACATTTATGTTTTAAATAGAATCATATACAAACATTTTTCTAAATATACACATATAAACCACATTTATATTTAAAACTAAATCATATACAAAAAAATTTCTAAATATACATGTGTATCCTCAATTAATAGTTACTCATTAAATAAAACAAACTACATTTTAGTTTGTAACAATTAATAAACAGTACAAATTATTATCCAATTAAATCAAATACTACATTATACCAATTTATGTCAATATTTATTATTTGTTATTCTTTAAAATACAAAATATTTATTATTTATTATTGTTTATAATAAAAAATATTTAAATATTATAAGTCAATATTTATTCTACTTTAGATATTTGAATTTGATAAATACATGCCTACATATATTTATATACTCTCTATTACAATCATATTTGGAGATATCCTATTATATCACTAAACCATAAGTTTTTACAACAAATTTCATTAAAAGATTCGCTTTGGTGAGAATTGATAATTGTTATTGGAAACATTATATGCTTTCCTCGTAAACTGAATATCCAATTTCTTGGATGTGAAGGGGGTGTATGAAGAGCAGGGCCATGTAAAATATTGTTTTGTTTCCCATGTAAACTGAATATGTCGAAGAGAATTTCTAATTGGCATATTAATTCACTAAATGAATCGAACCCTCGTTTTTTTTAATTTGTCCTGCCAATTCGCCTGAATTTTATTACTATGTTTTCTACTTGAACCATGTACAAAAATAGAAAACTCGTCCAAAGGAATAACTCTTAGCGGCAGAAGGTGTTTGAGTAGTCGTGACAGCCAGCAACCCTTGAGATTGTAGAATTCCTGCTACACTGAAAGAAGCAAACCAAAAATAGCAAACCTAAGCTATTTGCGGGAATCCCTGGCCAGGAAGGAACAATGGGTAGAACCGAGGAAACGAGCCTTGGCAGTTGGTAAAATCCGGGGCTACTGGAACCGACCTAGTGGCCGCATAGATGAGCTGAGAGTGTGCCAGCACCAAGGAGCATCGTAGCCGAAGAGACCGCTGTCACTGCTCGGTTAATTGGCTATGAGCGCAAAGCACTCCAATAAAAGAAATAAAAATCACGTGGAGCCTTTTAGATTTCAAAAGTAGAAAAAATATAGGCGTGGGAAATTTTTTGCAAACATGGTGGGAAATTTTTTGCAAACATTTCCGCCATGGAGATTTCTAGACGTGGTGACTATTGGCGGGTAGTTTTTTTTAATTCTATATGGATTGTAGGTTAGGATACAATGTACATGTGTCATATGATTGATAGTGATGCATGTTCGAGCAAAACACAGCGGCAACTAAATAAACACACAGACACACAGTAGAAAAACATAAAGAGACAGAGATTTAACATGGTTCACCCAACCAATCTGCGCTACATCCACCAAACAAAAGCATCGACAATCTAATTCAGTAAAAGAAGAATTAAAACAACAGAGTTTTTCATCTGCACATCTCTTCCACTCACCTCACATTACTCATGCTCATTTGTCTCTACGTGCTTACATTTTATAGCTGGGAGTAGAAACTAAATCATAAATTCACTCACAACAAAAATAGGATGCAATAACTCCACATCAGTATTAAATGGGGTCAATTTAGCAAAAAATCCTATTGTTGTCATATTCATGAGATTTTCTCCAAATTTAATTAAAAGAAATCTCAACAATCTCCAACTTGACAACAATTAGCCTGATACCCTGTTCCATTATTATTTTTATCTTTTCTGCAAGCCAAGAGAAGTCAGACACCATCGTAGCTTCTCTAACAAAACTGGTTTCGTGAACATGTCTGCACAGTTTTCCTTTGTATGCACTTTTTTAAGAGAGACTCCCCGTTCAGTAATAACCTGTCTTACAAAATGGTACTTTATAGGTATATGCTTTGATTTACTATGATAGGCCGGATTTTTAGCCAAGTGAATTGCACTTTGACTATCACAAAATAACTTGACGCTGTCCTGCAACCTACCAAACTCACCAAACAAACCTTTCAACCAAACCGCTTATGTGCAAGCATGTGAAGTAGCTATGTATTTTTCTTCTGTGGTGGATAAAGAAACAATGTTTTGTAGCTTTGACATCCATCTAATATCTCCCCCTGCAAGAGTAAAGATATATCCTGAAGTTTACCTTCTCTTATCCAAATCACCTGCAAAATCGGAATCAACATATCCACAAACAAATTCACTACTTATGTTATAAGTGATACAATAATCACTTGTGCCTCTCAGATACCGAAGCACCCATTTCACTGTTGACCAGTGTTTTTTTCCTGGATTTGCCATATACCTACTAAAAACCCCAACTGCATGTGAAATATATGTTCGTGTACAAACCATCGCATACATCAAACAACCTACTACATTGGCATATGGAATTCGAGACATATATTCCTTTTCTTCATTTGTATTAGGAAATAAACTTGAAGAATGCTTAAAATGGGAAGCTAAAGGGACTGAAACAGGTTTCACATTGTTCATACCAAACCTCAAGAGTATTTTCTCAATATACTTCTGTTGTGATAACCACAGCTTACCATTTATCCTATCTCTGAAGATCTCCATGTCCAAAATATATCTTGTTGCTCCTAGATCTTTCATATCAAACATTCTAGCCATCTGAGCCTTTACGCTGTGTAATATTCCCTTTCTTGATCTAGTCAAAGTAGATAGAATCAATTCATGGTACTTACCGTGGTATTTTCCCATGGTATTGACCCATGTTATTTCTTGTTGGTATTTTCCCATGGTATTGAACCATGGTATTTCTTGTTGGTATTGACCCATGGTATTTCTAAGTAGCCCGTCTATAAAAAGAGGAGGAGGAATGAGAGCAACTCATGGAAAAACAAATTGGGATCTTTCTTTGTGATATTTTTGAGGGCTCAGGCGAGTTTTCAAGAGAGGATTTCAGGTGTGATCCTCAAGCTTCCTTCGGTGAGATTTGAGAATCTCACCCTAGTAAGCAAACCCAACTTCAGTGGTTTCTCTGATCACCCTAGCTGGTTTAGTTTATTTTATTTCTTCAATAAAGGGAGAATTGTGCATCATTTTAATTTTTTGTGTTAATATCGTGCCAAGCTCACGATTCCACTTTACCATGTGATTGCCCACCCTTCACGCATGGTCAAACTACCTTGGGCTGAATAGTAATAAAGTGTTCTCTTGAAGTCCATTTATGTGTATTTAAATGGAGATTCATAATACATCATATGCACCTATATGCTTATGGAGTTTATGGATATTTTAAACATGCACCTTTATGGATTTTATTGATATGGGTATTATAATAAAGTTTATGCTCATATTATTTTATGGCATTATTTCCATATATTAAGAAGTATGTTACTCTAGTTTTCCATTTTAACAAGAAAAAGGGTGTCATTTCTTTACTAAAGTATATTACAACCTGTTGATCTCTGTTATGCTTTTGCTTGCTAAAAGCATATCGTCAACATACAACACTAAGATAATTAACATGCCATTACTCAATTTATTAAAGTAAACACAATGATCATATTCACTTCTTATATAATTTTGACTCATCATGAAAGAATCAAATTTCTTCTACCATTGTCGAGGCGACTGTTTCAGACCATACAATGATTTCTTGAGCCTGCAGACAAATTTCTTGTTGCGATTTTGAACAAACCCTTCATGTTGTTCCATATAAATCTCCTCATCTAAATCTCCATGTAAAAATGTAGTTTTAACATCTAGTTGTTGTAATTATAAATCAAGTAAAGCAACTAATGCTAACACAATCCGAATTGAAACAATTTTTACAGCTGGTGAAAAAATCTCATGAAAGTCAATTCCCGCTTTCTGAGAAAAACCTTTTGCGACGAGACTCGCTTTTTACCTGTCTTCTTTATCATCAACACCCCTTTTCAATTTCTAAACCCATTTACATCCCACAGTTTTCCTATCTTTAGGAAGTTCTACCAGATCCCATGTGGCATTCTTGTCTAATGCCTTGATCTCATCCTTCATAGCTTCTTTCCACTTATTACTGTTAGAACCTTCTATAGCTTCCTGATAGCACAAAGGTTCATCATCATTAGAAGTTAAAGCAGCTGAAGTAACATAATCATCATACCTTTTAGGAGGTTTTCTTATTCTCGTGGACCTCCTTAAAGATGTTTCTGGTTCTTCCATAATTTGTTGATTATTATCTATAGGAACTTCTTCATGATCTGCATCTGAAACATGTTCATGATCTGCATCTGAAACTTGTTCATCTGGACTATCATCAGTATTTGAACTGGTTTCAAACTGAATATGTTGAATCTTAGGTACATTTTTCTGTTCCAATTTATCATCTACATCTGGATCATTGAGTGAAAATTCATTGAATTTAACATCTCTATTAATGATGATCTTGTGAGTAGTAGGATCCCACAACCTGTATCCCTTAGTACCATCACTATATCCAAAAAAGATATATCTTTTTTATTTAGGATCTAATTTAGAACACTGGTGTTTCAGAATTAGAGCATATGCATCACAACCAAAAAATTTCAGTTTAGAATAATCACAAGGATGACCTTTCCATACCTCTTGAGGAAATTTTCATCCTATTGCAGTTGATGGTGATCGATTTATCAAATAGCAAGTCGTAGATACAAATTATGTCCATAATTCCTTCTGCAAATTGGCGTTACTAAGCATACTTCTTGCTCTCTCTAAAAGAGTCTTGTTCATGCGTTCAACAACTCCATCTTGCTAAGGAGTATATACAGTAGTTTTATGTCTTTTCATCCCAGCGTCCTTGCAATAATTATCAACTTCCTTTGAAGTAAACTCACCACCATTGTCAGTTCTTAAACATTTAATGGTTCTTCCAATGATGTTTTCAACTAATGCTCTAAACTGCTTGAAAACTGTGAATACATCAAACTTCTTCTTTAACATATAGACCCACACTTTTCTAGAGAAATCATCAATAAAAGATACAAAATATGATGATCCTCCATATGAGATTGTAGGAGATGGACCCCAAACATCATAATGGATATAATCAAGGATTCCCTTGCTAGTATGTTTTCAAGTTTTAAACTTCTGCTTTCTTTGTTTCCCAAATATACGATGTTTGCAGAAATCTAACTTAGAAGATTTTAAACTAGGAAGTAACTTACGGCCAGATAAAAATTTTAATCCTCTTTCGCTCATATGGCCCAACCTTTGATGCCATAGACGAATAGAATTACTGTCATTTTCAAATACTGTAGAAGCATGATCTGACTTTGTTCTTCCTTCTAACTGAAAAAGATTTCCAACCTTCTGTGCTTTCATTACTAGTAAAATTCCTTTATAAACTTTCATTACTCCACCTTGAATAAAGGTTTTATATCCATTTGTGTCTAGCACTCCTAGAGAAATGAGGTTTTTTCTAAGTTCAGGCACATGTCTTACATCAATTAATATTTTATTTGTCCCATCAAACATTTTAATATGGATGCTTCCAATTCCCACAATATTACATGAGACACCATTACCCATGTAAACAAATCCATCATTTATTTATTTATAAGATTTAAACCACTCTCTATGAATCCACATGTGATTTGATGCACCAGAATCTAAAAACCAATGTTGATCATGATTAGACAAACTAACTGATAACACTTCATCACTCATACCTGAAACGGATGTCAAACCTGTATTTTTCGTGTTTTCTTCTTTCTTCTCTTTCGAAGAGTCTCGTTTGGATGTTTGCTATCTCTCCCATCAGTCCTTCTTCAAATGTCCTGATTTGCCACAAAACCAGCACTTTACCTTACTCTTCTTCCCTTTCGATTTTGAACGCGAGTTGTTCTTCTTACTGAAGCGTCTTTCTTTAGAACGACCTCTGACCATCATTGCTTCTGATGTAGAGGTTTCTAAATTTGACATTTTCCTTGTTTCTTCAGATAACAAAGCTCCAACAACATCATCAAATTCAAGGGTTTCTGATGAACTAAGACTTATAGAAGTAACAAAATGATCCCATGACTTGGGCAACGAGCATAATAAAATTACAACTTTATCTTCTGATTCAAATTTTACTTCTATACTTTCTAACTACACCAAGAGAGTATTAAAGGTATTCATATGATCAGTTATCGTCATACCTTCCTCCATGCGCAATCTGTACAACTGTCGCTTCAGAAGAATCCTATTGGTTAAGGATTTTTTCATGTACATCTTTTCAAGATTTTTCTACAAACCAACAACAGCTTTCTCTGACACGATGTTAAACAAAACATCATCCGCCAGACACAAAAGAATGCCGCTGAGTGATTTTTCATCCATGTCACTCCATTCGTCATCTGTCATCGCGAAAGGTTGTTTGGCTTTGCCCAAAAGCTCCTTCGCCACACCTTCTTGCACGAGTAGATCATGCATCTTAACTTTCCAGATCTCGAAGTTGTTTTTCCCATTGAACTTCTCGATCTCAAGCCGAGCACTTTGTGTTTTTGACATAGCTTAATTTATCTTCTCACACAGCACAAAGAAATCGTTCACAGCACTTATCAACAAAAAATAATTTTTAGGATACTTGAAATGTCATTTTAGCTGGTTTGGATATTCTGCCTGGCCCTTATAATGACATATTACAAAAAATCGATATTACAATGTAAATCGATATTACAATTCTTATAAAACCCATTTAAATCAATTAATAAAATATTGGTTTACCATACAAATAAATTTAAAAAGAAAACTTTTAAATCAATGAAGTTCCACACTTCATAAAGAATATATAAATCGATTTTAAAATATATGGCATATAAAAGAAAAATCGATTTAAAAAAAAATGGGGTTCACCATTCAACAAACCAGAGTTCAATGATGCCCAAGCCTTCAATTCACGTGTTGTTCAAGTCACGCGTTGCATTCTCAACCCACGCGTTGCGTTCTCAACACATGTGCTCTTTCAAGTCACGCTCTGCGTTCTCAACAAACAGCAGCCCATGGTATTCATCCTTCAAACTACACTCACGGGGCTTTGATAGTTCACGAGCTCAATGCACTCAGTATATCCAATTCACGGGCTGTGGCTCTGTAGTCCACGGTTCCAGAATGTAACACAGCTTCCAACTCTCACGCATTCTCCACCATGCAACTATCAAACACAGTGAACGAGACAACAGAAAAACAACATCTCTGCATTAAGAAATCCCACGGCTTCTGCTTCTTAGGCCGTAGCCACGAACACAGTTTAGAGCTTGATAGATCAAATTAGCTACTCTCGAGACCCAAACAACTCACACAGTCTTTGGATTGCGGTGGATAGGCGTGCTCACATCAATTAAACCAATCACAGATTTTTGACTCAGCTCTCGAACTCGCACAGAAAACAAAAAAACAAATGAACCATGAACATATACCTGTCTATTGCGTGCGCTCGGTATTCATCCCAACACCCTCCTGTGTTAGTATGCCAAACTCGCTCTAATACCAATTGCTGAAGAAAAACACAGCGGAAACTAAATAAAAACATAGACACATAGAAAAAAAACATAAAGACACAGAGATTTAATGTGGTTCAGCCAACCAATCTGGGTTACGTCCACCAAATAGAGGCATCGACAATCTCATTCAGCAAAAGGAGAATTACAACAACAAAGTTTTTCATCTACACATCTCTTCCACTCACCTCACATTCTTCATGCTCATTTGCCTCTACGAGCTTACATTTTATAGCTGGGAGTAGAAACTGAATCATAAATTCACTCACAACAAAAATAGGATGCAATAACTCCACATCAGGATTAAATGGAGTCAATTTAGCAACAAATCCTATTGTTGTCATATTCATGATATTTTCTCCAAATTTAATTAAAATAAATCTCAACAATGCATAATCTTTATAAAATCTTCAATGTGGATAGAAGATTATTTATTTGTATGAAAAAATGAATGGCATATACATCGATATATATATATATATATGTGAGGGATATGTGAGGGGGTCTTGGTTTTGTTGAAAATAGTTATTTGTATCATTTCTTGTTTTTTCTTTTTTGTTTATTAAGCATTGTTTTCCTGTTATGGAATGTTTATCTTGTGTCGAAGTTTTTCTTTAGCTAGTGTTTTCAATCAAGAGAATAATTTTAAATGTTTTGTTGACCATTTAGAGATAAATGGTTTATTTTTTTTACTAATGTGATTGATTAATATTGTGGCTCTTGTCATTCATGAGTTATTTTTGTTTTTTTATATATAGTAGAAACTGAAGTTTGTTTCTTTTCTTTGGATCCAACTATTTGGCAATTTATCCCCTTTGAGATTATGAGTTTTGTGTTTGCTTGGATTCCTTTGCGAGTTTTGGTGAAAGTTAACTTGATTTGTAGAAAATGGTGTCTTCTATTGGAAAACCTATTTTTCCTCTCCAAATACAATTGATTCGATTAGAAAGAATTTTGGTTTATTTCTTTATTGGTTCATTTTCCCATTTTAGTTTATTTCATTCCTGGTTCGTTTTCCCATTAGTGCTTCGTTGCATCTTACCTTAACGATAGGGGTCGGTTGTCTTAGATGATATTTCGTTTTCTTCATTATCGATACAAAATACAATGCATCTTGGGGCCAGTGATCTTATTCAGCGTTTATTTGCATACAAAAAATCATTTCATTGCCAAAACTTGTATGAAGAATTTTAGAAATCTTGGATTTCTAACACTTGGGGAGCAAGGCTTCTTCTCATTGCTGGAAAGTTGTAGCCCACTAAAATATGAAACGGTCTTTCTAAAACATGTTTCTTCAAAATGGATACACATTTTTTTATTTGTAGCATTGTTGACATAGTTTCGAAGAGGAAAAAACTTAAATATGGTGGTGTGATGTCGTCAAAAAAGGCTATTGTCTTCAACCGAAAGGTTTTTGAGACAAATATTAGTAAGATTACCCTACATATGGTTTCACTATATACTGGTTGGATCTAAATAGAAACAATGCAGGTTTTCTGTTTGTTCCTATTATCAACATACGATATATGCCATTAGGTTTGCTCAAGAATAAACTTGTTTTTGTTCTTAATAATGGTCCACCTCTGTGTGTTCACTTAAAGAGATATACAATTGCTAATTTTTTGTTGCCAGAAATGGGCATAGTTTGAAATATTTTAAGGATTATTAGGGATTCAGTTGGTCGTTGTTCAAACATATTTTTGTGAATATAAATAGTCAATGTCAATGTTACCTTCCTTTACAGACAGTTGAAGAAAAAGTCCTTATGTGGGGTTGCTCGGAAATTCGATTAAAGCTATATGATTTGCTGACAGGATTGTGTGAAACAACAGTTGTTGATGGAGCATCTGTGGTGGAAGCGTATGAGTTTGACCTCTAAATGGTTGAAGATTTCAATGAATTGGTTGAAAATGGAAATGTCTTTTCAATTATTCCAAATGCGGATTATATTCTTGACATACCTACACTACATGTGGATATATTGATTGAGTGTTAAAGGCTTCAAGTTCTTTCTTTTACGACATTGCTAGAGTCATGTTGGCTTTTAAACCAAAAAAACATTTTTAAAAGATGGTTGTAATAGGCTAAATTTGGCTATGTTATTTTGGAAATTTGTTCCATTTCAAGGTTTATTGAAAATTTGGAATAGAATGCGTATATCTTTGTCTTTTGTAAACTGTGAAATTGGAATGAAGTTGGAATGGTTTTCTACTTATTTCAACATAAGGGCTTCCCTAAAGAAATTCATAATTCACATAACTTGCTATTTTCCGAATTGAAACAGTTGGAAGAATTTGGTTTTAAACATATTTATATGTGATTTATTTGTGTGAGTTGATTGAAATTTTTTAGGGGATCATTGTTGATCAAGGCTTCTTCTAGTTGCTGGAAATTTGTAGCCCACTAAAATATGAAACGGTCTTTCTAAAACATGTTTCTTCAAAATGGATACACATTTTTTTATTTGTAGCAGTGTTGACATAGTTTGGAAGAGGAAAAAACTTCAATATGGTGGTGTGATGTCGTCAAAAGAGGCTATTGTCTTCAACCAAAAGTTTTTTGAGACAAAGATTACTAAGATTACCCTACATATGGTTTCACTATATACTGGTTGGATTTAAATAGAAACAATGCAGGTTTTCTGTTTGTTCCTATTATCAACATACGATATATGCCATTAGGTTTGCTCAAGAATAAACTTGTTTTTGTTCTTAATAATGGTTCCACCTTTGTGTGTTCACTTAAAGAGATATATAATTGCTAATTTTTTGTTGCCAGAAATGGGCGTAGTTTGAAATATTTTAAGGATTATTAGGGCTTCAGTTGGTCGTTGTTCAAACATATTTTTGTGAATATAAATAGTCAATGTCAAGGTTACCTTCCTTTATAGACAGTTGAAGAAAAAGTCCTTATGTGGGGTTTCTCAGAAATTCGATTAAAGCTGTATGATTTGGTGACAAGATTGTGTGAAACAACAGTTGTTGATGGAGCATCTGTGGTGGAAGCGTATGAGTTCGACCTCGAAATGGTTGAAGATTTCGATGAATTGGTTGAAAATGGAAATGTCTTTTCAATTATTCCAAATGCATATTATATTCTTGACATACCTACACTATGTGTGGATATATTGTTTGGGTGTTAAAGGCTTCAAGTTATTTTTTTTCCGACATTGCTAGAGTCGTGTTGGTTTTTCAACCACAAAAACCTTTTTAAAAGATGGTTGTAATAGGCTAAATTTGGCTGTGTTATTTTGGAAATTTGTTCCTTTTCAAGGTTTCTTGAAAATTTGGAATGGAATGCGTATATCTTTGTCTTTTGTAAACTGTGAAATTGGAATGAAGTTGGAATGGTTTTCTACTTATTTCAACATAAGGGCTTCCTAAAAGAAATCCATAATTCACATAACTTGCTATTTTCTGAATTGAAACAGTTGGAAGAATTTGGTTTTAAACATATTTATATGTGATTTATTTGTGTGAGTTGATTGAATTTTTGCAGGAGATCATTGTTGCATGTGTTTGAAGCTTGTTTTGTGAAAGATGGCATGTTGAATTATCCTGTGTTTCTAAGGGTTGGTTGTGCTATTGACTTGTAAGGTGTATGTAGCAATTTAGTTTGTAACAAGGTACTATTGAATTGTACGATGTATGTAGAAATGTTTGTTTTGGTAACATATTTTTTGAAATATTGATTTTGTCTACGTGTCCTTTTAGTTTGAAGGCCTTTTTTTTAGGCATATTTTTTTTAAGTTTAGCTCATCTTTACAGTTATGGAAGGTAAGGTTTTAAATATTTTTGAAGATGAAAGAGTACGTGATAGCCTGCAAGGAAATTGGAGAATCACATTTGAATTGAGTTTAACTTTCTTGTAAAATGTTAAGCGAAGAAAAAAGCAAGAGCATTGTGAAGATACATCATTCTCCTTGTGCACGACAGAGAAAAAATGAATACCACGGGCAATGGTATCAACTTGAGCTGACGTAAATCGTGAGTGTGAAAGCAAGAGGGCTTTACTGTGAGGAATTTTTTGTTTCCATGATAATTTTCCTCCATGTTTGTGATGTCGAAGAATTTTTTTGTTTTTCGATATTTACTAACATTAGTTTTCTTTGAGGAAATTTCATTTGGAAAGAGAGTGTTCATATTAACGAAGAACATGTTTCTTTGAATATAATGAAGGAAATGAAGTTATGTCAGATGTTCAGAATGATGGAAATGAACAAATGGTGACATTTGGTTTTATGGGTGGTGGTGACACGCTTCTTGAGATGGTTGAACTTTTAGGACATTCTATTGTTGATGAGGGTCGGGCCATTCCTAGTAGCAGTTATATATTGAATATAACTGTTGCTTTGGTATCTGTGCATTATGTCTTTCTCGCAACGAAAAAGGAACTTCAAATATTTTTAATATTTCGTAGTTTTTTTTTTTTTACATAGACGTGAGATTTTTACTGGTCTATGTTTTTCGTTTTATTTTTTCAGAACACTGTAGAAATGAATTTTGGTCGGGAACTATATGCATAACGTGTGTAAGCTTCATTCGTTCTCATGGGTCAGGTTTGTAATTTTAATTTTAGGGCGTCCCATGTGTTTTCTTAAAAAAAATTATAAAGTTATGTTTCTTTAGTTTCTGTTGATTGTATCTATATTTTGTTGGTGCTCGATACATTTTCTATGTTGATTTTGTTTTGGTATTATGTCTTTTCATAGGGAGGCTTTGAAGAAGTGAGGATCATGAGTGTGATGGAAATGGCCAAAGAGATGTTATGATGGAAGATAGGAACTCTGATTCAAATGATAGTAATATGCATGGTAGGATGGTTGACAATTTGGGGATATATGTTGGTAATGTTTTTTGCCTGGAAGAATGATTCTCAGATGAATAGTGGTCGAGAAACATATTTGCAATGATGAAAATGCATGTAATTTTCTTGAGTTGCACATGGGAAGTGAAAAAATCCAAATAATTCATATCCTTTATGTCTGCATTGTGTTGTTTGATTAAGAAATTTATAATTTTTTTAAAGATATCTCTTCATTTTCATAAATGTTACTTTTCTCCTTGGAAGAAAAATTTAGTCCACTCTAGACGATTTAGAAGAATTGATTCTCATTCTTTTATGGAAATAAATGATGCATGTAACGCTGGAATTGGTAGGTTTTTTTAAGATCATTGCCAGCCTAAAGCAGTTCCTCGGAGAGAAAATGAAACTTCTCCCTCTTATTTTAGGGGTGACATGGTTGAGGTCCATAAAAACATTTGGCCTGGGATTGATAGTTTGTCTACAATGCATATGTTCCAAGGGTAAAATCAATGTTACCCTAGTATACGAGTTTTAATATGGCATGATGGGCCCATTTGTAAAAGATATAGCGGTGAGAATGGTGTCCATCACTTTTCCCACTTTAACAATATGGATCCAAGTGAACAACCTAACGTTCTAAGAGGTTTGACACAAGTTGAAGAGATGATAATAGCATGGGTAAATCCAATTTTACAATATTTTCATGCTTGTGGTGGCCAATATAAATATCATGGCCATACAATAAGTTTTCCACAACATATATTTTGCATTTCAAGGAAGCTTCCACGAAAAGTTGAGGAGTTAGACTTTTTTTATTATGAGAATAAAAGGTGTTCATTCCAAATACTATGAATACTATGTGAAAACACAAGGTGTGTTGGATGCATTAGTTTACAAAATCCAAATGGTTAAGTACTACATGAATGTTGAAATTGACATGGATTTATTTGTTGCTCTCCCAGAAAGGCCTATTGATGTCTTTATCAAGTTGTAATTTGTTGATAGTGACCTTGATGAAACATTTAAGGAGGATTTACAGATTGACACAAATTGTTTTAATTATTTTCATTGTCACCAATAATCCTTTCTTTCCTACTTACCTAATAATCTAGGGAAGTTGATCGAATAAGAAGATTTATTCATAATGTGGATTACACATATGTCGAACCTGTAGATTGGCTTGCTATTTGTACATTTCCCATTAATGAATATAATACTAAAGGATTGTTGGACATGGAAATCCTCACTTTATTCCATATAGGAAATGGTGATTGGTTACATCCACGTATTTGCAAGGTTGAGATGCATGAATATGGTTTTCATCTACTGATATACTATGATCAAATATTTGGAATCCATCCTTAGTTTTGATATTTCTTGTTGAATTTAATTATGCAGCATTGAAGTCAAGGAATAACTTCTTTCTTTTTGAAAAATAATATCCATGAACATGTACCTACAACTGTATAGGAGTTGTGCCAATAGCTATGCAATTTACAAGGCAATAAATTAGATGAAAAACTAAGTCATTTTGGATCTTGTCTTAAGGGGACAAGCAATTATTTGACAAAGTTTCATTCTAAACTCATAGGCATGATCACCTATCTAGAATTCCATACTTTATTTTTACTTTCAGTGCAACAGACACAAAGTGGCCTCAATTTCATAGTTTAATGCCTTCAAACATCGATTGTTATCATCAAAGTGAGCATGTCAAAAAAGTTGAAAATTTTATTTAGTACCCACATATATTTTTTATGTACATGCACCAAGGATTCAATATCTTCTGGGAGATATTTTTACAGAGATACCTTGGTGCTAAGGACTTTTGGTATAGGTTTGTTGTCATTGATTTTTTCCCTTTTTTTTAAGTGTTGAACCAAACGTTATTTTCTGATGGTTTTTTATTTCTATGTTAATTACATGTTTTAAATCATGACAGGTACAAGTGGAAGCATAAAGGTTTAACCCACATTCATGGGTTCTTTTGGTTTCCTATAGCACCAGAGATGGAAACATTGGATTAGTTAAACGCTATTATTCTTGGCGTGACAAAGCGATATTTCAAAAAATATGTTACTGCTTGGAATCCATGTGACATACACCATCAAAATGTCATGATACCTCAAAGTTTGAATGACGATCCATGCCTATTAAATATGCAACAAATGTTTTCTTATAATTTTGAATAATATCATGATCATTTGGTGAATCACATTCAGAGGAATACAAAATGCAGCATTAATTCACATTTACGTAAAAATAATATGTTCTTTTTTGTTTCTATGATGCTATATGGGAGGTTTGTGGGGATTCAGCAATATATATAGATAAAAAGGGGAAAATAAGGTGTGACCTAACATGAAACAATGACCATTTATACACTCACAACATAGATCTTTTAACAATGTGGAAAGTAAATGTTGATTGTCATCCAATTGTGTCTCAACATTCAGTCTTAAAATATATAGAGAAAAATTATTTAAAGGAAGAGAGAAGGTTAAAAATTTATCACGAATTGCTGACAATAGTTGCTTGTGGGAGCGATTCTGAGTCTCTCATGTTTCTGTGTATAGAACTTTCCTTACTGAAACGCTTGTTGAGTATGACATTGGGGCTCAAGAAACCTACCATTTGTTGCTAAAACTACCTGTTGTTGTTTCTAGTCACAAATTTTTCCCTTTTAGTGTTGGAAAGAAAGTGTACCTAAAGTTATCGCTAGATTCTATTGATGTTTCGTGTGAAATAATTTCATTCGGGTATTTCGAAATCGGGCTATTTTTTCGGAGCATTAATGCTTGATAAAAACAAAAATATCATGGAGTTTTGATTCCAACTATAGGAATAATTCATGGAGGCATTTGTGCTTGATATTGTGTCATAAGAGTTTGAAACCTTCATTTATAATTGGAGGAATTGAAGATAGAGTGTGCGGCATATTGATCGAGAACCTTTATCGGATTGAGGTAATGAATAATATGTTGAGCCCCTTCTACATGAATAAAATTTTGATCGAGACTTGGAAGAGTGGCAGGTTTTTTTCCTAGATAGTTCCTCCAAGTAATGTAAGCCTTTCATACCTTGTCAATCTCGGTATAAGGGACTTTGATATTCATTACAATTGGTAGGACTAGATGGTCGCAAACAATTTTTTAGAAAAATGGATCCATTTTATAAGAAATTCTCATGTTGCAAGTGTTGTTAATGGGAGCTTGGTTAGGTTGAAATTTTTTGTCTCCCTTTTGTCTAACATATAATCAATTAGCTTCTTTTGCGATTATCTTGTGACACTTTGTTAATGGTGGAAATGATGGTGGTTTGAAAATTATTATTCAAGGTATTGTTGGAACTAGAAAGTATTCACTCATTCATTGCAGTTATCATGCTCTTTCTACTTCAACAATGATTGATAAAAGTCCATTTTTGTTTCTCGTTCCAACCATTATAACTGATTTTAAAATTCGTGGAAAAACATTCTACTTTGAAAATTCCTATAAAATTTATGAAACCGTTGTCTGGCCAGGCTCTATGAGTATTTCGAGAATAAATGAGGCACATTTGCTAGATATTGATTTATGAGATGAGCTTTATAGGTCCAAGGCTATTCATACAGGTAGATTCTTGTTTGAGAGAATAATATTATCTTTTTGGTGGTAGGCTTGTCATTATTATGGGTGACCTTTGGCATATGCCTCCTATCAAGGATAAGCCCTTGTATGAACGTAGATAAACTAGGAAATTTTTGTGGGAAAGCTTTAACATTTTTGTGAAATTGGACAAAATTTATAGGCAACAAGAAGACGACCTGAGGTAGACATCTTTTCGCAATATTTTAACCAATATTAGAAATGCAAAGTCTTTTCTTGTTGACTAGTAGCCTCTTATGATGTGTGTCGATAATTTCTTGGATCAACATGAAAACGATTTATTTGATTCTTTTTCTAGTAAGCTTGGCAGGACTACATCTTCATCATGTCCAATATATCACCCTGACTGGGGCGGGGAATTGAACTGGTGACTTCACATAAAGGAGTGTATTAATGGAGCATCTGATCACCGTCTATCCAAGACCCTATGGACAATTTTATTTGATTCTTCTATTCACTTGTTTGCAACAAAAAATCTTTCTAAGTTGTACAATTGAAATATGCTTAACCACTAAACTATCATATTGCAAGATGTGTTGAAGAACGAACTAGAAGAACATAATTAGGTGACAATGATGATGATGTGTTGGAGCATGAAGTATTGATATGTTGTGGGGACCGTGTGATGTTAACATGGAATTTTTGGGTTGAGGCTAGGTTGGTTAATGGTGCACTCTGGTATATTGAATATATTTTCTATGCACCTGCTACGAAGCCTCTGCAACTTCCAAAATTTACTACAATTATTTTTGAAAAGTATTGTGGCCCTCCCCTTGATAACGATTCCACAACATTGTTCCACTTACACCTATTGTTAGGGCGAATATTAATGAAATGTCGTTGAAAATGGCACAAGTTGTGACAATTCAAAAATAACAGGGGATGACTTTGCAATGAGCCACTATGGATATTTGAGATAGTGAAAGGCAGAGTTTAACATTTTCAACTATATCAAGAGTGAAGTTGATATATGGCTCTAAGATTTCATCGCCTTTTTCTTTTCAACATTATGCAAAAATGCAAGAGAATGCATATGTTACGCTATAAAAAAATGAGGAGGAACGATTGAAGTCAATATCGTTTTTCAGGGTATTTTCCTTGAGTAGAGCTTAGTGTTTTGGCATGTCTTTTACAAATGAATGATTAGTTCTATATAATTTTTTTTTTCTTGCAATTATTTCTATCCACATTGATAAGTTATTTCTTCCTCTTGTTGATCACTTGAATAGATTTGCTGGATGTTAAAGTAAGTAAATTGGTCATTTCAAATAAATTGCATGGGGAAATAATTTTTTTCGGTGGTTATGTTGTTGTTTGATTACTTAAATTGTACCTATTTATGCATTCCTTTGTGTTTTTTTTTAACCCTTTTATATTTTTGTGTAATAATTGTTTTGTGGATTTAACACTAAAGAACGAAATGAATATATCAACATTTTTGTTTCTTTATATTTCTTTATGTATGTATTTACTTATTTCAATCATATATTAATGTCAATGAAGTCGGGATATGGAGAACAATGATGGTATTTATTAAATTTCAGCGATAAAATCTATTACAGAAACCATGCATTTTGTTGTCTATATTCGCACAAGGCTTGATAAAGGCATGGCTTCCATCCAAGTTTTTTTTATGAGCATATTTGTGTCTGGCAAGAAATGAAATCATATTTTCAAACTTTGTATTTCCATTTTCACAAAAGAGAATTGGGGAGGAAAAGAAGAAGGGTCTAACTAGAAAAGTGTAATGTATCATGATCATTATCACATTTTTTTGAATTGGTGTTGCTTCCGTTACTGGTCTAGGTGTGTTTTGGAAGAGCCTGCAATAAAATAATTGTGTTCTGGTGGAGTGTTAAAAGTTGTACTTTGTTGTGGAATTTCTTGTTATTGCGAGAAGTAAAATTTGTCTCAATGTTTATTTTTTATTTCAATGTCGATCATTTCCATGGTTTTTTCATTGGGGTTTTAATGTTTTAAATTGTTTGTCAATTTCCTTTGTCACATTGTCACAAATATTATCATAGTATGAAAAAAATAGACCTTTTTCGACCATCATCAACCATTGTTAGCACTTTTCAACGATGGAATATCATGCACAAATTTATTATTTCTTCATTTCTTTTGCATTTTTATTATAAAAAAGATTTTCCATAATAATAATGGATTTTCTTTTTTTATATTATATTGTGTTTTAATTTATGTATGTTTTGATTAATATTCATCTATTTATTGATTATTAAATATATAATATTAATAGTTTTATAGAATTATGTTAATAATAATATTAATAATAATAATAAATAATAGTACTATTAATAATATTAATTATTATTATTATTATTATTATTATTAACTATTAATTTACATTTTTATTTATCATTATTATTACTTAATATTTTGATTAAATTATATTATTAATTATTATTATTAATGTTTTTTTATATATAATTTTATTAATATAATTATATATAATAATAATTATTATTATTATTATTATCATTAATTAACATTTTTTTTCCAAAGAAAAAAAAATAAAAAAATTTGTAAACAAAGTCACAAAAAGTTACATCGTAGATGTTGTAACATTCCATAAGAGAGCATCACCCTAAGAAAATGGTCAAGGCTGAAAAAAACACCTCCACAAAAAAGCAGAGGAGATGAGGTGAGCCACTACATATGGGGATCCCCCGTAGGGAAGCCCATAGAGCAGGTAAAATCACAACAAAAAACTCATATACATCCAAAGCATAAACTAGAAAGGCCTCCATAAGGAGAAGCACCCTACACATATATCAAAAGGGCCTCTCGAGAGAGAAAACATCCCCCTAAATATGTCCATAAACATGTAGATAAGTATTTTAAAATTTAGATAAATTGTTACAAAAAATAGAAGTTTATAGAATTATATTGCAAAACCTCCAGGAGATATGGCATGACTGGAGAAAAAACATAAAGGACAGAGCATGTTGAGATAAAAAAATAATCAGTAAGGTCTGGTTTTTAACACACGAACAACCAAGCCTTATTTCTCCTCTATGGTCCACGTACCCGGAGCAAGTTGTAGACTGTTATTTTACAGTTAGTCAGTCGCCCCATTTCATTCTCTATAGATATGGGATAAAAAAATAAAATTGAAATGAATTTTTAGAGCCTGTATCTCTTCAAGTATAGGAAGCATTAAAAAGTTCAGAAATATATGTGTTTATTAAACCAGTTTATAACATTCAGTGAATCCCCAAAAATTTGAATCAACTCAAGACCCAGATGAATAAGCCAACAGAGAAGGAGTTTTAACATTTGTAGCTCAGCAAAATTTTTCGAACCATCACCAAGAACAACCGCAACAAACATAGTAAAATGATGGTTTCTTTGGATAATCATCCCAGCACCACAAGAGCCCTAGGCCGTTCCCCCATCGAAATATGCCCAAGGGATCAAAGAATCAATATGTTTCGGTTGAACCCTCTGTTGAGTGTTGTGAGAGTTGACAGGGGATAAGGAGGAGATGATGGCCGCACATTCAGCCACCATGCTATTAGGTCGTGAAGAAATCTCCTTGAAAATACTTTTATTTAACATTTGTAGTTCAGAAAAATTGTTCAAACTATCACCAAGACCAACTGCAGGAGACAGAGTAAAATGATGGTTTATGTGGATAATAATCCCAACACCACAAGAGCCCTAGGCCTTCGACCCATCAAAATATGCCCAAGGGATCGAAGGATCAATACGTTCCAGTTGAACCCTCTGTTGAGTTTTGTGAGAGTTGACAAGGTGTAAGGAGGAGATGATGGTTGCACATTCAGCTGCCACGTTCTCAGGTCATGAAGAAATGTCCTTGAAAATACTTTCATTACTATCAAGCCATATACCCCAGGATACAATTATAGGTATACTTACCTGGGTGAGATCAATGAAATTTTCCCACCAACTATTCCAAGCTTCCCTACAAATATGCCCACTCCAAGAAATAGCATAGTTGCAAAGAAAACCAATATGCTCCCAAAATTTCCTTGTGAAAGGGAATGAGAGGAAAATATTATCAATGCATTCAACCTCCTCCTTGCATAGGGCACACCGACCTGAGCCAATCATATATCGCTTTTGAAGAATATCGCAAGTGGGGACCTTGTGCCTAAGAATTCACTAGAAAAAGAGCTTTGATTTTTCTAGGCCTCCCAACTTCCATAAAATCTTATACCACCACTCCACCTGACCATTCTCATTCAATTTGGTAATTGTGCATATCCATATTTAGGAGAGTAGTCGTTGTGAAACCAACTCCAAAAATATAAGAAAAGAAAGATCAATGCCTTAGAAATCAGCCATTTCTAGGGGGAAACCTCCAATACATTACATAAATGAACAATTATTGGATGATACAAATAAAAAAACCTACTTCTATATATAGGAGTTTGGGATCACAATATAATCCTAGCCAACCTAACAATAATAATGTAAGGGCACAGTAATAACAATATTGGGGTTACAGGGTTACAACAATAACAATAAGGGGGTTACACTAACAACAATAAGGGACTATACTAGTAATATAGGGACCTAACATGCCCCTATCCTTCAAAAAAGTGTTGTCTTCAATGCTTGAGTAGCTCCGGATGATTCCGTATAAAATTCTCATCCTCCCATGTAGAATCTTAAATGGGTAAGTTCTTACACTTGATGCGATACTCTCAAATTGATCGATTTCGTAGTTGTCGAGTTCTTGCTTCCTTGACTGCTTCAAGTTCCAATATGATCTTTCCTTGCTCATCAGGTTCTAGAAATAATGTTTGAACTGAAAGTTTGTCACCTATAACATTTTTAAGCATGAAACATGGAAAACTGGATGCACTTGCGAAGAAGCAGGAAGCTCCAATTTGTATTCCATAATACGAATCTTTAGCAACACCTTGTAAGGACCATATTACTTTGGCGATAATTCATTATCCTTCTTATCTTTCTTGAGGGAAATTTTTTTATATGGTTGTAGCCATAAAAATACGCAATCTCCTACATCAAAACTTCTCTCGCTGTGATGTGGATTTTCCTATTATTTCATTCGATTTTGTGCCAAATTTAGGTTATCCTTTAAGAGTTGGAGATATTCTTGGTGATGCTCAATGTGATCTTCGACTACTTGAACCTTATAATTTTCTCTTAAATATTATGTGATGGATGATGGATGATATCCATAAAGTGCCATAAATGGGGTCATTTTTATTGCAATATGTAAGGAAGTGCTATACCACCATTCAGCAAGAGGTAACCACTTGACCCATTGTGTTTGCTTATCAGATACAAAACAACGAAGATATCCTTCCAAAAATTTATTCACTATCTTATTTTGACCATCAGATTGTGGATGACAAGATAAGCTATGAGATAGTTGAGTACACAAACAAGAAAATAATTCTGTCCAAAAATTTCCAGTAAAAATGGGATCCCTATCAATTACAATAATCTTTGGGTTTCCATGTAGCTTTTGAATTGTTTCCATAAATGCAGTAGCAATTGTACTTGCCTTAAATGGATGAGATAATGCAAATGGCTGTGCATACTTAGTAAGTCTATCAACTACCACAATGATGACACTCTTTCCTTTGGACTTAGGTAAACCTGTGATAACATTCCATTGAAATCTCCTCCCAACATTCACTTGGAATGGATAAAGGTTGTGGAAGGCCCAAAGTCTTAATTGTCTCAACTTTATTTTTCTATCAAACTAAACATTCTTCCACAAAACTTTGAATATCAGATTTAATGTCATCTCAAAAAAAATATTTCTTCACCCTGTGGTAAGTTTTTAAAAATCTTGAGTGTCCTCTTAAAGGAGAAGTATGCAATTCCAAAAGAATCTTTTGTTTTAGTTGGGAATTCTTACAAATATATAAGTGATATTTGTACCATAAGGAATCATTTTTCCAACTAAATGTATCGGATATACTAGGATCTTGCTGGAACTTTTGAATGAGTGTCCACACTTCTTCTTCCTTATTCCATTCATCCCTTGCTTCAGTTATCCAATCTGATTGGATAATAGAAATGGCACAAAGCGATGCTTCCACCTCTTCATCCTTTCTTGAGAGTTCATCTACGACAACATTTATATGATTTCAAAGTCATAACCCAACATCTTTGTGACCCATTTTTGTTACTGTTCTAAATATAGTCATTGTTCCAAAAAGTGTTTAAGACTATCATGATCATTCTTTAGCTTGAAGTGTCTTCCCATTAGGTAAAATCACCATTTATTTAGTGCATTTAGTATTTCGAACATTTCCTTATCATAAATAGCTTTCTATAAATACTTTCCTTTGATTGGATGACTTTCAAAAGAAATGGGTCTTCCTTCTTGCATTAAAACAACACCATTTCCTGAGGCATCACATTCCACAATAAAGGTTTTTGTGAAGTCTGGCATAGCTAAGACTGGTGCTAGGCACATTTCCTCTTTAAGATGTTCAATGGCCTTAGTTGCTTCAGGAGTCCATCAAAATCCATCTTTCTTCAATAATGTTGTTATAGGTGCCGCTATTCGCCCATAATTCTTAAAAAAATTGTGATAATACCCTGTTAGCCCAAGAAATCCTCGCAAACGCTTTATGGTTGTGGCGACTTTCCATTCCTTAATGGCTTTAATTTTTTTAGGTTCTACCTTAACACCCTCGTGAGATACAATATGACCCAGATATTCCACCTCTTGTACTCCAAGGAAACATTTGGATGCTTTTGCATATAATTATTTCTCCTCCAATAGTTTGAGCACCCTGTCAAGACCTGTTGTAGATTAGTATATCATCAAAAAATACTAGCACAAATTTTCAAATGAAGGTTTTGAAAATGGAATTCATCAACCCTTGAAATGTAGAAGGTGCATTGGTAAGGCCAAAACGCATGATAGAAAATTCATAATGAACCTCATGAGTTTGAAATGATGCTTTCATAATATATTTCATCTTCATTCTAATTTGATGATATCCTGAATGAAGATCCAACTTGGTAAAATAAATTACTCCATGTAATTCATCCAATAATTCATCAATCACAGGAATGGGAAATTTATCTCTAATAGTGAGCTTATTTAGCTCCCTATAGTCTGAACACATGCACCATGATCCATCCTTCTTGTGCACCAATAAAACTGAAGCAGAGAAAGAACTTTGACTAGGTTGAATTATACCAGCCTGTAACATTTCTGCAATCATACGTTCAATTTCGCTCTTTTGGACATAAGAGTATCTGTAAGGTGTGATGTTTGAAGGAACACTTCCTGGAATCAAATGAATAGCATGATCATGATCATGAATAGGTGGGAGTGGGAGTCCTTTGGGAGTTTCAAACACTTTGGAATGATTGTCCAAGACTTTTTGGAGATCTGGAGAAATAGATGATTTTTATGTTGGAACTTCTAGTGAGCATAATTGTGCAATTACGCCTCATTGTTCTTTCTTCGGAAGCTTTGTCATGACATTAGAGCTTATTATCTTTCTCAGATTCCCTGCGATACCCCGTAATTCAACTTCCTTTCCTTCCAAAAAAAATTGAAGAAGAGTTCTTGAAAATTAAAAGATACCGTCCCCAAATATTGTAATTATTGTACTCCTAGTACAACATCAGCATCTCCCATTGGAATGGAAAGCATTGGACTATTTAGTACATATTCCCCCATGGTTAGCTTGATATTATGACATTTTCCAGAGAAATTTATATTTCCTCCATTTGCAACCATCACTTGACATTCTCGTGCTAGTATAGGAAACAATTCAATTCCTTGGCTACCTTACAATGAATAAAATTATGGCTACTACCCCAATCAATCAACATTATTACATTTTTATTCTTGATATGTCCTTCTATCTTAAGAGTTTGAGGAGTGGTAATACTTGCCAATGCATTACATGATATGGTCAAGCTCATTTCTTCTTCTTCTAGGGTTGGTTCCTAGTGTATATCATCTTCTTTTGAAGTTTATTGTTCATTTTCTTCCTTCTCTTCACGATCTATGTAAAATAATTTCTTCTCAGCACACTTATGACCTTTAGTGTATTTTCTATCACAACTGTAGCAAAGCCCTTTTCCTCTTTTTTCTTCCAATTTTTGTGGTGTCAACCTTGTAGTTTGTGGAAGTCTAGGAGTAGCAACACTTCCATCTTTATAGATGTGAGCGGTAGGTTTCCTTGCCGCCATAATTTTACATTTATTTTTTCTTGCCAATCCGAATGCCTTGTTCAATGAATCAGGTTTCCAAATGCGAAATTCATGTTGGATTCTATCCTTTAAATTCCCTATGAAGACATCAATCCTATGTTCCTCTGGAATATCAGTTACCCTTATTTTCAATTTTTGGAATTCCTCAATGTGCTTCACCACTGTACCCTTTTGTTTGAGATTTATCAATTGGCTAAAGAAGGTGTTTCTCTTTGTATCCTCATAATGTGCTATCATTTCCTCCGAAAAAATTGACCAAGTAAACTTTTTTTTTATGGGAGAAAATCCATCGATACCATACAAATATATTTTGTTCTAAATGTAAAGTTTCAATGTGTACCTTTTGTGTGTTTTTCACATTATTGAGATCAAAATAATTCTCCATATGTAGTATCCATGTTACAGGATCCTTTCCATCAAACTTCCTCATATCCATATTTGGAATATGATGGTTCTTCCATCCAACATTATAGTTTATAAAATCACGATTAACATTTATTTTGTTCTCATCATTAGTTTCCTCTACTATCTTTTCGCCATTAGGAAACATTTCCTGTATCAACTTTGTCAAACCTTCTATGTCAACTTTTAAATCATTTTTCATGTTTCCCATGTTGTCTTTCATTTTTTTCTTCCATGTCATCCATCTTAGCTTCCATGCCATCCATCTTAGCTTCCACACCTTTCTTCAAAAATTTCATTTCATTTTGTGTTTCTCTTTGTGAGAGTGACATTTGGTGCACTTGATCTTGTAATTTTGACATGTCATGTTGCAATTCTTCATCTTCATGAGTCATAGTAGAGCCTTCTAAAGGATTAATGGGTGTTGAATTCTTTTTAGGAGGAATTTTAGAACCCAATACTGATATCTATTCTACAATATTCCCTTGGAATCAATTCAAACTGATTTTCACATAAGACTTATGTAATTTGAAAAAAATACACATTGTTTTCTTACTTTTAAGGAGCTCGATAATGGAATTGAATTATCTTTGTAATTGTAGATCCTCAATATCTAAAATTTGGCCCTTTAATAACCCTCTGAAGCTTCTTTCAAATGTCATAGGTCTGACCTAATTTGGATTCTTTAAGGAAAAGTTATACCCAATCACCCACAATGACCTAATTATGGACTGGTTCAGTAGAGCCAACTTGTACAGCGTGCCACATGTCATTGTTTCCTCCTTCGGCTCTGAAATTTATAAAAATGAAACAACAGTCCGTGTACTTGTGGCCAATTTTTACATAATTCTAATCTGATGCTCAGAAAGATAGTTCTGATGATTTTCCCACGGTTACCTCTTTGAGATGAAATTCGGGAGCGTGAAAAAACCCTAACTTTCATAGATCATAGCTCTGAAAATATTGTGAACCAAGATCTAAAATATTTACAGGAGGTTCCTCAGGATTGCGGCTTCGCTCTTTAAAATTTTCAGCTTCTGAACCTTTGTAGAAATAAATTTATACCGCACATGCCACGATGACCTGTTTTAAGTGAAATTGGGGAGTCTGAAAAAGCCCTAACTTCCAGAGATCATATCTCCAAAATTATTGTAAACCAATATCTAACATTGTAACACGATGTTCCTCAGGATTTCAGCTTCGCTCTGTAAAAATTTCATCTTCTGAACTTTCATAGAAAAAACGTTATAGAGAAAATTCCATGATGACCTGTTGGAGCAGCGAAACCCTAGAATCCAAAGCTCTGATACAAAATTTTATGAAACCAACTCCAAAAATAGAATAAAAGAGAGATCAATGCCTTAGAAATTAGCCACTTTGAGGGGGAAACCTCCTATACATTACATAAATGAACAATTCTTGGATGATACAAATGACAAAACCTACTTCTATATATAGGACTCCATGGGATCACAATATAATCCTAGATGACCAAACAATAATAATGTAAGGGAACAATAATAACAATATTGGGGCTATAGGGGTACAACAATAAAAATAAGCGGGTTAGACTAATAACAATAAGGGACTATACTAGTAATATAGGGATCTAAGAGTAGTGGCCCGATTTAGAGTGTATCCAACATACGGTGTCTTCTAATTCTTTTATTCGGGCACCAGTACACTCCAATTCAGTGATGTAGTCCCGAAATTCCTGCTTCCAATGGTCCTCAATACCCAGTTCATCTGCATCTCTCCATTCCTGTTCTTAGACCATAGAACCCATCGGATCACTGATATGATTCAATTTTTTAGGCCACAAGCATGAAGAGCCTCCCTTAAACCATCAGAGAGTGAAAATATGTTATGACAACCCACCCAGGGGTCCATTCCTATGCGGCATCTCTCCCCATTTGGGAGTTTCCAAGAAAGTCCTTTTTCCACAAAACCCTAAAGCCAAAAGGATCACTTTCCATAGGAAGGAGACTCTGTAAAATTATTTATCTGAAGCGGATCCAGTCACCAACCGAGAGAGGTTCAATGTATTTTTTTCACCACTGAGGTCCATAGGTTATTAGCTGTGAGGACTCTCCAACCCAACTTAGCCACCATTGAAGTAGAAAAATGGTGAAGGTTTTTTATGCCCCAACCGCCCCACTCTTTGGGCTTTGCAATATTATCCCAAGCCACCCAAGGGAGATTCATCTTGGTATATTTTATGGACTAGAGAAAATTACTACAAATACTTTTAATTATGTTAAGAATATCAAGGGGGACCCAAGAAAGTTCTATCAAGTACACAGGTATAGCTTAAGCACCGATTTTATGAGAACCAAATGCCCCCTTCTAGTTAGCCACTTGTGACTACAAATATTATTCCTTTTGTAAATCTTTGAAACCAGCCACGACCAATATTTCTTACAATAAGAGTCTAACTTGAGTGTGAACCCCAGGTATTTAATACATGAGCCAAAATGTGACTCAATGAAAGGAAGGATATTCAGAGTCCAAGCCAAATCTATCTCATGTATTCCCTCATGAGAGAGGTGGAACTTTGAAAATTTATGTTCATACTAGTGGCTTTCATAAAATTATCCATCAAGTTCTTCAAGTATTGGATCTCTCGTCTGTTCCCATTGCAAAAAATAAGGATGGCATCAAAAAATAGGAGGTGAGATATAAACATATTTGTAACCATCTCAATCCCCCAAAAATCCCCATCCCTCCTATCCTAATGAATCAATTGGCTAAGGCATTCATCCGCAACAAGAAACAACAAGGGGGGGAGAGGACACCCTTGTCTTAAACCATGTTTATTAAGAAAAAAGGGGGAGGAAGCCCCATTTATCAGCACAACAAAAGAGACATTTGTGATACAACCCATAATCCAGTTGATGAGATCAATGTGGAACCCCAAATGTGTGAGAAAGAGTATAGGATAAAGCCAATTTATCCTATCATAGTCCTTTGAGAGGTCAATCTTCACAATCATACATTTTTTCCTGCAGAGTTTAATATTGTGAAGAGTTTCCTATGCCACATCAATAGCTTCATGAATTTTCCTGCTATCCAAGAAACCAAATTGTTCTTTAGAAATAGCTTTAGATAAAATGGGATTTAACCTGTTGGCAATAGTTTCGCCTATAACTTTGTATATACAATTACATAGAGAAATAGGCCTGAAAATATCAAAAGTGGAAGGAGATTCCTTTTTAGGGATGAGAGCGAGGAACGTCGTCTTAAGGGCATCATGGATGAGACTGCTGGATTTTGATTCTTCCACAACATTCCTAACAGTGTCCCCCGTCAGATCAAAAAAATGCTGGAAAAATTCAACTGTCCAGCCATCTCTACCAGGGCTCTTGTCTTTTTGCATGGATTTGATTATATTTTCCAACTCTTTCTTCTCAACCAGTTTCAGCGGAAAGTCATTTTCCTCCTCGCCATCATATCTAGGGAAAATTTGAGCCACCTTGATGATTTCCCCAATCAAGACTCCACCCTGATCATCATAGAGGTTCTTGAAATAATTTTTCCCCTTGTGGGAGAGGTCCTCAAAATATTTAGCGATTATTAGAGTTCTTGCGGACCTTAGCATAGTTGTGGAAAAATATGGTATTATCGTCGCCTACCTATAACAAAATGGCATGACTCTTCACCCTCCAGCTTTCTTCCTTATCCCTCAGCAACAGCCTTCTCCGACTTTCCAGCTCTCCTAATCTGACTCGAGAATCTTCCTCAGCAAACTCTACATCAATGTTTCCATACATCTATTCTAGGGCCTCGGTAATATCTAGAAGGTCTTTAGAGTCCTTTTTCTCCTTTTCTTTGGCCCAGGAAATGGTGGCCTTCTTGATATTTTTTAAAAAATTTACAAGAGCCTAAGCATAAGAACCATCTGTTCCATTAACGGGTCTCCAAGTATTGACCACCAACTTATGATAGTCCCCCTATTTCAGCCATCCTACATTGAATTTGAAGGGGGAAGCAGGTTATTTAAATGACCCTTTCAACTCTAGGAGAATCAGGGAATGATCTGAGACACCACCAGTACCAAACCATTAACGAAAATTTGTAGCCCTAAATGCAAAATCATCACTTAAAAGAAAGTGATCCAACCTTTTGGAAATCCTGGCCTCGCCCACCCAATTGTTTCTCCACATGGGAACATATTTTTTCATATTTGGATCAATCAGCTTGTTATCCTAAATTTTCTTGAGGAAGAACTCAGCTAAAGGATCCGACATAGCATTTGTGCGCCAAGCCTCTGATCGCCCCAGGCAGAAATTTAAATCACCCCCAACAATGAAGTGTGAGGCTTTCATAAAATACTTATCAAACAAAGAGTTCCTATAGCCAATCCTGTCAGCACAGGGACCATATGCATTGACAAGGGTGAGACTTGAGACCAGCTCCAAGCAAGTATCCTCCACCCCAATTCGAAGGTCTGAGGTCTAGCAGTTAAGTAACTTTACATAGCCATATCTTAGCCCTATAGTGAGACATCCCGAATGACCCTTTACATCTGAGGTAAAAAAAAGTCCACCTAGGGAGGAAGGAGGTCAAGAAAGAGGAGATGAGGTCCCCATAACCTAGAGTTTCTTGAACAAATAAAATGTCGGCTTTATAATGGGAGATTAAAATTTTGAATGCTAGTTTTTTGGGGGCACTATCTAGGTCCTTACAATTGAAGGATAGTACAATAATTTAGATACCAAGGATGGGGTAGCCTTTGCTCTAAGCGCCCATTTAAGGGATAGTTGTCTACCATCAACTATATCAGGAATGGACTTAATTTTAGCTTTGGAGAGGTCTTATTTTCTCCCCCTCACACATTTGACTTTACCCGAGGCAGGCACGCCTCCTAGCCCAACATGGACCTCCTTATCCAGAGCTTTCTTGTCGCAGGGACAGGATTGTAAGGGACATGATCAATAGAAAGTTTAGGAATAGTTGTAATGGTTGTCCATGGCCAAAGATACATTACTAACACAGACAAAAGCAATTGGATCACGCTTGGAGGGAATAGGAAAAGTCATGCAATTAAAATAAAGATAAAAGGAGTTTAAAGTAGGAGAAGAGGGAAAAGGGACAGTACCTGCTAAATCCAACGTTTGATCAAGAGGGGTAGAAATTGTCTACTCCTGAGAATGAACCAGAACCGAGTCCTGCATGTCCTCCGCTTCAGTTATAGTCACATCCTCCCTAAGATCCTCTTCCTCCTACTAAGTGATATTCATCATGTGTGCCACCCCCATCCTTGCATCTACCCCCTCCTCTTTAACAGGGGCCTCAAATCTGAAGAAGGGTCCATGAGTTTCCCCACTCTTTTGTTTCCTGCTCTTTGAAAAACCCAGAGGGAAATCCCGTGCCAGGTGGCCTAATTTATGGCAGCGGTGGCATCTAAAAGGCACATGTTCACAATATATCAATTGCTCAATAGCATGGTCATCTGTGTTTATCAGGCCATCTCTTGGGGTGAGCTTGACCAAAATACGAGCAATATTCCTAGAGCGAGTCTCCAAGAAATACATGTCTGCATCCAAGAAGGACTCAAGACTGTCCCCGATAGCACGAAACACCTCTAAGGTCCAAAAATATGGTGGGAGTGCAGGGATTCTAACCCACACTAGAATTTCATCCACCCGTTCCATGTTGGCATCAAAAAGAGGATTCCATCTCTTAAAGAGAATGGGAGTGATGCTGAAACCCCATTGTCTTGATAGAACCCATTCAAGAGTCATTTCATTCTTAGACTTCACCATAAACCAATATTTCGACAAGGCTACCACCTCAACCTCTCTATCTAGGGAATCCACCCAACTTCGATTGATCCATTATGTTATATATTCGGCTGGGAAAAATTCTACCTTTCGCTTTGCCAACTAGTATGGACTCAGATGCTACCATCACACGATTGAAGTGGAGATAAACACCAAAAACCAGATTAGGGCATTCAGGACTTTCCATAATTACTTTTCCTTTTTTTCTGCTTCACCCCGTCTTGTCTGTCAAGTTTTACAGAAAACTTAGGGGATCTAGTACAAGCCCCTGAAACCTCCTTCTATTTAGTGCCTCCTGAAGAATTTTTATTACCCCCCAAAGAGAGATTCTCCCCTTCTGGATTTATAATCAGGGCCAAAAAACCCACTGTCGTTCCCCCAAAACCACGAGTCGACTGACCGTGACAGTGCAAGGTGAAGCTTTCTCTTCCCTGTTCGATTCCCAAATCCTGCTGGAAAGGGAAACCTCCACTAAAACCACCAATAGTGTGGTTCCCCATAATGTATTTTGTGCTCCAATCCGGATCAGTCTACACGGTGAGCTCATTCACTGTAAGACCACCCGAGAATACCACATTCTTTTCATGGGCATAGGTGAGAGGAATGGTATTATCCTGCCATAGGGAGACCCCAACTTTCACCTCCAGAAACAAATGAACCCCCACCTCCAGGATTTGACCCAAACCGAAATTCAATTCTCTACCCACTCTGAGTACAATGTCCTCCAAACCCCCAGATCTAAACAGAGGGCGGGGTGACTGTGTTTGTTTTACCTTTCTTGAGGTAGAGACCAAACCACGATGATCCACAACCTACCATTTGGTAACCAGATGAGAAACTACCACAGGGCTAACTGAGACCCTAGGATCTAGGGTTTGTTGTTCGCCACTACCCAGAGAGAACAGACCATCCACTCGATTCCACCTTAGTTTATCCAACCCACCCCTTTCAAAATGTGACCGAGCCAGAAGAGAAACTTTAACTAAGTTATGTTTTGTGGGTTCCATACCCCAGACAAACAAAATATATTTTTCCACAAGTTCTATGTCAAAAAATTCTCTATCATTTCATATGAGGCCGAGGAAAACAGACCGACAGTGAAAACCCACAAAAACTCTAGGAAAAATCAAGGGATGGAACTGACAAAGAAACGATCAAAACGGCTTCAACCATCGAGACCTGGAAGACTTAGGGAAAATAGGTAGAAACCAAACCCCAAACCACTAGAAAAGACACAACCAGCAAGCTACACACAATATCACCTTTGTAGAAACTCCAAAAAATACCAGAAAACGACAGCAGGCCTCCGTAAAAATAACGAACAGAGAAATGACACAGCAATGATATGAAACTTACCTGAAACCCCAAAAAAAGCAAGGATATTGGAGTAAAGGAAGAAACTTCAAACCTTCGAAGCATGACCTCACGTTAGTGACTCCAACGATGCACCATAATCAAGGATAGAGGAAAATACCACCCTGTAAAACAACAAGCCCCCCACGGTAATGAGACCCGAGCACAAAAACAGAAAAACCGATAGAAAACATTGTAGGTGCACTTATACAGCCATGTGCAAGCCAGTTCCCCAGGTCAAAGAAAGTATTTATGTGCCAAGTGGTGACCCACCCACAATCCGACTACACCTGGCCCGCAACGCTCCTCAACACCCATCCCCATGCAGCCCGCCAAATGTTCCACCCTTGGTTCACCTCATGTTCCACCAATGGAGTTTTAATGAGGGGTCTTCGGGCTATAGGTTCAACTTGTAACCTGTCTAAAGGTTGCGGTCCTCCATTAACAAGTCACAAAAAACTGGGGTTTTTTTAGAGCCGAGCCCCCTTCCTCGCGAACTCCATAGAATATGAACTCCACTAACTCCTAAGTTCAATTGTAGACATGTTATAATAATGAGAACATTGATTATGGTGCATAGCTAAAATGAAGAGATTGTTCAAAATGGTGTATTTCTACAATATTTTAACATTTTTAATGAATATTAAAATTTAATTATTATCAATTTTTTTTATATAATTATTTTTGAAATACTCTATATATTTAATATAATTATTTATTTATTATTATATAATAAATAATTTTTATTTATTATTATTATTTAAATAAAATTTATTATTAATAAATATTTTCATTTATTAATATAAATTGTTATTAAATAAATATTATTATTATTAAAAAAATAATAATAATTATTATTAAATTATTTATATAATAGAAATATATATTACTATTATTTATTAATATAATTTCTTAAAATGGAAACTTGTGTGATTTATGATTATCAAGTAAAACTCTTTAGGATATATTGCATCAATTTTTGGATTGAGGCATTAGAAATCCCTACTGAGATTAATCTTAAGGAAATAATGGAAAGTGAGACCAACACCACATGGTTAAGTAGAGATATAACATCAAATTCTAAAAAATAATTGGAACTTATATAATATATTAAAAGAAACAACAAAATTAAAAAGAAAACTATTTTTCATTATTATTAATATTTCTAAATAAAAAAAAAAATTAATAATTAGTTAGAAACAACCTATATATAGATATATATAAAAATCTAAGAAATAACAACTTATGCAATTCAATATGATAAAAAGATATAATATTATTTATTTTAATATAAATTATTATACATATAAGAAAATATAAAAGGAGATATTTTTTATTATGATAAATAATGTTAAAATAAATAAATAAATAGTGAAAGTAAAAAAAAAAATGAAAATTTTTAGTGATGGAATCCATGAGTTACTTATTTTTCATGCATATTACTTATTTTATCGATTTTGTTGGCTTTCCTTAATTTACGGTGATGGAAATGATCAATCTTAACAAGGACTTCGGAATTCTCTAAACATATATGATGTTTAGTATTTTAGCATGTTCAGCTAAAACATAAAAGCTAGTCCTACCCACATTTATATCCAATATAGTTGTGCTAATAAATACAAATATGTGATTTCTTTGGTCATATTAATACTACATCTTCTACATTCTAATCCTTTATGAAAACTATATACTTAAAGCTTAAGGGTAATGGAATGAAATGCACAATTAACATAGGAGAATTTGATGGAATGGATATGGAGTCTTTATGGGCAGGGAAGAGTTATCGAGGAGGCAGATCCCATATTGAATGATGACTTTGACAGAGAGAAAATGAAACGAGCATTGATTTTGGGACTTTCGTAGTAAAATTTGGATCCCTAACTACACTCTTCAATCAGAAAAGCATTGCAATTCCTCATAAATCCCATTGAAGTGTTGATGTTGCTTCCTTCATAGAGGAAAATGGCTATATATGTCATTTTTCCACCCATGGCTCCACTTAATTCTCCCACCATTGCTTCCTATTCAAATTATGTTGGCGCGTATACTTCAGACTCCACGCTGCGTCATGGAAGATAGAGGTAAATTCTCTTGAAATTAACAAATTATAATGGTCTGGACTTTCGTAGTAACATTTGGATCCCTAGCTACACCCTTCAATTAGAAAAGTATTGCAATTCCTCATAAATCCCATTGAAGTGTTGATGTTGCTTCCTTCATAGAGGACAATGGCTATATATGTCATTTTTCCACCGATGGCTCCACTTAATTCTCCCACCATTGCTTCCTATTCAAATTATGTTGGCGCGTATACTTCAGACTCCACGCTGGGTCATGGAAGATAGAGGTAAATTCTCTTGAAATTAGCAAATTGTAGTGATGTGACTTTTATACACAATTGTAAGAGTAATTATTTCAAACGCACGTTGTCCTCCACTGTCACCGCACACCGCCATGGCTCTTAAGTTTCCAGAGGTCACCACCACTATTCTTGCACCGCCTTACCTCATCAAACCTTTAAGAGTCACCACTGCCTACAAAAATGAAAGACCAACATCGCCTCACAAAATAATGTTTTAATTGTTGGTTTTTTTTTTTTGTGGTATAAATACAAAGGCTTACTCGGAGTCATATCATCCTAGAGTCAGCTTTCTTATTTGTTTATATAATCTTACATTGTATTTATATCATTGTAGAGATTATGATTTGCAGAACTAATTTGAAGAGATTACGATTATGATTTGTAGAACTAATTTTAAATTCTGAGTTTTATTGCTGAATATGTTTTAAAAAAAAAATCTAGGAATTCAGTTTCACCTGTTGACTATATGGCGGACATTTTTTAAAAATGGAGATGGGGAAACTCAGTAGTCAGAGCCTGAATGCTAGGGATTGATGTTTTTTAGCAATTTTACCTACACATTGAAGATGGAATTTATATTAAAATTCTATTTACTTTGGCATCTGGATTATTTATTTTGGCATCCAAATTTTTTGCAAGTCCTTGTTTCATTGTGGGTTCTACCTAATTGAATTAATTTCTTAACGAGTTAAAGTATTCCACCATTATGGATTGAGTCAAGGAAGAGCCTTTGATTACTTGGAGGAATTAAATATTTTAGTGGTTTGTAAACTGAATTAAAATCGAATCAGATACTAATAATATTTATTTAATTCCTATTTTAACTAATAAAAGTTATGATTCCTCGTTTATTTGAATTAGGACATTATTTTGTTCTCATGATATTTTGGGATTTGTTATTGATGGGTATCCAAAGCTTGCTAATGAGGAAACATAGATGGCTCTTAAAAATGTTGAATGGATATTGTTGAGAGAGAACAGAAAGGAAGAACAATAAAGCTCTTAGTCTTATTCAATAAGGCTTATATGACGCGATACTTTCAAAATTATCAAATACAAAATATTCGAAGAAGGCGTGGGACACTCTTGAATCGTGTTATCAGGGTATACCAAAAATAAATAATTTCAAGTTGCATAATTTAAGAAGAGATTTCGAGAATAAGACAATGAAATTGTGGATGATCTATGTCTCAATTCATAAATGTTCTTAATCAATTGAGACAGTATATACAATTCCTCTCAAACAAGAGAGTGATCGAGAAATTCCTTCGAATTTTGACAAATAAATTTGAAGCGGTTGTTGTATCCATAGAAGAGTTCAAGGACACAACTCAAATGAAAATTGAAGAGTTGAATGGTTCGTTGATTGCACATGAATCCAAGATGTCAATATATGATGATAGCACATTGGAGAATGCCTTCAAAACTCAGTTGCAGTTTAATAGATGAAGAGGAAGAGAAAGATATAATAATTGAGGGAGATGAAACATAATAGTTTCAAATATGTCTACGAGATAATTATGAGCATGAAGAGAAATTTTAGCAACGCCCTGCCAATTTAATGGGGACTAACAATAGAACCTGGCATCGAGTAAATCAAAGGTATGAAATGTCCAAAGTTCAATGTTATTATTGCAAAATATATGGCCATTTTTCTACTAAGTGTTTGAATAGGTAGGTGGATGTTGGTAAGCAATCTGAACACATCTTAGAATAACTTGAAGATAATAAGAAGGCAGTGTTTTTGAATTGTAATGTAACTCAAGAATGTTCATATAATATTTGGTTTTCAGATAGCGGCAAGAGAAATCACATGACGGGAAACAAAGATTTTTTTTCCAATCTAGACACTTGTATTCAGTCTGAATTCAAGATGGGTAACAATAAAAAGGTATGAATTAAAGGTAAAGGAGTGATTGGTGTTTATACTATAAATTGTGAGATAATAAAAATTGATGATGTGTATTATTGACCTAGCTTAAAACACAATTTTTTAAGCATTGGACAACTCATAGAGAAAAGGTATAGAGTGTTCTTCAATAATAATGTGTGTACTATCATTGACAAATATCGAAACAAGAAGCTGATAGAAAAAGTAGAAATGAAAAAGAATAGGATGTTTCCTCTTATCATGAGAAATGAATTGTCTCCCTCCTTGAATGCTTATAAAACTGATAATTTTGATGAATCTTGGTTATGGAAATTAAGATATGGTCATTTATATTTTGCTGATCTAGGTTTGTTGCAAAAGAAACATATGGTGAAAGGATTACCCAGTATTCAACATCCAACGAGGTCATGTGAAAGTTGTATACTTGCAAAGTATCATACAAACATTTGTATCTGTAGTTTTGTATAGCGTGAAAGCTCCACTAGATATTGTTCACACAAATGTATGTGGACTGATCAAAACACCTTCTTTGGATGGTAATGCTTAATTTTTAACTTTTATTGATGACTATAGTCGAAAAACATGGTTTTATCTTTTGAAATAGAAATCTATTTAGAATTTTCCATATTTAAAATATTTGAAGCTATGGTTGAAAAGGAAAGTGGAAAGCACATTAAAATTTTCAGATCATATAGAGGTGGTGAATATATGCTAACAAATTTCATTGAGTTTTCTCAATTGAATGGAATCAAGAGACAGTTTACTACACGTAAAACTCCACAACAAAATGCTGAAAGGAAAAATCGAACTATTATGGATATGCCTCAAAGTATATTGAAGTAAAATCATCTACCAAATGAATATTAGGGAGAAGCAATAGCTTGTGTTCTTTATATCCTTGACATAACTATGACTAAGAGCATGAAGGACCGAGTTCCAAAAGAAGCCTGAAATGGTAAGATCTTCATATATCTCACTTAATAATTTTTGGTTGTGTTGCTTATGTGCATGTTCCTAAATAATTGACAAATAAGTTAGATGATAAAAGTGATAAATGCATATTTATTAGATATAATGAGGATTCTAAAGAATATAGACTGTATAATCCCATCAGCAAAAAATATATTATCAATAGAGATGTTGAGTTCAAGGAATAAGAAGCTTGGGATGGAAGCATAGATAAATCTGTTGCAGACAGTTGTATTATCTCATGGACATGATAATGAATATGAGCAAGAAGTACAAGGTGGATAGTCGATTCCATCTAGACCTATTGCAAGCACTTCAGCAAGCCAACCACCAAGAGTTGCTCCATTATAATTCAGAACACCATGAAATCAAGAACGTGATGAACCAGCAGGTTATGGTGGACATCATTCGTTGCTTGCATATGATCAACTAAATTTTGATGAAGTTGTGAAAGAATAAGTTTGGATAAAAGCCATGGATGAAGAAAAGGATTCTATGTAAATAAAAAATACTTGGGAACTTGTACATTTTCCTAAAGGTAAAAATAATATAGGTGTTAAATGGATTTACAAAATTAAAGTGAATGTTAAAGGTGAAATTGAAAAGCATAAAGCAAGACTTGTAGCTCAGGCGTTTACTCAACAACTTGGTATTGATTACAATGAAACTTTTTCACCTGTAGCTAGAGTTGAAACAATGAGAGTGGGATGGCAAAATTTTGATTGTGTGCATGTATGTTGATGATTTGATTTTCACTGGAGATATATCAATAAATTATTTTAAGACAAATATGAAAACATAATTTGATATGGCTGATTTAGGCCTAATTAAATAGTTTCTTGATATTTTCTAAATATGAAAAGGATGTATTTAAATGGTATATGATGGAAAAGCCAATTGTAACACGAATTGCAATTGGTACAAAACATAGTAAGGATGATCAAGGTTCACATATTGATCCAACCTTGTTTAAGAAATTGGTTGGAAGTCTTATGTATTTGACTACAAAAATGCCCAATATAATGTTTGTTGTAAGTTTAATTTACACATTCATGGAATCTACGAAGAGTACCCATTGGCTAGTTGGAAAAAGGATTTTAAGATATGTTTCTGAAATAAGAAATTATGGTATCCTATATACATTTGATTCAGATTTAAATTAAATGGATATATTGATAGTGACTTCACAAGTAATATTGATGACTAGAAGAACACATATGGGTATATGTTCAGTTTTGGTTCAGGTGCAGTTTCATGGGCATCAATGAAGCAATCCATTCTGACTCTATCATCATCTGAAGAAAAGTATGTTGCAGCGACAATAGCAGCATGTCAAAGTGCGTGGATAAGAAGAATTTTGACTAAATTATTGCATGAAGAAAAAAAAACCAACTTGGAGTTTCTGTGGTAACAAATCTACTATGATCATCCAGGTTTTTATAGCATCATATGTTAAAAGAAATGAGAATTTTTTTAATTCTGATTCAATATAAGGGGTTCGTCCTATTTTATTATTTTTCTGTGATATGTGTAAGAATGTTCAAGGTTGTTCTCATTGTGGTGTACTCCCATCCACGTAGGGCATTCCATTCATCTCTTAATGGTTCCAAATAAAATGCAAGCCAGTAAGAATAGTTAAATGACAGGTTCCTCAAATGTGAGGAGGTTATTCATGAGTAGTGATCACATTTGCATGGTCTTAATTTTCTTTGGAAGTATATATTCATCTAACCCCTTAAACAAGGTTATAAAAAAAATTGTCGTTATGTTAACAATTGTACATTAAATAAAACCTTTATAAGAAATTGAGAAAATGAAATAGTGTACTTTTAAATCTTTAAAATTTAAAAGTGGCTCCATTAAAACACCATAAAATTTCAAAATAATTTATTAACTAAACAAACATTTTTCTCAAATTCTATTAGAAAAAGATAAACATATGTTTCTTCTATTTATTAAATAATCTTCAAAATATTTGAGCTTACATCATTGAACATATAAATCTATTTCCACAATGGAAAATTATTTATAGTATTCATCTATTTCTATTTTATACTATGTTTTATTCAACTTTATATTTCAACTTTCAATTTTTTAATAAAAAATTAGTTTTTAAATTATTTCAATTTATTTTAAAAAATACAAATTCAAACAAAATCAAATCATATCAACTATTTTCATAAAAGCTTCTTAATTAACCATAACTAAATTAACATATTTAATTAGCATTAAAATATAGGATTTTTGAAAAGGAAGATACAAATTGATTTGGGGTGCTGCAATGGATTCTAGGGTTTTAGATTTGTTTGACTCCTCTTCTTTCGTTGTCACCACATACGAAGGCCTGTATTCCCTCTCCATTGAGTTTTTATGGAGGGGCATCATTCCCCTTGGTCTCGTCTATTCTGTGAATGGATTTCCCTCATGGCCCTTTCTTCCAGAAATCTGCGCTCCCTTCTGCGGCGTCGACAAAATGAATTTCAAAGGAAAAATGAAAGAGAGGCAGGATATGGAATCGTTCCCCTTTAGCAGAGTTAGCAATCATTGACCCTGGCATTATACGAAACCACACTTTGAATCTATTTTTTGGGTGGAATAGTTGTGCAAGAGGCGTTGGCATAACCCAATAAGGATTTTTTTTTATGTCGTCTACCCTGTATTAATTTTTTCGCCAATTCTCACTCTATTCTATGGTTGGAAATGATAGTGACGGGAAAGCCTTCATTCTCTTTTATGTCGAATTTATCAAACTGATCCAACCCACCTTCCTGGCTCGAGCATTTTTCTTTTCAGGAAATGATTATGCAAAAAAAAAATGTTCCATACTTTTGTTAGAAATACAAAGGGGCAGTCTTGAATTTTTTTGGACAAAACTGTCAACCTTTGTTCTGTTTGACGCATTCTATTGTAGATGAATGGGGTTTTCCTGCAAACCTCCTATTTCTACAAGACGAAGGCAGATTTTTTCAAGATTCAAACCAAATCAAGGACTATGGTATCTAAATAAGTTCCTCCATAATCCTGACATCAAGGTTGCATGGGGTGTTCAAGGTGTCAGGATTACATCTGGAAACAAACTTTATTTCAATGAAGTTTTTCTAAGGAAGTCGTCAACCATGGAAGAACCAAGACAAAACCCGTGAGCCCCCTACATTATAGATCAAATGGAGTAGAATCATTCTATGGAAGCCAATTTTCCCGAGGTAAATTTTCTCTTTTCTATCCTCCATTCTAAAGTTATTATTCACATATTTAATTGTTGTTAGCCAAAAATGGAAGCTTTATATAAGTGGGTTTTCGCTATGTCGACACCGATTGTGTCATTTATTTTTCCTCAAAATGATTTTTTGTACTCGAATTTGAAATCCAAAAGGATTTGTATTTTTGTTCTTAATCAAGGCTCTTGGGTAGGGTTGTTTTATTTATCACTTCATAGTTAGTTGGATGTTACAACGATGGTGGTATTTACCATGTTTATGTGGGTTAGGTTTTCAAATCTTTCTTTCTGTTTTTGGCATTACAAAGTCTTTCAGAACATTGAGAATAATTTGGAAAAATTCAAAAATAAACCTAGAAAGAAATGATAAAAGAATATATACTTTTACCAAAATATGTGTTGATATTGACCTTTGTAATGCCTTCGAGGTCACATAATATTGAAACAGCAAATTTCCAATGATCACATCTCTTAGATTACAAAAACACAACCTTCTACTACAGTGTTTTGTTCGAAACAGGGCACCTTTAAAAAAACACTAGTTCCCAAGCAAACAAATATCCAAAAAATAAAAATAGACAATCCAACTAGCCAAAAGGTTGGCATTTTTCATATCGTCATCTATGAGAAGATGATGTTGAATATTTGAAAGAAATACATCGTGTTCATTTTGAAGAGGATGTTATGGCCCAAGATGAAACCAAAATGAATGGTAAAAATGGGGAACAATCAAGTGCGACTACCTTTTCAAAAAGGGAGAAAATATGATGATACTCAATGATCAAGAGCGAATGCAGGCACATAACATACACAAATTTAAGATATTTCATATTCAGATAAAGATGTTACCCATATGGAAGAGGTTCAAGAATTGGTTTCAGTTCCTTTCAGATGGTTGGAAAAAGGAGATCGGAAAAAAAAAGGAAATATAGATGGAAAATTTCAAATGTAAATTGCTCCTTCCCTTTAATGTATGTTTATTTTATATGTTAGTTTATTAGTCCCTGCCGCCTGCGGCATGGCAGGGACTATTGTAATCGAAATGTATCTTTTCATTAGTCCCGGTCGCAAACCAAAGTTTATAAACTTAATTTACGCAAAGTTTCTGAAATGCTTTTGAATCTAGATCATGTTCACCGTTTCTTGAACCTATGAGCTTCCACCCGCCGTTATTTCAACTAATAAGAAACATTGAGGTCTTATTTGGCCTTATCTCGAGGTAAATTGTTATAACACTTAGGTTATATGGCGAATGATCTCCAGAGTTTAAGTTTCAAAGAAGTAATCCTGACATTAGTTCGTCAACATTTTATGTTTATAATCTGTTTATAATCATTGTGCTCAATTAGTGACCAATTAGCGACCACCTGCATGTAAGCAACGTGGCTATGCATGTACACGACGTGGCTGCCGGTGCTTCTCTTCAAACTTATACAATTTGATAACCAGCTTTAACCAGCTTTTAGGTATTACAACTGTGTTCTTGCTAAAAGAGAAATGTCAGCTACCTGTTTTGCCTGATGAGGGATGAGGGTATCACATTTGCAGGTGGTTGGGGAGAAACTGGATCCGTTGGTGAATCCGTTGGTGCTGGTTGTTGAACAGAAACTAATTGCGTAGCTGCTGATTTAGATATTGCAAGAGTTTGTTGAACATAAACTGATTACGTAGTTGTTGATTCAGATATTGTAGGCATTTCTTGAATAGAAAGTGAAGACGTTGCAGCCGGTAGTTGAACAGAAATTGAAGCCGTAGCTGCTGATTCAGATGTTGGGCTTATAGCGGAGGGTGTTTTTCCAGAGGATCTTGGATTAGAATAAGCATCCTTAAACTTCTCTGAAATGAGAAACAAGGGTACGATGTTTGGTGAATATTTTGTGTTGTTTTCTTCTACATTAGCCTGCATAAGATTGAGAACATAAATATTTTTTTATCCATACATTTCCTGCTGAGCACCCTATTTATAAAAATCTTTTGAAACTACATGTTAATAAACATTGTTCATTCAATATCAGCCGCAGACATTCAACCGCCTATTCTCAATCTCAATGTGGTTCAAATTGGAGAAGGCAAACAAATATGAAACTAATACAAGTGTTACCTGCATGACGAAAACAAGTGGCCTCAAGCCTAGTCGATGAGGATGCAAGTGGCGTTTCAGAGGTCTTTTATCAGATCTGTTCATTATCAAGAATTTCTGGGAATTTCTAGACAATATTCACAATTCTACATCATGAATCATGAATTTGTAGCGAAAACCCTTATTCTTCATGCTTCATGAATTTGTAGGGAAAGCACTTATTCCTCTCTAGTTATTGCAATCTGCTTATTCCTCTCTCTCTGGTTATTGCAACAGATTGCAATATTCCTGCAACACTTATTCCTCAGGTGAGTTGGAAGGTGCAATGGAGTTGGAGAGCTGGGATGACCTCATCGTGTCAACAGCTTAGGTACAGACCTCGAGTGATGTAAACCCTTGTTTGTGTTACAAAAGGTGTCTTGATCTTCCTCACATAAATTACATAAATTATAGGTTAAAAAGCACCAAATGAAAAAATAATTCCTGTTAAATTATAGGTTACAAAGCACCAAATGAAAAAAGAATTCTTGTTTGACGATGAATCAAAATACACTTAGATTGGCAGTGAATACCTAAGTGTTGGTGCTTCTGCTTTTCGTGAAAATCGTATGAGAAAGTGGCAGAGAGAAAATGGATAGGATGACTTAGATTGGAAGTGAATACCTGAGTGCTGGTGCTTCTGCTCTGGTGCCGTTACCCCGCCTTCGACATCCTACCTTAGTGTTGGTGATTTTTCTCTGACAAAAAAAGGCAATACTTGACACGCTCTGACTTGTTCAAGCATCATCTTTTCACGTGACTAAAAGGAGAGGGAAACTCCGAAAGTGCCTTCCTCAAGTGGCTAGGATCGATGGCTATAGTTCTGGCTTTTCAACCCAATTGGATGCCGTCCACCTTAGCTTTAACACAATGGTTCATGAGGCAGTGTTAAAGTATCTTGTTTGAGTTCTTTTTGTTTACGAAACAAATATTTCAAGAACACGATAAATTGTACGAAAAGCTCGGGATTGAAGGAATGAAAAAGCATTATATACGATGATGCACAAGAGGTAGGTTCATTTCAGATTTTCGTGCAGGCTAACGATTTTGGCTAACCTCTGTAAAGCAAAGCATAATTACATATCTAAAGAATGACGACTATCAATGTAGACCAAATCTCGAACCGGTACTTAGTAGGACTAGACAACTTCTGCTTTTGACCCTGTTGCCGTAGCCTTCGGCAGCCTCTAGTCTAGAGAGTTCTGAGTATTGTATGGATTCCCTTAGCAGAATCCTAATATATTTCAGCAAGGTCTCTAGGGGTCCCATAAAAAGTATACCTCCTTCGCTGAGTATACCCTTTCTCTGCTTTCGCTGCTAAGTCCCTGTAAGTTCACAGGAACACCTATTCCTATTGGCCATGTATCAAAGAAAGGTTCCACGTTCTATTCACAGCCACAAAATAAGAAACAGCTCTTTATTTCATATCGAGAACAGTTAATTGAGACAACCTCACGTTCTATTCACAACCACAAAATAAAAGACAACTCTTTATTTCACAACTAGAACAGTTAATTGAGACAGCCTCAGTAGCTGGCCAAATTGCGGTGTTGGAGCTTTTCAGACCTAATGGGCAGCAACAGGATTATCTTTTCGGTCTTTTTAGACTTAATGGGCAGCAACAGGATTATGTTTTCATTTCAACAGAAAAATACAAGTTTTCCATCTTCTTGAATCAAATCTTCAATCTTCACCTTATATGAATAAGTGTATAGTTTTCAGGCATCATATGATTTCTGTCATATAAATTTTAATCTCCATTAACATTTTGAAGTGCCTTTAAGGCATGCTCGTCAGGTGGTGGTGCAGACGACGGAACTTGGCAAGCCTATTCTTGTGGTGGAGCTGACAATGAAACTTGGCAACCCGAGTACATTCCCCAAATTTTATATGATTTTTGACTTAATTTCCAGATGTCCGTCCACGTTTTTGCTTCATGAGCATGTTCTCTAGTGGGTCAGGTTTACCATATGCTAGTCCACGTTCTGCACTTTTTATGATACGTGCAAATTTGGATTCCATTTTTCCATTACAAGTTCTCTACATCCATAGTTCAAAAAAATTATTAGGACCTCATCCATAGCACGTTCTCTGATATAAAATCTCTTATTTTGAAGAGCATCATTATCAAAGCCTTTCAATCAAATAATTTTACCCCCAACCGCTAGAGTGGGGGTTGATTAGGACCTCACCGGATTAAAATACAAGTTAGCATATAAATTGTAAAAGCCGAGTTAGCATATGAATTCTAGAAAACAGTTTCTGATATCCTAAATTTTCACTAATCCCCTATAGTGGTAGGGCTAGTAATTTCTTTCAAAGGAATCTTCTTATCATCTAATTTCTAAATTTAAGTTATTTAATCCTCATTTTTAATATTCAGTTTTACTCACAAAAAGGCAACCATCTTTTCAATTTTGTGAAAATCACATATGTATTTATTTTGGGGTGTTCTTGTTTTCCATACAGGCTCCAGTTGTTAAAAAATATCTAGCTCCAATTTCGTTAACAGTTAAAACTATGCTGCAAGGAACTCTACCATGCATTGTGGTGGCTTTAATTTATGTATTTATTTTGGAGTGTTCTTGTTTTCGATACAAGCTTCAGTTGCTAACGGGAACATTCAGCTTCTCAACATCATATACTTTGTGAGGATCAATCAGAGTATAAATATTAATAGCTGGAGCTCAAGGCAGAATTTGACATCATACTTCTGGCTCAAGGCAAAATTTGACATCATACTTCTAAATTTGACATCATACTTCTAGCACAAGGCAGGGACTAGTTGCTTTGCAACCACCCTTGTTTTTATAGTTTTTATGCCAAGATGTGTGTTTCTATAAGAATGCTTAATAACATGTAATTTTATTATTCTTATAATGAATAAAATTATGCGTCTTTTCCTTCGCAAAAAAGACAATCATATTTAAACATTTTAAATCAAATTTCAAACCATATGAATTATGTTGCATATTTAAAGTTTCCATGAATTTTAATTAACATGTGAAATATATTGTATTTTTAGTTAAGAGAACCTTGAAAATCAGGAAAGCACATTTCTTTTACGGATAATTAGATTGCAACTCCCACACGGAGGAAGAGTCTCCCCAAACAAGGAGCACTTTAATTAATTATAACAATCCATCTCGATAAAGTAGGTACCATTACACTCCTGGTACAATGATACCACATCCTATTAAAACGCCAGCTGTACCACGTCCCATTAAACCACTAGTTCATTAGTACCACTTCATCCTATTAAAACCCCAGATCTACAACGTCCCATTAAAACCACTAGTTCATTGATACCACTTTTGGTTCTCTACGTCTAACTCATTTTATTAAATTCTCCTTTTAAATATAGAGTAAGCATTATCACTATCCTCCTATATATCTATTTCGAAAATGAGAAATAGGCGATTGACAATATAATAAAAGGCTTATCATCATGCAATATCTTAAATGACTTATTTGTTTTTGAGGAGGAGGTGCAATATCTTAAATGATTTATTTGTTTACGAGAGGAGGTGGTGAGATGAAAAAGAGGGAAGCCCGTGTATAAAAATAAATAAATAAAACAAGATGAATTCATAGATTCTCCCCAAAAAAAGAAAAATCAACCGAGGCAACGCTGCATCGAGGCGCGAATAAATGTCGTTGTTAGACATTTCATAATCTATTTTATCTGTCAGTAGGCTACCTCGGGCAATCAATGTTATTGTAACCTTTAAGTCGGTGGAAATGGCTCACAACACCATATCTCTAGTAACCCTTTTCAGGAGAGTAATTGTTTTCTTCGTTGTCACGGAAGAAAATAAAAATAATTCTGTAATTTTTTGGGGACTTTTTCGAGGCTGGATATACTACTGCCTTCCTAGATTTTGGTTAAAAACAAACAACGAGGCATGCTCATTTTTAAAGAAGTCTTGCGACCGTCAAATTCTTTGGATAAATTTAAGATACCTATCTGACAAAGAGGAAATAAAGAAAAATACTTTGTGAAATTGCAAACGATGGAAGAATGAACTTACCTGTTGTTGCTTGCAATCTCATAAATATTGTCAGACTTAGATAAAATTACGAGGCCGACTTCAACATCACAGAGAACAGAGAGCTGAAACAATTTCTTTAGAAATCTTCTCTTGTGTTTGGAGAAGGAAGAATGTTGACTACTAGGATTTTGAATGTGTTTCATCTCCAACTTATATCCCATTTTGAGTAATTTTCACAATAGAGAAATGTATATCCAACAGTTTGAGTAATTTTTCTTATCTTCAAAGTTAGAACTTGTTGTGAGGAAAACAAGAAAGGAGCAGAAATGTAATTAAATTTGGACAATTGAAAGATAAAACACTTTGAAACTTTATTGATGAAATTCTCCGTGCATAGGGCCACCTCTTTTAACTAGACATATTTCGTTATCTTGTTATTTAACTATATTTCGTTATTTACCTAAATTCTGTTATTCAACTACATAGTAAATGTGCATACAAGCCTCTCCGGCCACCTCTTTTAATTAAACATATTTCGTTATTTCATTATTCAACTATACATCGTTATTTACCTAAATTCTATTATTCTAATTACATAGTAAATTTACATCCGTTGTCACATTTATAACCGAACTAGATTTATTGTCTAATTTCATGCCACTTTTACTTTCCTACAGATCGGGGAATCGAGATATGCAATGTCATTGTACTCGAACATTGATGAACTCAACGGAAACCCAACCTATATTCTTAATTGCATCATGAACATTAACATAAAACCTCTGACATTTCTGGTCAAAGAAAATGTGAGCCTATATAGTCTCAGCAGTGACGTTGCTTGTAAATTTATGAGTTAAAACCTCTGACATTTCTGGTCAAAGAAAATGTGAGCCTATACAGTCTCAGCAGTGACGTTGCTTGTAAATTTATGAGTTAAGAAACTAGAACAAGGAAACCACGGGTGCAGCCTCCAGGAATGTCTCTTAATTTATCTGACCAGAATTTAGCGGCCAATGTAATATTAATTAAAAATAAATAAAAACCAATATAAATCAAAATTAGCGTTTCTTTTGTGATTATATTTTCCCTCACACTTCGAGGATGCGCTAGATCCTTCTTAAAGCATTGTGACGTGTTCAATTTTGAACCTTACTCATGAAGGTTGGAAGTTGGAGTTATATATTTATTTCATTTTTATTTATTTATTATTTTTTAATTTTGTAGATTTTTACTATTTTTTATTTATAAAAAAAGAAAAAGCATATTGTATACATATTTTGAAGTAATTAGTAGCCTCAATTTGTCCAAAGGAAATAAGGTTTGTTGGAGTGAGTTAAATCCAACCAGTATTGGAATTGTTTCTTCCTTCTACTTGCCACTATATCTACTTTACCATGTCCATCCAAGTTTACCTGAAAGCAATAAAAACTAGCCTCAAAAATCATTAAAAACTACTAATATCTAGAGTCATCCATCAAAATAATCAATAGGAGCCGGATCCTTTGGAGTAGATCCTGAATATCTACTCGCTGCATAGGTTGTAGCTGACATCCAATCCTCCCAATTATAGCCGTGGCATGATATTGAGACATGCCAATTTATTTAATTTCTTGTTTAATTTGTTGTAGAATTGAAATCACATTGGGATTTCCTTCTATTTCCTGTCTTTGCCAAAACACATTTGATTTTCCAGTATGTATGGATAGATTGGTGAAAGAGGGATAGCCTCTCTCTTGCATTCCCAGGGTCCAAGATGAAGTCCATGGTGACTTCATGTTGTCCCATGTCATCGTCTTCGTGGTTTCTCTCTCTTTCCCATCCTTGTATTATGTTACGAACTTGAGGTGGGTTTCCATCTGTATATATATATCAAAAATATTCTTCATTACTTCCTTTTTTGTTTTTCTTCCATGTTTACTTGGCTCCACATTCTGAGTTGGTATCTTCTGCTTTCCTTTGTCGGTTCCTTGTTGTCCGATTGACCTTTTGCCATAGTTTTGAACTGACAAGAAGATCTTGACAGCTTGTGTGTGGTCCCTGTAAAACTGTGAAACAATCCTCTATATGGAAACACAAAATCAATAAGTGAATTTCATTGATATTTGGTGGATCCCACTACTTCCTTATAAGCAGGCGGAACTTCAGACATTGCCATGCAACCAGCAGCATGACAATTAAATGGAGAATTTTCAAAGACCATCTTGCTTGCACGAGTTAGCCGAAAACCTTCGCTACAGAGAAAGCAACTAAGAGAATTCAGGTTACTACTGGGGCGACCAAAACAGAGACACTGACGAGAAATTATCTCGATGCTACTATGGTTTACTAACTTATAATTGTTGAACATTCTAACCTTCTCATAGACTTGAGAGAAAACATCTTCATTAATGGCCAAGAGTACCCAGCAAGTAGAATGAACCCCCCACAAACAGGAGCACAAGAGGGCTAGTAAATGAAGCTCATGGGGAAGCAAGGAAGGAAAATTTTCACCGAGCATAAACCTTTAACAGACATTTCATTATTGGATAAATACCTTAGGATTTGTAACTGAATTTCATAACAAAACAGAGAATTCAACTGAGCCACCTTCAAGAATAATAAAAAGGTTCTGAAACATGGATCAATTTTTGGGGTTAGAAATAGTAAAATCGACTTACAAGTCAGAGTGACAGACCCTGACAGACCCTTCTTTGGACTGGTGAAAACAAACAAAATTAAATTACGGAGTCAAATGCTTTCATATTTTGTATTTTTGTATTTACGCTCTATATTGTAAAGTAGTGTAAAGAAGATTTTAGAATTTCATATTTCTCTAATTACGTTGTGTATTTACTCTCTATATTGTAAACTAGCAATTGCACATGTTGCAAAAGAAACGCCGTAAGGAAATAGCATAGGAAAGAGTAGCCTAGAAGAAATAAGATATTGTAGAGAAGGAGCCATTGTGGAGGAATGAAAATCAAAATTTTCTTCCATAGAAGCAAGTACTGAAATATTAATGCAATTCTACTTCCTTGAGCCTTACAAATCATGAGGCCTATGTTGAAGTTAAGTTAAATACCTTGTCTGATCATGCCACCATATTTAATCTTGATCAATTCCTATTGAGTCGCCTATGTATTATTCCCTTCATGATCTTTGAAAATATTCAAAATATCACATTGTTCTTTACCACTGATGTCCCTCGTGTCTTCCATTTTCTTGTTTTTTCAGTATAGCTGATATGAAGTTGGTTTTTTTTTTTGTTCCATGTTCTTGTTTTTTCAGTATAGCTGATATGAAGTTGGTTTTTTCTTTTTCTTTTTGCAGACAGTAAAAAATATATGGAGAGGTGGCTTTCATCACTTCAAGAGCAGTAAAAATAAGGAAATTGAGAAAATCGCTCCAACAACGAGAGAGATTTGGTAGCATTTATGGAGTTGGTGAACATGTCTTGTTCTGTAGTGTTGGCTACTCGGCATAGCTTTCTTGATCTTGTGTAGAGGAAATGAATTTTTATTTATCTTGTATTACATTAACCATGAAATTGCCAACATTCATGGCACAATTTCCATCACATTTGTAGAGAAAATTATAATAGAGTATCACACTTTTCTTATCAGAGCTAAATGCTCCTATATGCAACAACGATGAATTCCATCACTTAAGAGTAGTAAAAACAAGTTTATTAAGAAAACAACTCCAACAAATTTGTAGATAAACTCACAACATAGTGTCATACTTTTCTTATCAGAGATAAATGCTCCTATATGCAACAACGATGGATTTCATCACTTAAGAGCAGTAAAAACAAGTTTATTGAGAAAACTGTAACTCCAACACATTCCTAGAGAAAATTATAACACAGTATCACACTTTTATTATTAGATCTAAATGCCCCTATATGCAACAATGATGGCTTTCATCAATTCAAGAGCATTAAAATTTTTTTATTGAGAAAACAACTCTAGCACTGAGAGAGATTTGGAAGCAACTGTTGAATTGGTGAACTTGTCTTTCTCTATGGTGTTGGATATTGGGCATAGCTTTCTCAATCTTGTATACAAAATTGTAAATTTACATGTATCTTATACTACATTAACTATGAAATTTTCAAGATTTAGAGCAAATTTTCCATCACAATTTTAGGGTAAATTACAATGGAGTATCACATTTTTCTTATCATATCTAAATGTTCCTATACGCAACAACTACCTTGTGCCTCGTAGCTTAAATTTGTACAAGGAGGAGGAGACGAGGAGTGTCAACGTGCAAGCTATAATATGAAGAGAAAGAAGAATATTCTTTGGGACTTGAGATAGAGTCATTCTGAGCACATCTAGAGTAAATCTTAATAGAAAAAAACTCACCATACTTTTATTTTTTAAATAAATATCTTAAAAATTAGAATATCAATTTAATACATTTTACTCAATTACACATTTAACAATATTCATTTAAAAAATACAAATACAAATTACTATTTTAAATAAAAATAGTACAAATAATCACATTAATGACCATGGCCCTCATGTACCTTTCTCTTATTAATTTTTAAATACCTGATATTTGTAACTTATTCTTAATCAAATCATGTCAATTGTGTAAAACTATAATCTACAAGTCTCACTTTTTATAGCTTTGGTGGAAGGGTAGAGTATCTAAATTCCTTTACCCTTTAAGAAGAATCCTGAATTATTGTACCTCCCACCTTGACATCCAATCTAGATATCTTATGTTATTCTAAATTGATCAAGAGTATAGAATTTTTAGGGTGGTGTTCTATGTCGACTAAAATTCCAATGATTTCCATCATTGTGTATGGGGTTCATTGCAACCTTGGATATATTCTGTGATTTGTTATGATTTTTTTCTTATGGCTACAACTTAGTTTTGGTTGTCACCTAGTTATCATGATTCAAAAATTCATTATCATCTCAGATCCTTATAGCATTAGGTATATTATGTGAGCTAATGTGATTTTTTGTTTGTCACAATGATTCAAAAATGAGTTACTATACCACAATATTGAATTTCTCGTTGTATGTTTTATTTATGAACCCTTTAAAAAAAAACAAGAACATTTGATTTTATATTGTGGTTTCAAAAATTAGAGAGTAAATTCAGCGGTTATTGTTAGAAATTGTTGTATAAGATGGAAAATTTGGATGTTTTGTAGACAATATGGATGTCATAAGAGATATCTATTTTGAATTTTTTAGTGTCTCTGGCCACCATGCATCTAATAGGATCCATTTCAACTAATAATGTCAATAAATCACTGTGTGAATGATAACTTGTGACATGTCTAGCCATTTTCTTTTATGTGGATCAAGCTATAAACTAACAACTTATAAATCCCTAGCGATTTTCTTTGATTGTGGATCATGTTATGAACTAGAACACACTCTCTCTTCACAATAATCTACAGTATATATTGGATGGAGGGAAAGGTTATGATAAAACTTGTACAAAAAACCCCTTAGAGTTGTCTCAACTCACTCTATAGTTAATTACATAGTGTCAATTTTGGAAAGCTATAATCTACAGTAAGGACTGAGTGGGTTTTTTCTTTTGTAAGTTTTGTTTGGAATTGAAAAATATAAAAAATATAAAAGCTAAAATTATGTAGTGGAAAACATTGTTTAAAATTTCAAATAAAAAGTTGAGTAAGTTTGACATCATATAATATGAAAATTGTTTATGATTATAATGTAAAAAACATGTAAGTAAAACTATAATCTACATGTCTCAATTTTTATAGCTTTTGTGGAAGGGTAGAGTATCTAAATTCCCTTACCCTTTAAGAATCATCCTCAATTATTGTACCACCCACCTCGACATCCAATCTAGACATCTATGTTATTCTAAATTTATCAAGAGTATAGAATTTTTAGGGCGGTGTTCTATGTGCACTAAAATTCCGATGAGGTCCATCACTATGTTGGGGTTCATTGCAACCTTGGATATGTTTTGTGAGTTGTTGTGATACTTTTCTTGTGGCTACAACTTAGTTTTGGTTGTCACCTAGTATCATGATTCAAAACTTTGTTATCATATCAGATCCTTATAGAATTAGATATATTCTATGAGCTAATGTGATGTTTTGTTTGTCACAACAATTCAAAAATCTATTATTATGCCACAATATTGACTTTATCGTTGTCTGTTTTGTTTATGAACCCTTTAAAAAAACCACAAGAACATTTTAATTTACACTGTGATCTCCCCAACATGGGTAGGGGTTTCAAAAATTGGAGAGTAAATTGAGCGGTTATTGTTAGAAGTTGTTGTATAAGATGGAAAATTTGGATGGTTTGTAGACAATATGGATGTCATAAGAGATATCTATTTTGAATTTTTTAGTGTCGCTGGCCACGATGCATCTAATAGGATCCATTTCAACTGAGAACGTTAATAAATCATTGTGTGAATGATAACTCGTGACATCTCTAGCCATTTTCTTTGATTGTGGATCAAGTTATAAAATATTAACTTGTGAAATCCCTAGTGATTTTCTTTGATTGTGGCTCAGGTTATAAACTAAAATATACTCTCTCTTCAAAATACTCTAACTTACTCTATTGTTAATTGCATAGTGTTAATTTTGTAAAACTATAATCTACAGTAAGGACTGAGTGGGTTTTTTCTTTTTTAAGTTTTTTTTGGAATTGAAAAATAAGAAAATTATAAAAGCTAAAATTATGTAGTGAAAACATTTGTTTAAAATTTCAAATAAAAAGTTGAGTAAGTTTTACATCATATAATATGAAAATTGTTTATGATTATAAAGTAAAAAACATGTAATATTTTTTAGCTACCATGGAAGCAAGTAGTGAAATATTAATCCAATACTAAGTCCTTGAGCCTTACAAATCATGAGGCCTATGTTTAATTTAAGTTAACTACCCGTTCTGATCATGGCAACATGAATGCCTCATGAATAAATAAATAGATCGTGATTTTCTACCTTCAAAATCAAAGGTTGTTTTGATGCAGTTCCTCCATATTTAATCTTGATCAATTTATATTGAGTCACCTATGTATTATTTCCTTCATGATCTTTGAAAATATTCAAAATATCACATTTTTATTAACCACAGATGACCCTCTTGTCTGCCATGTTCTTGTTTTTTTGGCTACTCAGCATAACTTTCTTGACCTTGTGTAGAACAAATAAATTTTTTTATTAACCACAAGTGACCCTCCTGTCTACCATGTTCTTGTTTTTTTGGCTACTCAGCATAAATTTCTTGACCTTGTGTAGAACAAATAAATTTTTATTTATTTTATATTACATTAACCATGAAATTTCAAACATTCGAGGCACACTTTCCATCAAATTTGTAGAGAAAATTATAACAGAGTATCACACTTTTCTTACCAGAGCTAAATGCTCCTATGTGCAACACCGATGAATTTCATCACTTAAGAGCAATAAAAACAAGTTTATTGAGAAAACAACTCCAACACATTTGTAGAGAAAATTATAACATAGTATCACACTTTTATTATCAGAGACAAATGCTCCTATATGCAACAACGATGGATTTCATCACTTAAGAGTAGTAAAAAATAGTTTGTATGCTCCTATATGCAACAACGATGGATTTTATCACTTAAGAGCAGTAAAAACAAATTTATATTTTACACTGTGACTTCCCCAGCATGGGTGGGGGTTTCAAAAATTGGAGAGTAAATTGAGAGATTATTATTAGAAATTTTTGTATAAGATGGAAAATTTGGATGGTTTGTAAACAATATGGAATTGAATTTTTTAGTGTCTCTGGCCACCATGCATCTAATAGGATCCATTTCAACTGAGAACGTCAATAAATCATTTTGCGAATGATAACTTGTGACATCTAGCCATTTTCCTTGATTGTGGATCAGGTTATAAACTATAATATACTCTCTCTTCAGAAGACTCTACAGTATATATTTGATGGAGGGAAAGGTTATGATAAAGATTGTACAAAAAAGCCCCTTAGGGTTGTCTCAACTTACTTTATTGTTAACTACATAGTGTCAATTTTGTAAAACTATAATCTACAATAAGGACTGAGTGGGTTTTTTCTTTTGTAAGTTTTATTTGGAATTGAAAAATAAAATAAAAAATTATAAAAAATAAAATTATGTAGTGAAAAACTTTGTTTAAAATTTCAAATAAAAAGTTGAGTAAGTTTGACATAATATAACATGAAAATTGTTTATGATTATAAAGTAAAAAACATGTAAAAGTTTTTAGCTACAATTAGGTAATTAAAGACATGTATATAGTTTTTTTTTAAGGGAAGAAATTTGACATTCATTAACCAAAAAAATCTGAACAAGTATGTATGTAGTTACAAATTGTTATGTAGTTAGAAAATATTACAATTAAGTAATTAAAGGTAAATTCATTATGAACATTCATCTTTATATAAATCATGTCCTATGAAATAATTTGGAAATTTAAAAAATATCACATTTAAAAAAAAATCATAATTAATTTAATTTTCTCTATATTAAAAAATACTACTCATGAATAATAAAATAATTGTAACATAAATAATATATAACAAAAAAAACCATGTATTTTTGGAATAATAAAATAGTTGTAACAAAAATAATATAGAACAAGAAAAACTATGTATATTTGGATGTATAAAAATTTAGATACATTTTATTAAGTAAATTTTTAAAAGAATAATGGTTATAAACATTCAAAAATGGTTTTATTAAATAATTAGTTTAGATATATAGTATAACAATTCTTTTTTCACACTAAAACAGGTTTGCATATTATGACATATGATCCCTCTTGGCTCTTGGTAGATGCATAATTGATCCAAGCCATCTTAATTTCCCTCTTTAAATAAATTACATTCCACATGAGTACCATGGATCAATACCATGAGCTGTTTTTATAGTTTATTATTATTATATTTTTTATTTTTATTTTTTTGTATTTTGACCTAGTTAAAATGTTCTTTTTACTCTAAAAGAGGTATGCATATCATGCATATGATCCCTCTCGGCTCTTGGTAGATCTAGAGTTAAGATTGATTTGGGCCATCTTAATTTTAAATAAACTACATTCGACATGAATACCATGGGTCAATACCATGGGTTGTTTTTATAGTTTATTATTATTTTTATTTTTTATTGTATTTTGACCTAGTTAAAATATTCATTACATTATGTCAATATTTTTATTTAATTTACTTTTATTTTTATTTTTGTGTAATCTGACATAGTCAAAATGTTAAATTGAGGTTAAAACCTAACAAATTTTTAATAACAACATTTTAACTTAAAAGTCACCAAAACTTAAATTCAATATAACTTATTGAATAGAAAAAAACTAACACTATAAAAAAATATATAAAAAACTATATACTTGTGACATTATAAAAAAAATATATAAATCTATTTACTTGTAGATCTAATGGCCTATAACATTTCAATCATCTAACATTTGATCCAATACTTTATTAATTTTAACTTATTTAATGTTTATTGGTTAATTCATGTTGAATATGAAATTTTAAATAAAAATTCATACACAGTAAATTAGATTACATGAATCTGAAACCAAATTCAATTTAACCCATCTGCCATTATTCTTCAAAATTATAGAAATCAATAAAATTTACAAAATGAACATGAAACCACATTCAATTTAACCCATATGCCATAAAGTTTATTATTTTATAATTTTAAAATGGGTGAGTGTAATAGTTATTGGTTATCCACATAAAATTATGTCTATATTAAATTTTATTTATACATTTATTTGCAAATAACGTATCATTTCAAATATATACATGTTAAGAAATGTGTTATGATTTTTAATATCAATTTATACCTTATATTTATTATTTTAACATATTTAATGTGTTTTAATTGATTTAGGCTAAATATAAAATTTTAAATATTTTATTTAATTAAATTTTATTAATTTAATACATTTTAAATTTTAATTATTTATATTAAATAATTTATTATTTTAACTTATTTAATGTTTATTGGTTAATTCGAATTGAATATGAAATTTTAAATAACAATTTATATATATAGTAAATTAGATTGCATGAACTAAAACAAAATTCAATTTAACTCATTTTCCATTAATAAAATTTACAAAATAATGTGACGAAAACAACCCACCTACCATTGGTCTTTAAAAAGTTATAGTTACATGTAATAAAAGGAATACTTGTGATCGTTATGGTGGAGTAAACTTACATGATGGGTTTTCATGGTTGACTGCTTCAGTTTAACAAAAATTTGATTGTTACTCAAGAATAAGAGGAAATGCCTTGCATGCCTGCTTGTTTGCATTCATTAGCCTCATTGGAAAACACCTATTCCTGCACCGTCAATTAAATCATGTCCACTAACTCATAACTAAAGAAGAATTTCGAGATGTTGTAGCTTTGCAAGTTACGCTTTAAAATTTTGATGTACTTAGGTATGCAGCTACCCATCATAAAGAGGACTTGCTAGTCCAAAGGGAATCAATAACTCTTCGGCAGGATTCGTCAACGCTCTCGTTCGGCTCCACTGACTCGTGGGTCGTAAACGTAGCAGCAGACCACCACACGCTTCATAGTTTGGGCCTTGGTGCATGCCCTCCAAACACTCAGCGTTCCCTCAATGGTCTGCTTGATCACATCGTTCTTCCGCAAGAGGAACGAAATTTTGTTAGGTATATTTAGTCCACGATACATTTCAAAACATAAATGGAGATTTAGACAGGTTTACCTCTAGATCTTTGGCTGTGGAATCCATACGAGTTGTTACATGAAAAAATCCGTGGCAGCTGGTGACGACTGCTATTTTCAGATAGCTCAGCTTTGAAGAACTTGATTGAATGTCCAAGAGATGTTTCTATCAAATTATATGCTACACTACGGAACAAGTTTCACGTTTCTATCATTAAATAATTAAAAATCGCTAAAAATAGAACAAAATTTGTAAAAAAACAAAGGCAAAAATAACAGCAAATTAGATTTATAAAAAAGTGAAGGAAAAAATGGGCTTGATTGTGGGGAAAACTCCACAGTTAAGTGCGCTTGAGCCAGAGGAGTTCTGGGATGGGTGACCTCTCAGGAAGTCTTGGTTACTGGGTGCAACCCCGGAAGTGATGATTGACGCTATGTGAGTCATTTCACTAGTTTCAATCCCACTTCTTCACCCTTGTGAGCATCACTCGATGCAATGAGTGCTAAGTGGACTATTCAAAAATCATGAGAAATTAGTCAACTACCTCTCATGGAAATGGTCATAGATGAATGACTAAATTAACGCAGTTGAATCCCAAAAATGATATCTAACATAATGCACTGCGGAAACCCCTCATACAAAAAAATAACTGCTAGTTAAATCTATAAAAAGTTTGCTGGTTTTTTAAAAGTAGAATATATTATGTTATGGTTTTTTTATAATTTTTAAAATTTTCAAAATTTGGAAGAATATAATTTTTTTAATTTTATTTTGGGTGCAAATTTATAATTAGAAACATTCACTCATTAAAACATGTAACTAATTTCATTATAAAAAAATATATACTATTTTTTGATTTAATATAATAAATAAAAAATCATACTTAATAAAATTAATTAAAATTTAAAACATTACACCATAAATCTCAATCCCTCTGGATCTTTCAAAACATAAAAGTCATTTCTCTGAACTTGAAAAATTCCATGTCTGCCATTTTCAGATAGCTCAGCGCTAAAGAGCTTTATCCATTGCGTAACTCCCAGCCACGACATGCATCTATCAAATTATACATTTCTTAAACGTATTAAAAAGAGACGTGTCTACCAAATTATATATTTATTATATATTTCTTAAACGTATTAAAAAAAATGCAGAAAGATTTCTGAATTAAAAGAGATGCAAACCTCTGTGGCGGGTTGTGGCATGGACAGTGTAAGTGTAACCCTTATGGAGTAAACTCTTGAAGAACGAGGACTCCACTAAACCTGTACCTCCAAACCTATACCTCTAGTCACTCAGAAAGTGGATGCTCCAAATAGAATCCACTCATGTTCACCTTAATATGCAAAAAAAGAACAGAAATTCTCGCTCCTAATAGAATCCACTCATGTTCACCTTAATATGCAGAAAATGAATAGAAAATCCCTGATACAACATGCCCTGAAACTCTTTAAAATCTCATTCCCATCACTGCTGCTAAAAGCTCTCTCCATGTGAAGATACAGAAGGAAAATGGTTGAAAAGAGCTTGTTACAGAAAATCCCTGATGCAAAACCTCTCTCTATGTGAAGATCCCCAAGGAAAATGGTTGAAAAGAGTTTGTTAATTATTAACTGAAATTATTATTAAAAACTATATTAATATGAGGGTTGATTATTGTTCAATTGTCTAACATTAAATCTAAGGGTGTAAAGTGATTCGACTTGGCACTTTAGGGGAGTTGTTTTCAAATAATAACGCCTTACGGTGTAAATATTATAAAGGGCATTTTAGAATTATATATTAAACAACATGTTTACATTGTAAAGAAGATTGTAGAATTTAATTTTTTTTTATAAATATTAATATTATGTCATGTTTAAGATTTAATTATAAATGGTATTTTATTTTAAAATATGGTAATATATTTTGCTTGATTTTTTTGTTCTTTAAAATGTTTTTTTGAATGCATAAATGCATTCAATACCTTGAAAAACCTTTTTTCATATGAGCTTTGCAAACTAAACAATTTCAATTTATGATTTTTACAAATCTATATTAGATTTGAGAAAAATTAGCTAGAATAAATGCTCAAAAAAAAGGGTCATTTTGTCTATTAGTTAGATTAGGATAAAAAAAGTTATTATCCTTCACCATTTAATTATGACTAAGATTAGCATCCACTAAGAACAATATGGTTTATCGACCTTAAGAATGTGAGAAATTAAAAAAAAATAAAAATTTGTTTTACATATTATTTATATTCTCAAACAAAGTGAGACAAATGTTCTCACATCGCCATAGTTTTGCTACTTTGGTAGGTTAAGAAGGTTGGTAGTGTGATAGCTATTTTGAATCACTCTTTCTTCCCATGATAGTTTGCCAATAGACCAACACTCATTTTCACTATGAAGCTCATGAGAGTTAGTCCTTATCTTAGCAATGATCATTTTATTCTTAACACTAGTAAAGAAACATAAATAATTCTAGTTTCCAAGGTTGGGGTTGATCGCCTCCTTATAATATCTTAGTTTATTTTTTCTTTCGAACTCTTTAATGATCCATAAATTCTCTTTAAATTTGGACATAACAATATTTTTAATATCATCCTTATTAGAAAAGATAATTTTCTCCTTTATCCCCCAATAGTCTAGCCAAGAGCTGGCATCATTATCCCTCCTTGCTTGAGCTGAAGGTGGGGGTTTTGACTAAAGTTAAAAAAAAAATAGGAAACCTAATTTTTTCCATTGTGTATTACTTCTTCTTATCCATGATATACCTAGTCATAGTTATGCTTTAAATAGGGTAAATATTACCTTAAATCAGGAGGATAGGGTAGGCAATATATCATTTAATCTTGAGTTTGTAGGTTATAAAATACTTTTGGATCTACTCAATCTCCCTCTATGATTATCTAGATATATCACAACCCCAAACCTAGCATTCATTTAAAATAACAGGGGTAACAAAAGTCTCAAAGAGGAACATTTCATCCCAAACAGAAATGTCTATTGACTTACAATTGTTTTCAAGCTGATATTAAGCTTTCCATCCTCCACTTATACTTTTCTCAATGCTATTGTTGCAATTAAGTTGATGATGGAAGTTGATTCTTAGATATCTATATAAAGGAGCTTCCTCCAAATAGTTATTATCATAAATGAAACTATCATTAATTGTTTTGTATTTAATTATCATGACTTTAGTCTTGTTAGTGTTAGCATTCATACCCATCATGGAGCAAAAATATGAGAGGATTCTTAGTTTCTTGTCGAGATCATCTCGGATCCATCCCAAAAGAACAATATCATCAACATAAAAGGGAAGAGTTTTGAGGGAAAAATTGAGCATGGGACCTTGAAGGCATAATGCATCTTCTATACATTGTTCAAGCTTATTAATGTCAATGAATAAAAGGGTAGGTGATACCCTTGAAATAATATTATACTGAAATTATTTTGTTTTTACTAACCCTTAGTGTCTTAAGCTTGGAAACAACATTCTCATATAAGAATGTCACAATATCCCTAAACTGAAGAGGAACCGTTAGCTCCACTATCCTCTTCCATAGTTTTGTCCTAGGAACAATGTCAAAAGTTTACCTCAAGTCCACAAAATAATAGACGACATCAATTTTATTATTACGGCATTCCTCACAATCATCCTAAGGGTAACAAGATGGTCAATAGTTTAATCATTTCTCCTAAATCCAGTTTGGCCTTTAGCTCTTTTACCATGGATTTCAAACCATAAGTTGATATTTTTTCCCAAAATAACACTGTACAACTTGGCTAAAATGTGCCCAATAAAAATAATTTTGTAATTAGAGAAAATGATTTTATCCCCACTTTTAGAGATAAATAAAATAACACTATATGTCCAAAGTTTATAAAAGTATTGCTTCACTTTCAAATTAAAAAACTTTTATATATGAGAAATAAATAAAAAAACTCTTCCATTTTAAAAAATTCTTATAAACTAATTTAATATATAAAATTATCAAATTATTATAATATAACAATAAATACTAAAATAATTTTGGCCATATCCAAATCGAGGTTACTTCAAAATCCTTAAAACCTTGATATTTGTTAAATTCTTAAAACCTTTATATTTGTTTTTTAATATTTACGGCCATGGTGTCTCTACCTCTACCAATTTGTTTATCTTTATTTTAACATGCTATAAAAGGTATGGATCGTTTGTATAAGTTTCGAAGATCTAATATGAATTCTCTTTCAATGTATTTTTTAAACTAATATTTTCAAAAATAAAGTATTAAAAAATGTTATGAATCTCGTTGGAAATTTGATGGTAGGTAGTTTGGAGATGCCGATGAGAAATAAAATATGATTATGAATCTGGTTGGAAATTTGATGGCAAGTACTTTGGAGGTGGAGATGCTAATCTTAATAAACATGGTGTCCCTATCTTCTCCGGTGTATCATTTTCGTCATTTATTTAAACCGAAAAAAAACCTTCATCAACAAAATTTTAATCCCAGGGATAAACTTCAAGATTCATTCAACATGCTAGACTAATGGGCTTCTTTTTGTGTCTTGGATTGAGATAGAACTTTAATTATTTTTTTATGCTTTTGATTTACATATATGTAAGTGTATAGTTTAATATTTTTGGTAAAGAGTTTAAAAGTTTTTTTTCCAATTTTTTTTTTCTTTTTAAGTTTTGGTAGAGGGTTGAATGATTATGTTAGAGAATTTAATACTTTGCAAAGTGTTACAACAATATCCATAATTACATAACTATAGTTATGAATAATACGGGTTTAAAAGAGTATAACTTATTTTATAGCTAACATGTTTTATATATATTTTATTTCAATTTTAGTTTATAATTTTTTTAAATTAAATTAAAAAATAATAATAATAATATTTTGAGATATTTTATACATTCTAATTAGTATCAAAACTATTTCATTAATATTCTCTATATCTTAAATCTATATCATCTACTTATTAATTACTTGTAATTAAATTAAAATTCTAAAAACTTTATTTTAAAATAAATAAACATTATATTTATACCTATAAAAGCTAAAATCTCTCTTAAAAAAATTGTAAAAATTAAATCTAATGTATTTTTATATTCTTGCAAACATATATATATATATTCTAATTTATAGAAAAATAAGACTTTTTTTTTAAAGTCAGTCGAGAAACATTGTATTACGAAATAAACATAAAATAAAATAAAAAAGTAGTTGGTCTGCTATGTTGGAAATCGAACCAATTGCAAAAAGAAATTGTCTTCACCACACATTTAACCAGGGATGTCATAAGGTTTTTACGTCTCTGGTATCCCTTATATATATATCAACAAAATCACCTTTCGTATTACTAATTAACAGTTTGCCTGTCATTTTGTCTACAAATTTTTGATCTATATACCTAAATTTAAAAAATAACTACTATATTTCGTATGAAACCATGAAACAAAACAAAATAAAAAGGTGGTCATTGCCATAACTATTTAAAAATAGTTTGTGTCGTTGTTGTCGCCGCACTTGTATCAGCCGCAGGGGTCATTCCCACACTTCGAGTTGCTGCCAATGCCACCCCCGATCCTTGAGTCAAATGTTGACAACTGTCTGCACCACTAACCTCTCTAACATAGTATTTACTCAGACGGGTCAGATCCCCTTGTTCTTCCCCCAACAAGATATTCAAATTATGGATGCATTTGAAGTATATGGAAAACATATTGTTTATGTCTCCAATTCTATCATCTTGTAGTCATTCTATATTCATCACATTCTTGAGGGTCTCCTCAATAGCTCTCAGCCTCTGGCCAATCGCCTTCAACTACATTCAAGTCTTGATCTGCCTCCTAGCTCTCTCCTTGACTGCCTTCACTTGGAGCTTCCCAACTAAAGTTTTGACATGTCACGTCGTCTCCAAGGTTTTATGGTACACCATTGGCCGAATTCGATATTTCTTGGTGTCAATTTTCCAATCTACTTCCTCCTAAATTTAGACATCCCACATAGCTCTGTGTTTTCTTCTAACCTCATTCTCCCAAATTTCCCCTATCTCCTTCCCTTTTTGTGGGGCAATCAATTGGTAATTTATCGCAACCACCCTTGCCACGTGCTCCATCTACATCTTCTTAACGGTCTATCCCTTTTCCTACACATAGTACTACGATTCTTGGCCATTTCCGCCACTGACACCTTAAATTACTTTGCTAAAGTTGTCAACAACCACTCATAGTCACATCACCTTCCATCTTTCGAGGTTACCCCTACAAATCTTACTCCTCGACCCGACTTTTCATTTAAAGGAAACAGCCAAAACATATCATGCCTCCCTGTATTTTGAGTCCCTTCCTTCTCTAATTTCGGTAACTTTTTCATGCTAACGGTGTTATAGTACAATCGTGTGAGCTTGTGGGAATCTTTTGTCTCATTGGCCCCTTCAATCGGTCTATACAAAATAATAATTTCCATAGTCATGTTCCAATACACATCCCCTCTCGACATCGTATTTATCCACTCCTCTCATCGCCCTCTCCAATTAATGAGGTGATCCGATGGAAGATTGCTTAAGGCACAATTTCCCTCCTTACCTTCATCAACTTTCACCTCTTTAATATATTGTAAACATGTACCCCTTATCATTTCCCAACTACCCGCTACATGTATTTCCATCATTAAGGTTATTTATTCGCATCACTAGGTGGGTCGCTAGCCTAATATAGGCCCACCCGTTCTCTATCAACCTACCTTCCTGACATGGAGTAGTCTCACTCTGCAAGCCTTCAACAAGCTTCCTTTAAATGACCCTTAAAAAATTCCTCCCATGCCACCTCGATAACAGATTTGGCACTTTCCACCCTTGCATTTTCCACCCTATTCGTCAGTGTGTTAGTCGAGCAACAAACTAAGGTGAAATCCATGATTTTTAATAATTCCATATATTTTTTATTTCATTGGATTAACTAGGAAAGATGTCAATTCTTCGTTACTTTGTTCAATTGTGTGCTACATTGTAACTAATGTGTTGCTTAGATAGCTAGAGCATAGTCCTCTTTAATTATCACATTCACCATTCCTTCATGAATCATCATTTTCGTCCTGTGCTTTAGGACCTTGAATTTTTCTACATTGTTTGAGGCCTATCCCATATAGATGAAGTATAGTCTGCGAATTTTTACTATCTAGTCCCTAATGATCCCATCATCCCTTGCCTTGCCTAGATTTATTTTGGATGCTCCATCAAAGTTCATTTTAAAGAAGCCTTATGGGGGATCCAACCACACTTTGGAGTCAAGTTGTATATGGCGCTCTCTACCTCATGGTTCAGACCACTCAGGTATTCCATATCAAAAAAATTTAGAATTCTCACTTCCTAAGGGTAAGGTTATTGCTCTGAGCTTTGAGTGCCTTTGTTAATAACTGTATCCTTAAGTTGACGACTTATTTCCTCCACAAGGTTTTCAACAGGAATATTCTTATCACGAAATATGTGTCAGTTTCACTCCTTACAGACTGCCCAGAGGATGAATCTCAAAATTAAATTCCAGGTCATATTCACCACTTCGTTTTTAGAATATTGTAACGATAATTTCTTTATATTTTATTTTATGTTTTCCATGTTTCAGTCAGTTTTTCTAAAGATCAGGGTCATCCAATCCCAAAGGGTCTTTGTATAGCTATAGGTGTTTAGAATATGGTTAAGGTTTTCTTCTTCTTTCTCCCAGATACAACACCAAGATGCATCCATAAATCCTCACTTTACTAGATTGTGCCAGGTTAGAACCTTCCTATCTAAAATCAGCCACATGAATTTTTTTATTATTTTGCAATGTGGAGCCAACTAGACTTTTATCCATGATCGTCATTGGAAGAATTATGTTCTGTGCTGAGATACGCTTTGACCTCCTTAAAGTTGAACTCCCCTCCATCTTCCCCCCCCCCCTCCCCCTATGTCCATCCTGGTTGTGATTAAACATAATTCTCCTATTTCTCAGTTCCTATGTTAAATTATAAGTGGTTGAGTCACTCAAGGTTGTCTGTTGGAAGATGTTCATATTTCCTCATCTCCATTTGTTGTTCTGCAATCCTTAAGCCCAAACATGGTGGACATCCTTGTAACCCTATTTTTCGTTCTTAATTGGAATGGATGTCATTCCCCTCTATTTAAATTCAGTTTCTTATGCCAATCATCATCCCAAAATAGGGCTTCTTTTCCATTTCTTATTTCCCAGAATAAATGTTGTTGTATGAGGTCTCTATTGTTCCGATCCAAATTTGAAATAACTGACCCTTGGATTGAACCCGAGAGCGTAACTAGGTATTTTGTTTGACATTGAGGGGCATGTTTTGCTTTCCACACTTTTGCCCATGGTTTCGCCCCCCCTTCTAACCACCTCCACCATAATTTGGCTATGTTTTCTCGGTTTTTATCTATGGATCTTGAAGACTTTGCCTCCTCCATTTTTTGGATTACACATAGTGTTCTAAGGCACAAGTTCCCATTTCATTTTTCCTCTTCCCCTCGCCACTAGAAGTTCCTTTGGACATCCCTGATATTTTGGAGCACTCCCTTAGGGACAGGTAGGATAGGTAACATCTAGCATGGGATAGCCTCAAGCACCTCCTTTATTAGAACCAACCGACGAGCCAAGTTCAAGGCTCTCACCGTCCATCATTTAACCTTGTATTCAAGGTTGGAGATAACTTTCTCCCAATTGGACATCTTCCAAGATTGCATAGATAGGGGAACCCCTAGGTAATTTGATGGGGGGAATTTATTTTGGAACCCTAATATAGTCGTTTAGTTCCTCTCGATAAGAATGTGGATATTAAAGAAAAAATTCATGGACTTAGATTGATTTATCTCCATACCTAAATTAGACATAAAGGTGTCCATGATGACTTTAAATGACCAAGCCTCCTTTATCGTTGGAATACCATGCAACATGGTGTTTGAAAAGAACTTTTGATGTGTTGTTTCGTGACCTTCATCATGTAGCTTAAGGCCCTTTATATCTTATTCTATGTTTTCTGCATCAATCGCCCTCCTTGTGCTTTCCATCATTATGATAAAAAAAAGGAGTAGACATGGGATCTCCTTGTTTTATACCTCTAGACGAGAAGAAAGTTTTTTCCAGGGCTCTATTAACCAGGATTGAAATTTTGGGGGATGATACCAGAGTAATAATACATCAAATCCAATGCTTATCAAGACAAAACACGCCTAGAACTTATTCCATATAATCTCAACTAATATTATCGTATGCCTTAGAAAAATCTTGTTGAATAATCATAACTTCATTTTTCTGGGTCTTCAATGAGTGAGATATCCCATGCGTAAGAACAAAGTTATCCAAAATACGTCTCGCCTCGACAAAACTAGATTGTTCTATTGAAAACAGACATGGAAGAATTGTTTTCATCTTGCTTGCTCCTACTTTAGATATGATCTCATTATATACCATTACATAGGGTATTCTCCTAAATTTCTTGCGAGTCCTCACTATTTTTTCCTTTGTCATGAGGGCTATAAAATTTGAATTCAAGGCTTTGAGAATAGTTATTCGTTAAACACACACATGGTGTATGAGAAGAAAGATAAACACACACATAGAAAGATAAGCATTCGTTGCTTCTCTATTACACATAGATGTAAATTTATATTACATTAATGTGACTCTTGGATTCAACTTCCAAGATCACTTGGACTCCTTTGTGACCTTTCGCCTTCCACACCTACCCATGGAGGATTAGGTGTCCAAAATTCCCCCCCTTAATCCGAAGGGGTACGTGTGAGTCCAAGAAGAGAGTCGTAATACAAATCTGCAAAGTATGCATGGCAGCACTTAGGTTGAATCAACTCTCTAAAATGTTGGCATAAAGAGGTGGTTTAAGGATGACCACCAACAATGGAACGCAATTCTTATTGCAGTTCCCAGAACTATTCCAAAATTCGCAAGAAGCTAAGGGCTTCTGTTAGAGGAATTGTCCCTCATATTTTAAAAGGGGGACCTTCAACCTAAAATAAGGGAAGTCTACAACCTGTGATGGTTTAAGGATGACCACCAACTCTGGAATGCTTGAAGAATTTCCTGGAACTCTTCCAAAGCTAGCAATAAGCTGACGTATTCTGCTAGAGGAATTGTTCTAAAAGAGGAAGAATATCAACCTCACATGGATGGTTTAAGGCTGTCCATCAACAAAAGGGATGCTCATGGGCATCCATGTCTTTGGCTACAGCTCTGGATCTGGAATGACGAATTATGGCTTAGGCTCGCTTGAACTTTTGTGTCTCTGGCTACAACTCTGAATATGGAATGAGAGATTGTGGCTCAGGATCGCTTGATGTGGCGTCGAAGCTTGTAGATGACCACCATTTCCCCCCCTGTTGGGTACAAGGTGAGATGATGGCGAAAAATCAACTGCAAGTTTGTTCAATATTCGAGAACAAGTTGTGACATGTGACTTAAGCATATTCTTGGCTGTTGATGCCCATTGCCAAGAAGTGATCCATCCAAGATGAATCTTTGTTCTTGTAGGAGGCTTGTTTCTGAAGCATCTGTGTGAATAATGGGTGCTCCGACCACAGTGCTTGCATGGATGAAGATCAAAACAGTGATCTTTTATATGGCCAACCTAATCATAGTGTTTCCATTTTACAATTTGTTGTTGTTGTTGCTGTGGAAGAGGAACAGGATCTGGAATAGCTGCAGGTGAACTGTCATAAAGAAATCCAGCACTCTGAAATTTGATGGGCTTGGTGTAGTCCAGAATATGAAAGGAAAATTCCTTATCATATCCAAGACCAGTTCTATCCTTGTTATGGACAAGCTCTTCCCAAGGTCTGATGATGGGCTTGGGAAGTGAAAATTGAATTGTTGCATCTGCATGTAAATCTGCTCTTGTACAAGGAACTGAATGTGAATCGACTGAAACTTTATATTCTTGCTGCTGATGAGAGTCCTTCTCAATTTTATGAATAGAAACAGTTTCAGAATAATGACTCCTTTGCTGAAGTTCATCTTGCTGAAGCTGAGACTCCAACTACAAAAACTCAATCTTGTCTTGTGCATCTTGCAAGAAAGTTTGAATATTAAAAATAGCGTTCTTGCTCATTTTTACCATATCATGAATAGTGGAATGAATGAGGTTATGCAACAAATCTAATGCATCATTTGTTTTAGCCATTTTTCTCAACAACTCAAGCTTCAAGAAATAAACGGTGTTGGCTTCAACCGATAATGCACCCGTTTACAATGTGATTCAACTTACTTCCAAAAGAATACAAATGACTTCAAATACCATTTTCTTTCATGAACTTCCAATTATGGAATTCCCAAAGAACAAAATCTACTTCTCAAATTATGGAGGACATCAAGGTATAGACTTGGTTGTCTGACCGGCAAGCAAAAATGACTCACATCATAGAAGTATTCAACAATTTCTCAACAACTCAAAGTTACACTTCAAACACTGATTGCAACTATGAATGAAGAAGCAATATCCACTCACAATTTTAGTACAATACAATGTCACTGCAAATATTTTGTAAATGTGCAACAAAAACCACTGTGCAATAACCCTTTAAGGCAGATGATTTCTATCTTCTTTAAAGAGTTGTTTTACATCAACAACTCTAATTAAACAAAAAGATATTCACGAGCTTGGATGCTTCATTATTGATGAGCAGATGGTCTTGAGCTTGATATATTACTTCACAATAAAGATGAAGGAAAATTCCAAAAAATATTTGTGGCAAAACTATAAGTGAATTTTTTATGCCACTGTTGCTTTCAAAATAATGACCAACTTTCAACATTTGCCTTCACATTGTAAATCTCTTTGAGAGATTCACCCTTCTATACATGACACAAATCTTGGTCATTTTTTATAACATACAACACAAAATTAATTTTCCACTATGTAGACAATCCATCTATCCATTTACCATCTCCTCTCTCTCTTCTTCTTCTATTGTTTTTTTTTTCTTTTTTTAGGGGAAAAAAATTAGGGAAAACTAGGGGTATTATCTGGGGAGGTGAAATCTGTGGGAGGTGATTACAGGGGGGGATGACTACTGGGGGAGGTGAAATATGGGGAAGGCCAAACTATAAAAAAATAAATAAATAAAAGACCGGAAAAAAAAAAAAAAAAAACCGCAGAGAATCTGCGTGGGTGAGGGAGCCGGTTGGGAGTGTATGCGACAGGTGGGGAGTGTGAGGGGTGCACTGCTGTGAGCAGATGGGGAGGGAAGGGCGAGCGACTTATTTGAGGGGGAGGGATGAGTCGCGTGGGTGGGATGGCATGGCCGAGAGGAGGAGCGTGGGATGGTGAGAGGGGAGGGTGAGGGGTGAGAGGAGGGCGGGGATTGTGAGAGGGTAAGGGAATGGGGTGGGGAGAGTGAGCGGGTGGGGAGGGAGTGAGTGCAGGGATCATGAGGGGAGGGAAGATATCGAAGGGGGCAGGGATGGGAGGGAAGTGAGGGGCGGAGGCCGTGAGGTGGAGAAGGGGGTTGGGGTTGGTAGCACAGGTGAGGTGGGATGCGAGGGTCGTAATGGGGAGGGGTGAGGGCCGAGAGGTGAGGGAGCGGGTGTGTGAGCGGGGAGGGGAGTGTGGTGAGGGGGTAGGTAGATGGGGCCAAGAGGCCAAGAGGGAAGAGATGTGAGGGGGCAAGGTGAGGGGGTCAGGTGAGGCCATAGGTAGTGAAAGCGTTGTGAGGGGGTAGGGAGATGGGGTCGAGAGGCCAAGAGGGCCATGGGGAGCGAATGTGAGTGTTGAGGGCCGTGAGGGCCATGGGGAACGGAGGTGAGAGATGCAGTGTGATTGGTGTGGAATCTGATGGTCGAGAGGTGAGGCTGCTCAGAAATTTATTTATTTATTTATTTTTTATTTTTTAATTTTTTAAAATCAAGAGTAAAATATACAACAGAGAATTGGAGAAACAGTAGAATTTGTAGAATTTGCAGAGCAATTTACAGAAATTTGCAGAATTGTCAATAAAAACTCAGAATTTTTTCAGAGACCCACTTTAAACAGTAGCAGACAATATTTTCTAGCAGCTCTCCAATGTGTAGAAATAAAAGTAGGCAGAAATTGCAGGAAAAATTTCAGAATTTTTCCAAATGTAGAGTGGAGGGAGTAGTAAAAATTGAATGCAACAGGGAGAAGTGAGAGAAAACCTGCAGACTTTTGAGGAAACCCAACAGAATAATTTATGAATGCTATAGAAAATTTATGAATGCTGCAAAAATGACCAGAATTTTTGCTGGTTTACACAGGTCACCAAAACAAGTGGCTCACTCAAGATTGAGTTGGTTATGAACGTATCAGCTCTGATACCATGTTAAACACACACATGGTGTATGAGAAGAAAGATAAACACACATAGAAAGATAGGCATCTGTTGCTTCTCTATTACACATAGATGTACATTTATATTACATTAATGTGACTCTTGGATTCAACTTCCAAGGTCATTTGGACTCCTTTGTGACTTTTCGCCTTCCACACCTACCCATGGAGGATTAGGTGTCCAACATTATTTAATCCTGTAAATCTGCCGCTACCTCATAGATATCTTGCCTAACCACATCCTAGCAAGATTTGAAAAAATCAATAGCAAATCCATGTGGTCCCAGGGATTTTCCATTGGGAATTTCATTCACGGCCCGAGCCACTTCATCCATGGAGACCAACTTGCTCAATTTTTTATTGTGTTCCTCTGTGGTAAACTTAGGGATGTTCCTAACAATCCTTTGTATATTCTCTCGTTTATCCACTAGAGGATACTATGATATATTTTGGAAGTGTTGAACTAGGACATTCTCAATATCCTGATGGGATTGGTAGGTGTGCCCCCTCTCATCCTTGATTAATATGAGGATTCGGATGGAATAAATATGGTTTATTGTTGAGCGATGAAATAACTTAGTGTTCTTCTCCCCATCCCTCAGCCATAACACTCAGGATTTCTATCTCCATAAAATTTCCTCCTGTTTGCATTTTTCCTCCCACTTCTTTGGTAGCTCCATCTCCTCTCCCCTTCTTTCCTCTGAGTATCCTTCTATGATCAACTTTTCTTGTAATGTTTCCATATTCTATTCGATTTCTTTTTTTCTTGGAATACGTTAGAAAATTCTAGCTTATTCTATTTATTTAATTTGTATTTGATATATTTTAACCTTCTCTGTAAGGTGTACATTTTGGATCCCCTAAATGGGATCTATTCCCACCACCATAATTTAATATTCTCTATAAAGGGAGGGTGATCCACCCAGAAGGCTTGGAATCCGAATGGTCTATTTTTGGGTGTACCTAACATCGTGATCACTAATATCACTGAAAAATGGTATTTTTCAATAGGGAATGATATTTGTTGCTGCATCTATCCCTCACATTAGAAAATCCTCTTAAAGTAAAAACCTTTCAATTATGGACAAAATTTTATGCTTCCCTTCATGCTTACTACTCCATGTGAAGCAACCATTAAAAATTTCCATGTCAATGAGGTTGGCATCCTTAATCAATTCCTTGAAAGATTCAACATCTCGACCTACACATCTTTGGCCCCCCTTTTTTCCGATAGAGAGGTTATCATATTAAACTTTCCCCCAAGCACCGAGGGGAGATTACCTTTTCTAGTCCTTATCTTGCTCAAATATTGAAGGAGTATGACATTCTCCTCTACTCTTTGAGGCCCAAAAGCATTTGTAAACACCACAGATCTTGGAGTCCCTATAACCTACATTTCCAATGATAAATATTACTTCGTTTCTTCTACATAAAGTAAGATAAAAGATTAGGAGTTCCAACCAATTGTGAGTCCCCCTACAGAACTGTGTGTTGCTACCTCCATTCTCTTAAACCTCCTCCCTAATTTCCTATTTAATTCTTTGATTTTTTCCATAGAGAAATTTGTTTCCTATAAGAAAATAAGGTCTAGTTGTTCCATTTTAATATTATTTCTAAGCATACTTCGTTTCCTAAGGCTAATCGTGCCTCTTATTTTCCATGTTAAAACTTTAATTATTTTACTATGATTAAGGGGTTGTGATCTTAATGCTCTAATCTTACCTAAATTTATGAACGTGGCTCCCATCTCTTGGAGGGAAACATTATTTTATGTCCTCCCTATTTTTCAATGGTTGTGCCATGGCATGAAAACCGTCTGAGATATCGTTGATTTTTCTCCCATCTTGGCTATTTCTGGAAGTGATATTTTCTCACCTCTTATTTTTCTCTCTTCTCCCATCATATATATTGGACCTGATCCATTTGATCAGACAAGGTCGATACCCTCTCATTCTACTATTCCCCCCAACTTTGGGTCCTTTGTTCCTACCTCGCTTGGGGTCATTTCCGCATATCCTTCAAAATCCTTTGATAGATATCGGATATCAGCTCGATGTCCACTATCCTCTATCAGTTTTGACATTTCTTCTTTCCCTTCTTCTTTTTCCTCATTTTTTATTCTTCAACCCCTTGACTCTCTCGGTTTTATTCGGATAATATTTCAAAGCTATTTCTCTTATATTTTCTCCCTCCTTGATTTCTTTGTTGTTTTCTTTGATTATCTCTTCCCCTTGGCTTAGGTATTACAAACCAATATGCATCCTTTCGATAAGATTATTTTCCTTATTCCTCTCCTTTATTTAAAGGAAATTCCTGTATCAGGTGGCCATGTTCATGGAATTGTCTGTATATGAATGAAATCTAGTCATAGTCCACAGGTTGTAACTAGAATTCATCCCAAAACTCTAGTTTGACTACTTCAGGAAGGGTTTCAGAAAAATCATTTTCACACAAATGTTTCCATACGATGTATAGCTTTCTTATTGTGTTTCCTTCGATATTCTAATAAAATTTCCTAGTGTGTCTCCTATCATTTTTAGGGTTGAAGGTAGCCAATAATCCAGGGGAAGGGAGTACAACCTCACCCAAACTGACACACTGGTAAAGGTCTCCTTTTTCGAGATAAAATTCTCCATCCATGGTCGCATGTATAAGCTATTTGATGCAAAGAGGTAGGGATTTCCATCAAAGATTCGGTCTTTATCTTCCATATTAGTTAAGACCACCGTAAAAAATCCTTTGGACCCTCGATGCAACTCTATCTCACATATTGGTTCCAATGATGTTTAATCCAATCACACAAGGTTTTTTTGTGGGCCAAAGGCCCATAAAATTGCATATGATAGCGTATGACCTCATACGCTTCCTGAAGTCCTAAGTCTTAGGATCAATGATCAATGTCATCAGGATCACGTTGTTTTTGGCTTACACGTCCCCATAGATCCTTTTGAATTTTGGTGGTGCTCCTAATTTACATGATTCCTTCGCATACTCTTGTCCTCATCTATTCTCGGACCATTCCCACCTACTCGAACAGATTTAGGGGTTCTATTATGTTCTTTTGTGGATTTTAGAAAAGCTTTTGACATTGTTCCTAGCGCAAAGCAATGGAAGATATTGGCCAAGCTAATGGTTCCTCTCAAGTTGAGGGTTACAGTGACAAGGCTATACAAGAATATTATTGCCAAATTTTAAGACCACGAAGGATTGGTCATAAGAGGCTAATTTTAATATCAGATTCAAGAAAGGTTGTTCATTATGCCCTACTCGTTTTGGCATTTACATTGATAAGCTTGAAGAGTGTTTAGAAGATGCATGATGTGTTGACTTGATACTAGAGGTATCATCATAACTCTTATCCTTATGTTGATGATATTGTTTTTTTTTACTTGGAGCCATGATGATCTCGGCAAAAATTTGAGAATCCTCCAACATTTTTTCTCTAAGATAGGTATGCTTGTTAACAATGACAAAACTAAAGTAACGATAATTAAATCCAAAAATCACCTATGGTAGTTTCTTTTGTGTTAATAGCTACTTGGAGGAAGTTCCTTCCTACAAAATTGACATCCACAATTAACTCAACTGGAATTATAGCATTAAGAAAAGGATAAGTGGAGGCCGGAAAGCTTACTATGGACCTAGAAGAAATTGTATGTTTGTAGATATTTGGATTTGGGATAAAAATACGTTCCTCTCTGAGACCCTCTCTGAGACTCTTATCACTGCTATTATTTTATATTTATGTCAGGTTTGGGATTCTAATATATCCAGATATTCATGGAGGAATATTGAGTAGATTGAAAATAATTTTATAACCTACAACCTCAAGATTAAAGGATATACTCCCTACCTTATCGTCGTGACTCAATCTAGCCTGTCCCCTATTGAAAGTGTGACTCTGATTAGGTTTATTAAGTATGAGAAGAAATTATACAACATGGAAGCCAATATTTTTCCTAAAATGCTTCTAACTCCAGTCAAAACCTCATGATAGCATAATGATGCCCAATCATGGCTAAAACATTGAGGGATAGAGGAGGATATCATCTTTCATAATAACGATAATATTAAAAATATTGTTACTTTTTAATTTAACCAGAAATTATGTAGAGATAAAGAGTTCTAAAAAAGAGAAACTAAGAAATTAAGGAGATGATCAACCTTAATCTTGAAAACCATAATCATTTATCTATCTTGACTAGTGTTAGGAAGAAAATGAACATTGTTCAAATAAAAACTATTTTTCATGAGCTTCATGGTGAAACTGGACCTTGGTCTTTTCCCAAAACGTCATGGGAAGAAAGAGTCTATCACCTATGTTATACCAGGGGGGTTGAAGATGAAAAACATTTTTGAAAACATTTTCTCTTAGATTGTGTACAATCAAAATTCATTCTGATTTTCAAAATATCTTTCACACTACCAACCTTCTTAAGTTGTTAACGAAGAAAAACTATGATGACCTCCCAACACTTTTCTTAGTTCTCTTTGAGCATAAAATTAATGTGTTAAAAAATTTCTATTAATCTAGTAGACCATATTAGTTTTAGCAGATGTTTATCATCATTATCATAGTCGTCATCAAACAACTAATAGTAATAATATATTTTCTAGTACTCTAATTAATAGACAAAATAACCATTATTTTGAGTATTTTTTCTAGTCAATTTCACCCAAATCGAGTTAAGATTTTGAGAATCATACAAATATTTAAGAATTATATATTTATACTATTTAATTTGCAAAATTTAAGTGCTATAAAGATTTTCAAAGTGTTGAATTTATTTATGCATTCAAAAACACATTTTAAATAATAAGAAATAATAATTTTTTTTTAAAATAAAAAGAACTCCTAAATTAATTTAAAAAATTAAAAGAAAAAAACTATTTTATATTAAAGTGTTCAATATTTTTTAACCATAAAGATCCCATAATATTAATCTTGTAATAACAGAATTTTAAAAACTACCATTTGTTTCCAATAAAACACGCTGTTTAATATAAATTTCTAAAATGCTCTGGACAATATTTTACAACATAGAGCGTAAATATCGAAATACGAAAATCCTGCCAAAATATTTTACAACATAGAGCGTAAATATCGAAATACGAAAATCCTGCCAAACCCAAACATTTAACGCGCTGTCATTTAATTTTGTTCCCTTTCACATGCACACAGAAGTAAATATATAGCTCTAAGTTCCAACAATCTTGACCTGACATTTAAGTCGTTCAATTTACTCTGTACAGAGTCTATGCCACCCATTCACCATTGGAAGATCAGTGGAATGACCTACATCGATGGATGGGAGTCCATCACAAGAGCATTCACAAACTTGTCACAGAAAAATAAGAAAATAGTACGAACCCCTTAATTTGAATCAGAATTCTTTTTAAATCCATGTCTTGTACTATATGATGGTATAAAAACCCAGGATGATTCTATGTATAAAATTCACATCACTATAATATATTAATTCCGGACGAGTTTTACCTCTATCTTCCATAACGCAGGCTGGAGTCTGAAGTATACGCACGACCAACGTCATTTGAATAGGAAGCGATGGAGCGAGAATTAAGTGGAGCCATGGGTGGCAAAATGACATATATAGCCACTGGCCTGGACGAAGGAAGCAGCATCAGCTCAGCCCTCCTGAGCTTTCCCCGGCACCTCTTCTTCCATTCCAAATCTTACGGACGAACGCCACCGACGCGGCTACAAGGCTACCGGCACCGACGATGATGAGCACCAGGGCCTTGCGGGGGAGGTGCCATTTATTCAATGGCGATTGAGGTAAGCTTACCGAACTGAAACTCCAGTCCAAAATGCTGTGAATCTCGAAAACATTTCCCGTTGCCGCAGAGAACCCAACGTAGGCTGATCGCAGAACAGTCTTTGACAGATCGATTGTTCGATTCAGAATGCTCGCGTATGAAGTCAATCCGTCTGCATAGGTGGCGTATATTTGCAGGTTTTTGTTGCGGCCATCGTAATCGATTCGAACCCTTATACGCCTCCCTGACTTCAAGTTGATGCCGTATTGATCCAGATTGGCGGTCGCGTCAGACCGGATGCTCTTTAGGTCTATGCCGACATGGTTGTCGTCTGGATCTATCATGTAGTTCTTGTATGTGTCGAATTCAATGGCCAGCTGATTCGTTGTGTTTCCGGATGTTGATCCATCGAATAAGCCCAGATATCCTCCAATGCTGTCTGCGAGAAAGGGTTTATTGTTGGGGACTATGATGAAGGCCAGCCCGTCGCCACCGTAATTAGCTGTGATGTTGCTGATGAGGAAGGTGAAGGTGGTCGTAAACGTGGCAGGCCAGACGGTGATCGGTTGACGGTAGAGAACCCTTCCGATGCAGTTCTCGACGGACGTACCATTTGGCGACGGAGTGAGGTCGATGTAACCATGTGAAGGAGAAAACGAAGCGTTTCCCATGTACATCAACTGATCGCTGCTACTGTTGAATGATGGGAATGAGAAATTTACAGGACTTCCATGGGACTGTACTGAAAGGGAGACGGCAGCCAGGACTGGAAAGAGGAGAGCCAAAGCACCTACCATGACAGTTACATAAAAACGAAAACAACAGCCCTCAAGTCTATAGATTACAAGGAAGATTGAACCCTTAACCCTCAAATATATAGCTTGCAGAGAGGACCAAAATATGAAAGCTATAGCAGTAAAATGACCAAAGAAATCACACATTATTTATTTTTCAAATCCACGGCGTTCTTCAAACTATATGTTGTCTGAAGTGTGTGTATACATATATTAATTATAGGATTAGTTTAGGTTGGGAATGTTGAAAGATTGGAGGATAGTTTATTTCTAAGGGGTACCTACTACCCTTCACTTTCAGTTAGATTTAAATTATTTAGCTAATTCATATTATATTTTATAGAAATTAACTATCTCCCTACCCTGTGCTCATTCAAATGATACTTTATAGAAATTAACTACCCTCCTGCCCTTCACTTTCAGTAATATATCTATATATATATATATATATATATTATAGTAATCTGATATAAATTATTTTTAATACAAACTAAATTATTAAATATATTTGACTTAGTTATCCGATATAACTTATTTTGATATAAATTATTTTTAATACAAACTAAATCATTAAACAGATTTGACTTAGTAATCCGATATAACTTTTTTTTAGTCAATATTTTGTAACTCCAAGTTGATTATCAATTTGTCATGATTTTATTTAAATAAATAATATATATTTTATTTAATAACTTAACTTTAGCTATATATTTTAAAGATTATATATATGAAAAAGATTAGAAATCACATCTTCTGTATTTTTTTAATGTGTCATTTTTAAGCGAGATTTTCTTTCAAGAGTATATATATATATATATATATATATATATATATATATATGCTTTTACATGACAATCCATTTATTTTAATGTTATCAGTGACAAATTGTGACTCAATCATTATTATTACCAATATTAAAATCAAAGTAGATGTCAAGTTACATCTATTTATATTTTAAATCGGTCATATTTTAAAATGGAATTTTAGTTTAATTGTCTCTCATAGTGACTTGACTTTAGATATATGTTTCTTAACGTTTTTCGAGAGAGATTTTAGTATAGCTATATCATTTTTTAATGTTTTCCGAGAGATTTTAGTATAATTGCGTTTAGAAAAAATCACATATTATGTAATTTTGAAGTGTGTATTTATATAACTTATATGAATTTATTTTGATGATTTGAAATATATATATATATATATATATATATATATATATATGTATGGGGGTTTATATGAAGAAATGACTTTTTTCATGACATGATTTTTAGTTAATTTTAATAACAATACTATAGAGATTTTAAAAAAATTGAGTTTGAGTTGTTTAATTTCTAAAATTTAAGTGGTTTAGGGGTTTTTCCATATATTTGTGCTAGGAAGAATGTCAAAAGCTTTTCTAAAATGCACAAAATAATAGAATAGATCAGTCTTATTACCGCAACATTCCTTTGTAATAATCGAGAGAGTAAGAACATGGTCAACAATTGAATGATGTCTCCTAAACCCAACTTTGCCTTTAGCTCTTTTCTCATGACTTTAAAACCATAGGCTAGAATCTTTTTTTCCAAAATAAGTTTGTACAACTTGGCTAAAATGTGGTCAATCATAATAGTTTTGTAATTAGAGGGGATGATTTATCACCACTTTTGAAGATAGGTAAAATAAGGTTCTTTGTACAAGGCTTAGGAAAGCCTTGCTTCACTACCAAATTGAGGAGCTTGTGTCTGTCAGGAATGAGAATATGCTCTCCCATTTTAAAAATAATAGCTTGATAGCCTTCAATATCCTTAATTTTCCCATTAACGAGATGATTAATCCCAAATTAATTGTCTTCCAAATAAAATATATCCTCCTCTGTAGAAGCAACCAAAATGGTGTTTGTGGAATTATGGAACTCATAAACGTTTTTAAGGTAGATATTCCAAATTTTTAAGGAAAACAATAGTTTCTTTAGTTCTACCAATTAGAATTTTCCTCCAAATTGTTTTGGGATCAACCTTACAAAGATGTAGTAGTTTCTATATTAAAAATATGGTATAATATTTTTACAAAGATATACATGTCAATATTGGAAAGAGGATGTCAGATTTTAGAGTTTTCCTATTACATATATTTAGTGCACGTTAAAGATTTAATAAAAACAAATATTGTTTTTCATCAACATTTAATGAAAATTATAATTAAATTTATTAAATTACTTGCATTTTATAAATGATTATATGTGATTATTCACAATATTAATAGATTTTCTTAGTTACATAGCTAACTTCCAACTCTAAGATTTCAATTTCTCTGGGACCTATTTTTATGGTTCTCTTTCTTACTTGCATGGATATCCTAAAGATCATGTAACTTATTATATTTATAAATTAAATTACAAATAAATATTTAAATTAAATGTTAAATTATTTAAAACAGCCACTCTTTTTGTTTTGTTTTGTTTTTTTTCCCCTAATTTTTCTATTAAATTTAGAATAAAATCAACTATAAATCTATCTAAGCAGACCTAAAAATTTGCTAAAATACCATTCAAAGGTTTGTGTTTGGCATGAGTATTTGAATTCTTTATTTATGTTTCAAAAGAGTTAAATGTTTCTATTTCTGGATGTTTGAGTTTTAGGTTTTCATTTTTTTTATTTTGTTTATAAATTAAAAGCGGTAAGATATTTATATTTTTCTAAATTTTAATATTCAAATTATTATAAAAAATGATGTTATATTTCATAAATAAAAGTATTTCAGACACTAATTTAATATATAATTTTACTATTATTATATTATTATTATTTAATTTTAAGGTCATTGTCAAGTCAAACATTAAATTGGTGTATGAGAAAGCTTTTTTTAAAGCACAAAAAATCCACTTCCGTAAAGAGATTTGACTTGACCATTACAAAACATCCAAAATAAACTATAAGGACTACCACCTAAATCAGCCCAAAAAAAAAAAAACAAAAAACAAAAAACCTATAAGATAGGTAGCACCCTCGTCACCATGTCTAATCATCCGAAGTGATGAATATGAGCTTGTCTCGCCCTGTCCCACCTGGGGAGGAGGGCAATATGGGAAATATACATACTCCTCCGGATGATTCAACCATGGTTCGATTTTTTCCATCTTTTCCGCAAGAATATTCTAGCTATTCCACACCACAAACACTGTCTCACGAAGGTGGCATTCAAAGTTTTGTAGTTTTTGGAGCGCTGCCATCAATGCTTCATGCTCCTCCCAATGAGTCCTCTCTTGAGCCTCCACCATTTCCTACACAGAACGCTTTGATGAACTAGACGTAGCCACATGTAGAGGAGGGCCCCATGCCCACGCCCAATTGGGATCCTACTGCCACCCCTGTCATCGAACCCATTCACGTAACCACCACGACGATGACCCCCGCTTCAAACTCTGCCACCTCCATGACCACATCTAGTCATAACGCCCCCACTGCGACCATTCCCCATTAAACCAGGCAAAGCTGGAGATGCTTTGGCCATACGAGAAGACCTTCGGGTCAACTTCATATTAGCCTTAGCCGCACAGGAAACACCAAAAAGCCAACAAAAATGAACACAAGATGGGTCTCTTGTCGCTCCAATATCGCTCCAAAGCTCCCAAAGAGTGCATCGATCCTTCAACCAAGCCGCCTCTGCCAACACCAAAAGAAATTATAAGGAGGTCCCCTTGCCGCCTCCTCCCCCCCTCCCCTCCCCGGCGCAAAAATACACCACCCGCTCTCGAGGCCAAGAATTTCCACGTCTAGCAAGATACCAATCCACCAACACCTTTCTTCTTGTTGGGGAATCGCGCTCCAGATGCACAACTCTTTCTACTTCCCCAAAAATCTGTAGTCCCACCACTGTCGGAGCCCCCTAGCCAGCATGCAACGTTGACGAGCTTTAAAACACCTCCCCCCTTGCCAGGGCCAAAGGAGGGAGCCTCGTAAATCCCCATAATTCACTAGGCACACCAAGAAGTAGCACAACTTTCACCTCATCCAAATAATTGAACGCTAGAGAAATAATTCCCCGGAGTACCAAACATGACAAGTCCCAGAATGCATAGGAGAAAATGGTAGCTAAATACTGAAAGTATCCCAAAAAAACCCCATGCACAGTCCACCATAACAACATAGGACCTTGAGAAAATAGTTTGTTGCCCACAGCTTGCTCAGAGCCCAATTCACGGAAAACTTGAACCACTAAACTAGTCGGGGGACCTCCCAAATAAATTAACACACCAAGATGAACAAAAACAAACTAGAAGATAAATACGAGTGCACTCACCAATGGAGGCCTGCCATCCTTGAGTCCAGGCTCGCACTGCCCGCCGAAGTTTCTCTGATTCTTGCCTACGCCATAAACCGCATGCACAATATTTCCTTTGAGACACACACTGGTATGCTATATATGCCACAGATTGTTTACCCAAACGTCTTAGTCGTTGAATGGTCCAACGAGACACCCTCCTAAACATTAAATATATCCCTTTGTACTGTCGTCAACCCAGAAAGTCTTTATGATCACACACTTGCTAATTAAATGAAACAATGAGTAACTCCCTTGCCCTCCCACCACGTGGCATTATATCTCTGTCATGTCTCCACACAGGGCCTATCAACCACCCAACTGACCTCCTCTTAGACATGCACCCCCATCGAGATAATTATTATTATTATTATTATTATATAATGAATAAAATAATATTTTTCCATGCATCTTATAAATTTTCAGAACCTTGTAAATTTTCAAAACCTTTAGAAATTTATTTCTTTTTTAATATTTAAGTTTATAACTTCATGGTATCTTTAGCTTTACCTATTTATTTATCTATATTTTCTAAAATGTATGGAATGCTTCTATAATTTTTGAACATCTAATATGAATTCTCTTCCTATGTGTTTTTGTTTAATGAATACTTTCAAAAATTATAAAATTATTATGAATATGTGCATTATTCTTAGCAATTTATTTTGAAAAAAAAAACACATCATGAATTCTTTAAAGCCTGCAAAACCATTTTCTTAGATAATTGCTATATCCATGCTCAACAATTAAATTCTGTGTTATTTTTTAAAACTATGCCATATCCAGCATTAAACTCTGAAACCTACGCGTTATACCTGCACTTAAGGCCTCCACCTAACACAAATATTTACCGCCAGTTTCTTTTAAATTTTTGAAATTTCCCACGTAGGGAGGTCCCCACATCATGCCAACGCAACAGCAATAGCCAATCACAAGGCTATCACATAACCTTGGAGTCCAGTCAACACAGGCCCAATTCGGACCCAATAAATAGCAATCCAATCCGCTTGATATTGATTGAATTACGGGCTCTACCTCCGACCAATAGAAGAACGATCGCGTTGGTTTGATGCTCAGTCAGCACAAGGGCAATTGGAATGCGAAAATATTTTTGCATTGGGATTTAATTTATGGTTTAAAGTCCGCTAAAAAGGTTTAAAACTTAGGAATTAAGATTCATGTTTTATTTTATGCTGAGACTTAAAAGTGTATTAAGGTTTTTAAACCTTAGTATAATGCTTTATGTTTTCTATTGTAAAGAGACCACAACAAAGTCTTTTGTTAAAAGGATTTTTGAATATGCGCGCACACATATATATATATATATATATAAGTTTTAATATATATTAAAAATTTATGAAGTTTATAATATATATAAGTATAGTTTTGTTTTTAATTTTTTATAGTTATGTATAAAAAGAAAAAGGCAGGAAATGTATTACTGTGTATTTTTTTTAAAAATACAGTGTGTGTGAAAACAAAGTAAGGTTTTCTATGAAAAAAAAGAGTGGATTCTGCATAATTTTTTCTAGAAGGCAAGAAAACTAAAACGATAGAGAGAATTTAATGAAAGAGAACATGATGTTTGCAGTAATTGTAATTTTTTTTGTAAATGCTAGAAAAAAAGTTCTGTGGCATCTTTGTAATAGCTTTTTAATTTTAATGAAACAAACTTTTTGTGCAATATCTGTCCAGAATTTTTTTTACATTGAATCTCTGTGTTTGAAGTTGGGGAATTTTTATTCCTCTCTTGTTCGTAATTCTTCAGAAATTTCAACATGGTATCAGAGCTAATTCAAGCTCTTTGAAGTTTGTCAAAGAAGCTGAAGGAATGAGTTGTTGAAGCAGTTTTCCAGTAGTGTGAAGGCTCAACAAAGACCAGGTGTTTACAAAACAGAGTTTTTGTTTTGTGTTTAAAAGAAGTGCAGTCTAGAGAAGTCTCTTTAGAGACAAAGTTTATCTCTCAAGCAGTGAGAAGGTTTATTTAAAAACACAGTCAAGTTTATAGCATAGTTCAGTGAGCTAGCAATGGCGGAAGCCAACACAAGCACAAGTATAGGAAATACTCAACTCCCACAATTTAATGGGAAGAACTATGACTATTGGGTAATCACAATGAGAGCCATGTTTGCCTCTCAAGATTCATGTGAGCTAGTTGAAGATGGTTTAGAAGAATCAGTAAATGAAAATGCATTTAATACCTTAACACAGGCAGAGAAGGATTTGCTGAAGAGAAATAGGAAGAAGGACTCAAAAACCCTCTTCTATTTCTATCAAGTAGTGCATGCAAGTGTATTTCCAAGATTTGCAGTAGCCAAGAGGTCCAAGGATGCATAGGATACCCTCTAGACAGCCTACCAAGGTATGGAGAAGGTAAAGACTACAAAGCTTCAATTAATAAGAAGAGATTTTGAAGTTATTTGCATGAAAGAGTCTGATACAATAGACTCATTCTTTACTCTAATGATTGGGTTGGTCACCCAAATGAAATCTCATGGAGAGACAGTTGAAGAGAGAAGGACAATGGAGAAAGTGTTGAGGAGCTTATTCTTAAGGTTTGATGTGATAGTCACAACTATTGAAGAGACAAAAGATCTCTCAAAGTTTACAGTTGATGAGTTTCATGCATCATTGATGACACATGAACAAAGATTGGGAAGAACAACAAACTGATATTTGGAGCATGCCTTCAAGACCAAAATGTCATTTGGAAAAGGAATAGGTCAAGGTAGAGGAAACTAAGAAAAAGGAAGAGGCAGAAGCCAAAATAGAGGAGGCAGAAACAACCCTGCAAATACTAGTGGAAGGGGCAGCAATCAAAATCAGAACCAAGTTCAAGGTAGCAGCCAACCAGGAGAAAAAAATCAAGCACATGGGCAAAGGTATGATAAATCCCAAGTCTAATGTCATTATTGTAAGGAGTATGGCCATTTTTCCAATGAATGTAGGAAGAAATAGAGTGACATGTGTAATATACCCAGTGCTAATTTTACTAAAGAAAATATCGATCAAGAGAAGTTGTTTTTAGCATGTAATATGAATAAAGAAAAGAATGAAGATATATGGTTTCTAGATTAAGGATGTAGCAACCATATGACTGGAAACATTTCCATGTTTTCCATGTTAGATGAAAATGTAAAGTCTCAAATAAAATTGGGCACAGACAGTAAGGTCTCTGTCATCGGAAGAGGAAAAGTAAGTGTTTTGACAAAGAAAGGAGAAGGAAGATCTATATCAGATGTATACTATGTGCCTAGTATGAAGTGTAACCTTTTGAGCATTGGACAGCTCATTCAGAAAGGCTACAATGTATTCTTTGAAGATGATGTATGCACCATCACGGATAAACCACCAAGCAAGAAATGCATTGCACAAGTGAAGATGACAGGAAATAGAATGTTCCCTCTCAAGATGAGAGCAGATTTGAAAAAAAGAGCTGAAATGACAACAGTGACACAAGAGACTTGCCAAAGAGAAGGAAAGGATGAAAACTAGTTATGGCACTTGAGATTTGAACATCTCAACTTTGGAGGTCTGAATTTGTTGCATAGAAAAGGAATGGTAAAGAGATTACCATTGTTTGAGAAACCAGATAGCTTATGTGAAGGCTGCATCTTTGACAAACAACACGGATAAATTTTTCCATTAGGAAAGAGCATAAGGGAAAAGGCACCCTTATAAATTGTCCATTCATATTTGTGTGGACTAATGCAAACACCATTATTAGCAAGAAACCACTATATGCTGACTTTTATTGATGATTATACAAGAAAAAAATGGGTTTATTTCTTCAAATATAAACGTGAAGTGTTTGAGAAGTTCTTCCACTTTAAGGCTCTTATAGAGAAATAAAGTGGGCAACATATTAAGGTCTTAAGAACATACAAAGGAGAGTATATCTCAAAATAATTTCTTCTTTTTTGCAGAGAAAATGGGATACACAAGCAATTTACAGCAAGGTATACACCGCAACAAAATGGAGTCATTGAAAAGAAAAATAGAACCATCATGGACATGGTAATAAGTATGTTGAAGGAAAAACATTTGCCAAATGAGTATTGGGCTGAAGTTGTACATTATGCAGCATACATTTTGAATAGCTTCCCAACCAAAGCTGTAATGAACAGAGTTCCGGAAGAAGCATGGAGTGGCATAAAACAAGGTGTCATCCACATGGGATTTTTTGGTTGTGTGGCTTATGCACACATTCCAGATCAGCTAAAGAATACTTTTGATAGTAAGGGGGATAAGTGCATATTTATTGGATACAGTGAAGAATCCAAGGCATACAGGTTGTATAACCTATCCACCAAGAAGTTTGTTATAAGTAGAGATGTGAAATTTATTGAGGAAGAAACATGAGATGGAAGCATTGAGAAAACAATGAATATTAAAAGTTGTTTGTCTCATGATGATAATGAGGAAGAGATGGCTGAAAGACATCCCTCATTAGGATCACCACCTCCACCAACACAAAGATAGCAAGGGACACCACAAGCTGGAATGAGAACACCTTTGAGAAGTGATAACATTGCTTCTCCAAGCACACCACAAGGAGAAGATTTGAGTGCTTCTACAAACACAAGTTCAGCAAGTGAAAGAGGAACCAGATTTAGAAGTTTGAATGAGATTTATGAGCAAGAGGCAGAAAATGAAGGTATGAACTCTTTATTTGCATTATATTTTCATGTAGATGATCTTATCCATTTTGAAGAAGCAATGAAAGATAAGAAATGGATAGATGCTATGGATGAAGAAATGAATGCCATAGAGACAAATAAGACACGGGAATTGGTTGATCTCCCAAAAGGAAAACAAGTGATTGGATTGAAATGGGTCTATAAGACCAAAAGCAATGCTAAATGTAAGATTGAAAGGCAGAAGGCCATACTTGTTGTCAAAGGCTACTATGAAACAATAAGGAAGAGATTATGAAGAAACTTTTGCACCGGTTGTAAGAATGGAAACAATGAGAGCAGTGTTATCGATAGCTGCAGTGCAACACAAGAGGAATGTTTAGCAAATGGAAGTGAAATCAACGTTCCTAAATGGAGTATTGATGGAAGAGGTTTATGTTGAACAACCGCTGGGCTATGAGAAAGAAGGCAAAGAGCACAATGTTTTTAGATTGAAGAAAGCTATATATGGGTTGAAACAAGCACCAAGAGCATGATATAGTAGGATAGATCCTTATCTACTGGAAAATGGGTTTGAAAAATGTGAAGGAGAACCCATATTATACATCAAGAAGAAAGATGGTAAGATGCTCATTGTTTTTTTGTATGTTGATGATGTGATTTTTACAGGTAATGATGCTTACATCATTGAGAATTTTACAACAGTCATGAAGGATGAATTTGAGATAGCTGATATGAGATTGCTGAAATACTTCTTAGGAATAGAAGTAGAGAAAAATGAAAATAAAATTTTTATTTCTTAAGCCGAATACGTAAATGAAGTTTTGGAAATATTTAATATGCAGGATTACAAGGCAGCAATTACTCCTATAGTGATGGGATTGAAACTTAGCAAAGAGGACAGCAACAAGGATTTTGATTCAAATTTGTACAAGAGCATAGTTGGCACCCTCATGTATTTTATTGCAACTAGGCCGGATATTATGCATGCTGTAAGTTTAATTTCCAGATTTATGGAAAGGTAAAATGAGGCACATTGGCAAACATCAAAAATAATTCTGAGGTATGTGAAAGGAACAAAAATGTATGGTATTTTATACACCACTTCAAAAAATTCTGAATTGATTGGATATACTGACAGTGATTGGGTTGGAAGTATAGATGACAGGAAAATCACTTCTGGATATGTTTTTCATATGGGTTCAGGAGCCATTTCATGGGATTCTAAGAAAAAAAAAATTGTATCTTTATCAACATTAGAGGCAGAGTATGTGGCAGCTACAACAGCAACATGTGTAGCAGTTTGGATGAGGAGAATGTTGAGAAGTTTGTGTCATGAACAGGTAAAAGACAGAACAATTTATTGTGATAATAGCTCAACAATAGCATTATCAAATAATTCAGTGTTTCACAAAAGAACGAACCACATTGATGCCCATTATCACTACATTAGGGAGCTAATGAACAATGGTGAAATTGTTTTGCAACATTGCAGAACAGAGTATTAGTTTGCTGATATACTAAAAAAACCATCAGCGTAGAAATTTTTTAATTATTTAAGGAAATGTCTGGGTATGGAAGAAAATCCAGCAGTTGAATTTAAGGGGGAGTGTTGAATTTTTAAATCCAACTGCAACAGTGCAACTATGCAGAAGGACGAAGAATACAGCGGTAGCAGTGATTTTTTTTTGTTTTCTTACACGCCACCATGAATGCTTAAAAGCCTGCAAAACCATTTTGTTAGATAATGGTCGTAGCCATGCTCGACAATTAAATTTTGTGTTTCTTTTAAAACCACGCCATCTCCAACATTAAACTCTGAAACCTCCGCGCCATACTTGCGTTTAAAGCCTCCACCTAAGATATATCTTTATCGCCAGTTTGTTTTAAGTTTTTGAAATTTCCCATGTCAGGGAGGTCCCCACCTCACGCCAACGCAACAACAACAACCAATCACAAGGCTGTCGCATAGCCATGGAGCCCAGTCAGCACAGGTCCAATTCAGACCCGATAAACAACAACCAATCTGCTTGATATTGTTTGAATTCTGTGGTGGGCTCCACCTTCGACCAATAGAAGAACAATCGCGTTGGTTTGATGCCCAGTCAGCGCAAGGGCAGTTAGAATGTGAAACATTTTTGCATTAGGATTTAATTTTTGGTTTAAAGTCCCTGATAAAGGTTTAAACCTTAGGAATTAAGGTTCATGTTTTATTTTATGCCGAGACTTGAAAGTGTATATAGGGTTTCTAAACCCGAGTATAATGCTTTATGTTTTATATTGTAAAGGGATCACGGCAAAGTCGTTTGTTAAAATGATTTTTGAATATATATATATATATATATATATATATATATATATATATATATAAGTTTTAATATATATAAGCATAATTTTGTTTTTAATTTTTTATAGTTATGTTAAAAAGAAAAAGGCTCGAAGGAAAATGTAACTGTTGTGTATTTTTTTTAAAATACAGTGTGTGTGAAAACAGAGTGAGACTCTATATGAAAAAAAATAGCGAGTGTAGATTGTTCGTAATTTTTTCCAGAAGGCAAGAACTCTAAAAGGACATAGAGAGCAGTTTAATGAAAGAGAACATTGTGTCTGCAACAGTTGTAATTTTTTTAATAAATGCCAGAACAACAGTTTTGTGGCATCTTTGTAATAGCTTTTTAAGTTTAATGAAATAAACTTTTTGTTCCATCTCTGTCCAGAATTTTTTTTACATTGAATCTTTGTGTTTGAACTTGGGGAATTTTGATTCCTCTGTTGTTTGGAATTCCTCAGAAATTCCAAAAATGGCAAATACTTCGTGAAATTGCAAATGATTGAAGAATGAACTTACTTTTTGTTACTTGCAATCTCATAAATATTTTGAGATTTAAATACAATTACGAGGGCGACTTCAACATCATAGAGAACAGAGAGCTCAAAAAATTTCTTCAGCAATCTTCTCTTGTGTTTGGACAAGGAAGAATCTTGACTATTAGACTTTTGAATGTGTTTCATCTCCAACTAATATCCCATTTTGATTAATTTCCACAATACAGAAATGTATATGCAACCATTTGAGTAATTTTTCTTATCTTCATAGTGGGAACTAGATTTATGGTTTAATTTCATGGCACTTTTACTTTGCTACAGATCGGGGAATCGAGATATGCAATCTCATTGTGCTCGAATGTTGATGAACCCAACAGAAACCCATCCTATATTCTTAATTGCATCATGAAAATTAACCTATAACCTCTGACATTGGTGGTGAAAGAAAATTTATGAGTTAAGAAACGAGAACAAGGAAACCATGGGTGTAGCCTCCATGAATATCTCCTAATTTATCTGACCAGAATTCTCCTAATTTATCAGACCAAAATTTAGCAGGAAATCCTTACGTCACATTTTGTTATATTAATTAAAAAGTTTTAAAAACCACTATAAATTAAAATTAACAATTTCTTGTGATTATCTTTTTCCTCACACTTCTGGGATGGGCTAGACCACTCTTAAAGCATTGTGACTTGTTCAATTTTGAACCGTACTCATCAGGGTTGGAAGTTGGAGTTATATATTTACTTCTATTTTCAACGTGTTAAAGCTAACAAAATTAAATTATAGAGAGTTAAATAGTTTGGTATTTTGTATTTATGCTCTATATTGTAAAGTAGTGTAAAGAAGATTTTAGAATTTCATATTTCTCTAATTACGTTCTGTATTTGTCCTCTATATTGTAAAATATTGTAAAGAGTATTTTAGAATTTTATATTGAACAACTGGTTTATATTGTAAAGAAGATGGTTGATTAATTTTATTTTTTTATATAAATATTAATATTATGTTATGTTTAAGATTTAATTAAAAAAATATCCAGCCGTGTGATTAATAGATAAAACAATATTTTTTTTTAAAAGATGGCAATATAATTTTGGGTGAAATTATGATTTCCTTTTATTTAAAATGTTTTTTTAATGCATAAATGGATTCAACACCCTCAAAAAACCCCTCTCGCATGAACTTAGCGAATTAAATAATTTCAACTTATGATTTTACAAATCTCTACTAAATTTGAGCAAAATTAACTAGAAAAAATGCTCAGAAAAAAATGGTCATTTTGTCTATTAGTTAGATTAGGATACAAAATATTATTAGCCTTCACCATTTAATGATCATCCACTAAGACATATATGGTTTATCGGCCTTAGGAAGGTGAGAATTAAGAATTTTTATACATATTATTTATATTCTCAAAGAGAAGTGAGACAAATGTTCTAACATCACCACAATTTTGCTACTTCAATAGGTTAAGAAGGTTGCTAGTGTGATATTTATTTTAAAAATTACAATGTATTTAACTATAAACTAGGCAATCTAAGAGAAAATTATCTTCATCTTCAACTCTCTTAGTATCACACAGGAGACTAAACCAATGCCCAGTTTCAATATGAATCTCAAGAGAGTTATTTCTTATCTTAGAAATGTTCATTTTATTCCTAACACTACTTAATAAAAATAAATAATTATAGTTTCGATGATTGGTGTTGATCACCTCCTAATAATATCTTAGTTTCATTTTTCTTTCCAACTCTTTATCAATCCATAACTTCAATTTAAATTTGGACATAACAATAATTTTAATATCACCCTTATTCTACAAGATGATTTCCTCCTTTATCCCCAATGGCCTAGCCAAGATTTTACATCATTATCCATCCTTTCTTGAGCTGAAGGTGGAGGTTTTGACTAAAGTTAGAATTTTTTTTAGGAAACCTTATTTTTTCCATTTTGTATTACTTCTTCTTATCCAAGATATACCTGGTCATATATATGCTTTAAATAGGGTAAATACTAGCTTAACTAAGGAGAATAGCGTAGGCAGTATATCCTTTAATATTGAATTTATAGGTTATAAACTACTTTTGGATCTACTCAATCCATGATTATATCGATATATCACAACCCCAAACCTAACCTATATTTAAAATTACAGGGGTGACAAGAGTCTCAAAGAGGAACTCCTTTTTATCCCAAATCGAAATGTCTATTGACTTACAATTGTTTTCAAACCCACTTATAGTTTTCTCAATGCTATAGTTGATTTTAAGCTGATTATGGAATTTGATTCTTATATATATATAAAGGAGCTTCCTCCAAGTAGCTATTATCGTAAATGAGACTACCATATGTAATTTTTTTGGATTTAATTATCATGACTTTATTCTTGTGAGTGTTAACATTCATACCCATCTTGGAGCAAAAATATGGGATGATTCATAGTTTCTTGTCGAGATCATCTTAGATCCATTCCAAAGGAACAATATCATCAAAATAAATGGGAAGAGTTATGAGGATACAAGTGAGTGTGGGGCCAAGACCTCATGCATCTTCTATACACTCTTAAAACTTATCGATGTAAATGAAAAAAAGGGTAGGGGATACCCTTGAATAAATATTTTACTACAATTACTTTGTTTTGACCAACCCTTAGTGATCCAGAAGCTTGGAAACAACATTATCATATAACAATGTCACAATATCCCTATACTCGAGAGGAACCATTAGATCCTCTATCCTCTTCCATATTTTTTTCCTAGGAACAATGTCAAAATATTACCTAAAGTCCACAAAATAATAGAAGACACCAATTTTAATATTGCAACATGCCTCACAATCATTCTAAGGGTAACAAGATGGTCAATAGTTGATTTATTTCTCCTAAATCCAGCTTGGCCTTTAGCTCTTTTACCATGGCTTTCAAACCATAGGTTAATATTTTTTCCCAAAGTAATTTTGTGCAACTTGGCTAAAATCTGGCGAATAATATTAGTTTTGTAATTAGAGGGAATACTTTTATCCCGGCTTTTAAAGACAAGTAGAATAAGGTTATGTGTTTAAGGCTTATGAAAGCCTCGTTTCACTTTAAAATTGAATAGCTTGTGTATGTGAGGGATGAGGAAAGACACTCCCATTTTAAAAAAATTATCTCGATATGCTTCGATATACTTAGCCTTCCCATTAGTGATATGCTTGTTGGCCCTCAATTTCGATATTTTTTCACTATGCATATTTCACCTTTCTATCATCCCTTACAAGCATATCATGGTAATATTTGTCATATTTTTGTCTATTTTTTCAATTTAAGGTAAAATAATTATGTCTTTTAATTTTCAAAATTTTTAGTAAAGATTTGGTATTAAACAAAAAATTTGGCTGAAACAAAAATTCCTATAATGGCTCCATTGAAGTCGTATGTGCAGATAACTGGGCGGAAAATGAAGATAGATTATAGAATTATGGGAACCAATCATGGACAGACTCCTATTGGCACAGTTTAAATGAGCTAGGACAAACCCGATTAAAGTTGGTCAGACTTGACGAGTCACCTAGAAAATCTCTTTATTTAAGGTGTAGTATTGTGATTTTGTGGAATCTTCCCATATTTTTTGCAAAAAAGGGTTGAGTTTGACTCTATTAGGTGGATTAAGAATATTACTACTTTTTACATCTATTTTAGTTGGTTTTGTTATACTTTTATCCTATATAAGAAAAACTATTTAGCAAATATGAACATGTATTATGATTATTGAAACTTGTTTATTTCCCAATATAATTTGAAGAAATTGTCTTTTATTTCTTATTTTTCTTTTTATGGGATGTGATTTTTGGTCTACTGTATATGACAGTCTTCCAGTGTACAAAACAAAGGTGGAGGGCCCCCATTCTAAGCTAAGTACATTGGAGTATATTTTTGTACATAATTTTGAATATCTTAGATTGTTGAACATTTCATTTACAACTTCTTGAGAATATTTTCTGAGTAAATGAATTAATGATTTCGTTTCAATAATCGGTTTTAGTAGGGAAGGTAAATAGGGGCATTTAAGTTAGATAATCTTCCTTATAAATTAAGAAATGAACTGGAAAATGTGGTTATGCATTTAATCATTATTTCTTTCTTAATTTAATTGTGTTATGCTTTATGATGGGATTGATATTGTTGTAATAGGGATAATGAGGAAGGACAACCAAGGAATATAAGTTAGAGCTTCTTCCTTGTTTTCTATGCTCCACAAAGACTCATTTCACTCTTGCTTCTAGATCATAATTTCAATGTTTTATTTTCAATAATTTATATTTGTAATATGCATTTCCATTATTTTCACCTAAACAACTACTTCCTACACTAGATTAATATAAGATCCATATAATTTCGTGTGTTTCTAATTTTACCAACCTTAATTGAAAATTAAAACATATTCTCTAATTCAACTCAATAAATTAGACTGACATATTTAGCGTCGTTGCTGGGGAAGCATGCTTATATAGAGCTAGTTAGGAAGGTTTTCTAGAAAACATATAAAAAGAAACAAAAAAAACAACAAAACATAAAAAAAAAAACAAAAAAAATTATTATGGTTATTCACATTTGGACATATAAATTTTAAATTAAGATCCCCAAAACAAAATCCCCCAACATCTTAGAAAAAACTCACTAACTACAAAATGCATTTGCAATAAAAGATCTACAAAACATTATGTTAAAGAAGTCATTTAGAGAAGGAGGGTATGCCACCACAAGGATGTTCTGAAATCCTTTTCCACAATATATAATGGTCACTAGGGATGAATCTTCATTTCAAACAATAGAAGAGGAAAAAAGCATCTATGAAGAGGATCCACAAGAAGAGAATCTAGAAGCTTCTTCTTGTTATATTTGTAAGGAGATCAATGAGTTCTGGATCACCTGAAATTAAGTTCAAACAATAGAGCTATGATATATAGACTATGTATCACAAGATCCCTTGTGTATTCATGATTTTCAACAAGTTCCACAAGAAGAACTTTGTGATATGACAATTAAGGAAATCCAAGCAAACGAAGATCATTTAAAATCTTGGTTTCAACTAGTCCTTAGGCCACAATACCATTGCATTTTTCAACATTATTTAACATCAAATCTTTATGATCAACTAATTTTTCATGTCCAAGAATTCATTAAAGTATATTGTTCAAACTTGGATGTGAGTCTACTAATGATCTTGTTACACAAATAGATGCATTGCGAATTCTCTTATACTTGAGAGAATAACTTATTTTTATACAATAGAGTAGGACAGAATATAATAAATAAATAAATAGGTAGAATGATTAATCAATAAGACTTGCATAAAAATTTTGGTTCAAATCCTCATGAATAAGTTTTGAAATCATTTTTCAATACTCATTCAGAAATATTTTATGGCAAAATTAAGTAACAATAATCTGATTTTGGGTAACCATATAGGAAAATTTGTAAAGTAGTTTTAAAAAAAAGGTATCTCTTGAAATCTATTTTTTAAACCCAATTTGAATTTTTTCAATTTGGATCACAAACGAAAAAGATAGGATCAAAATAAACACTAGATCTCAAGTGAATGTTTGAGGACAAAGTTAGTACAACATTGATTCGAGGGATCTAATGGAAACATTTTTATACAATATGTATAAGGAATATATACCTTGGAATAAAATTTTAAAATTATTTTTAATCACCTCAGTCCGACATCATATGAAAAAGTTGTGTTCAAAATACTAATTACTCGTCGAAAGATTTGCATGATGAAAATTTTAGGTCTTGACTATTCATTGGCATATTTCACATATAAAATCATCTTCTTTTAAAAACATTTTTATACGGAAGATATATATTCAAGTATAGTTCAAGACACAATTTTAATAATCTTATTTGGAGGTGAAAAAAAAAATTATGCCACATTCAGTGATTGTATGTCTTAAATTAGCATAGTCAAACTCTGCCTCCTATCTATGTTCATCAGCAATTTCGTAATATCAAACCTAAGGATTTTAAAATCTTGTTTTACTGTATAGAAAAAAATTAATCTAATGTAATCTCCAAGTAGGATCACATCAATCCTATCTTTAACAAAAAATGTTACACTCCAAATAGTGATTGTTGGTCTAGTAAAACATTGACAATAAGTTCTATCAAACATAATAATTCTCATCATTTTTAGCATATAATTTTAAACCATTTTGAAAACATGTTTATATTGGAAGTAGCCATATTAATTCTCTTAAACTTGGCTTTGGAATCAATCTAATTGGACAGAAAATGAATATTTTGTGAAAAACAATACCGCTAGGCGGTCTAGGTTGGTCACCATTCCTCAAGGGGTAAACACATGCATTTTCTTTGTATATCATACTTGGAAATTTTTTTCAAGCATTTATTGTAATAAATTTTTAGTATTTCTTGGAATAAGAGATACTATACAACTCTCTTTCTCCTTCATTTAATATTGTATTGCAGGCAAGCGTTATGTTTTTACAGGTCACGAGAAGTTTTAATTTGTGAAATCCATGGATGAAGGATTTTCAAAGACAATATTTAAAAATTCATATATGAGAATATGAAATAAAATATTCAAGTCAAATAAAATTATATTTCACAGGATGTTGATTTCATCCAAATAAACTCAAAACTCTTGAAGCTTGCTTCTAGTTGATGAAAAACAACACCAACAATCCTACAAGATGAATCGAGATCGAGACAAATTACATGAAGATAATCACCAGAATAAAAAGTCAAGTTTTATACCATGAAAATTCACATCCATTGCCAAATAATATTTTCATAAGCCATGTTGTTCATGATGGCATTCATCTACAATATTGTATGCTAAGGTCCACAATAATTCATGTTGAAGTTGAGATATATTAGCTATCTATATATATACTCATAGATTATGAATTCAACCTATATTACATTCATAAGCTTTCCATACTTCCCTAGTCCATTATACCCCACTTTCATCCAGAAAAAAAGAAAAGAAAAAAATTATATAAAAAACAATAAAAGGGTTTGGCTATGAAAATCTAGATTCTTGGCACAATACAAACCTGAGTTCATAATAGAAAACCAATTTATTTGGATAATATGAATTCTACAAAAAATATATGTTATTCAAGTCATTATTTTGAATTTTCTTCACTAATTTTTTGCAAAATCACTTCTCCAATTTGGAGACTTGAGCACAAGTCTCAAAATAAGAAAGGGGGGAGATAGAATAAAACAAGTGGATTTGTTTTTAAAAAAATATGAGCAACTCACCATACTGTTCAACTTGATATGGAAACAACTTGGAATGTTAGGGACCTGAAAATTCATCAGCAAAACCTGTTACAAAAGGGACCTGAATATGAGCAACATCACATAAAATATGGATCCGAACGTGATAAGGATCAACGTCATAGAGGGACCTGAACATATATGAGTCAAAGACTATTTCCTAAAGGGACCTGAGGATCAACATGTAAATTCTATCAGAAGGGACTTGTATATAAATAACTATCATAAGGGACTTGTTTACAAAGAACAAGAAATCAAGTTAATCAACGAGTTCATTATTCAAGTTCATCAATTTACTAAGGAGCTAATTTTTTTCAAAGCATCAATAAAAGGAAGTACTGTAAGTTACAATTGTTTTTAAGTCCTTTTGATTTTGAATGAAATTCTTGAAAATAGAAGACTAATTAAACCTTGGTTGGTGCATAAAGAGTGTAAGCCTTCATTACTTGTAAAATACCAAAATATCTCTTTTCATAAAAAACTCTTATGCTATCTCTCGTTTCATCAAAATTTCTACCCCACTATCTATTCAAATCATGCCTCTTTTCCTACATAACAAGGTCTTCTCTACAAAACAAGTCACATTAGGAAGCATGGGTTAGTGTTATAAAAATGAGAACAAAGATGTATTTTAATATGATTTATAATTTTATGGTATCAATGATGAATTTACATGATCTAAAGTGAAAATTACTCTATTAAGTGTCTTAAAATGACCTTGAAATAGTCATTTCAAAAAGAGTAATTATTATGAAAAAAATGCATCATGAGGAAGAAGACATTCGACTTTGAAGGAAAAGGAGATAAGATAATAATTACAAGAAGGACCTTGAAAATACCATTGAATTCACCAAAGAAAAAAATAGGAATGTAGTCTTGATTATACATTAAAATATGCATGTACACGAATGAAATTGAATCCATTACAAAAGCATATGTATGGAAAAATGAAGATGGAGCGCATAAAGTCAAACTCCTATGCTTTAATTAAAAAAAAACCTTTGCAAAAGGCACATATATGAAACAAGGGCACATGAAAACATAGAAAGGATCATACAACAAGAAATTATAAGAAAATATGATTTCTAAAAATCGATAAGGTTGCAAGGGGTCATAAAACGACCAAAAGGGAATAGATAGGTGTTAAAACCGATAGTCAAAAAAATTCAAAAAAGTTGAACACGGTCAAACACTACATAACCAGAGAGGCAACGAATGTTCAGAAACACTATCACCTATGCAGAAGCAGAGAGGCAATGGAGGCTCAAAAATGGAGAATGAAACATGATATCACAACCAAGAATCTAATTCTAAAGCACAACCCATAAAATATAAATTGATTTTGAAAAAAGACAGAGAGAGAAAATCGATTTAGAAATGAAGTCTAAGATATGTGTATGCTAAAGAAAATAGCCATGGAAAACACCAAACAAAAAAAAATACAGAAAATAAACGCTAAAATATTCCTTCAGACCCTGTCAACATCATAAAGATTACAAATCTAAGTATGGTTATGAGACAATACATTTTTTTTTGTGAAATCATAAGTTTGAGTTATGCCAGCTTTAGTTTAAATTTCATTAGAGAACTTTTGAGGTCTAAAATGCGCCTCCTAAGAAGAATGTACAACCAAAATAAAATTTGTAAGAACCAATAGGATTCAAGATAATGATTTCAACCATGGGATATGATTCACCATTTTTGGGGTAAAAAAGTAAAAATATTAAAAAAACATAAAATAATAAAACTACTTTTTCAACTTGTATTTTCAACTTATATCCCTAAGGCTTTATTCAAATTTCGAGCAGGAGTACTCCTTGGATGAAAAAATTTATTTCCTCCTCCAAGGAGTACCCATGTTGCATACTTTTGATGGACCATGTTATACAAAAAAATAGAAATACATGAAAAAACATGAGTGCAATCGTGTTTTTCATGTATTTCTCATTTTTCGTGTAACAAAGTGCAACGAAAGTATGCAACATGGGTGCTCTCTGGATGAGGAATAAAATTTGACATCTAACCAGTATTCCCGTTCAAAATTTGAGTAAACCTATAGGGAGATAAGTTGAAAATATGAGTTGAAAAAGTAGTTTTTAATTTTTTCCCTCTAAATTTATCTAATATTATTTTATTATTTCCACTATTATTTTTTAATTTCCTTAGGAGGCCCACTTTAGGCCTCAAAATTCCCGTAATTGATCTCCATATTTAAGGTGGTATCGTAATTCAAGTCTAAATAGATATTTATTGGCAGCATAAATTCAAAATACAAGTTAGCAGATATTTGGGGTTGCGTAATTAAAGTCTAAATTCACATATCGTTGGTGGCAGTGTAGTTTAAAGACCGAGTTAACATGTATTTGGTGGTAGCATAGGTTCAAGATTGATTTCCAAGGGTAAGATTGGCATTAAAAACTTCAAATTCGAGACCCCAGTTTCATTCTTATTTACACAAACCTCCAAAACAGAGCTCATGCATGATGGTGTCAAGTGGTGCTGGTGAATGCAGTACACTGCAAAAATTCTAAATGGCATTTTTTTAAAACAGAATTGTGATTGGAAAAAGAAGAATCATGCCAGAAGACATGTAGGTTGTTTTACGTTTTCCAGAAAATTGATTTCTGACGAGGACATTTCCATAAAATTGATTTCTGAAGAAGCAATTTTCTAGAAAATTTATTTCTGAGGAGGGAGTTTTCAAGAAAATCGATTTCTAAGGAGGACATTTCATGAAAATCGATTTACGAAGAAGGTATTGACAAGAAAGTTAATTTTTTAGGTATTTAGAAACATGGGATTTTCCAACAAATCAGTTTTAAGGTGTCAAAACAAAGCCTTCTCTCCACATCAGTGGAAACAAAGGTGGTATTTCAAGAAAAAAAAAATCGATAAAACAACTTAGGGGTTTTCTCCTTATCAATGTGGGTGTTCAAGAATCAAGATATATTTTTCTTATACTCCTAATAAAATCCAGTTCAGAGTCTTGAGAACAAAATAAGAAAGAACAGAACCATCCATCCTTTAGTATGGGAAGTAGAATTGAGCCCACATGATTTCCAATCAAAAATATGAATAAGGAGACTATAGAGAAACTCTATCTAGCAGGCTTATTAAAGTTTCTTAGGAAATTTAATGGGTATAATTCAAAAGGGACAGAGAATTTTGTGTTTAACTATGATAATGAGAAAAACATGGCAGGAAGAATTCTTGTTCCAATCACACTAGAGTACCTTTCTCAAGCCACAAATCTATCAATGACAGGGGAAGAATATTATAAAGGGTGGCTCCAATTGAATTTCCAGACGATGAAATGGAGAGGGTTATTAAATTTCTTTGAGCAGCACAAGAAAATGCTACTACATTAGACAGGAAAAGGAAGGAGGAGGTACAATAGAATCAGTCAAGCATGAGGACATACTTCTGGATCAACAAGGGGGAGATGTTGGCCCTCAATTTTGACCATTTTTCACCATGCATATTCCACATGTTTTTCATCCCTTATCACCATATCATGGTCATATTTTTCATATTTTTGTCTCTTTCTACACTTTAAGGTAAAATTATTATGTCTTTTAATTTTTTAAATTTTAGTAAAAATTCAGTATTAAAAATTATTTTTAACTAAAACAGAAGTTCCTCTAATGGCTCTATTGAAGTCGTATGTGTAGGACACCTGGGCGAAAAATGAATATAGAATCGAGAAGCAATGGAAGTAATCATAGACAAAATCCTATTGGCCTAGTCTAAATGAGTCAGAACGGGACTAGTGAAAGCTTGTCAAACTTGATTAGTCACCCATAAAATATCCTGATTTAAGGGAAATTTTGTGATTTTGTGGAATGTTCCCATATTTTGTGCAAAAAAGGGCTGATTTAGACCCTATTAGGTGGATTGGTACTCGTACTTGTTGTTACAATTATTTTAGTTGGCTTTGTTATAATTTTAGCCCATTTACGCACAACTATTCAACAACTATGAACATGTATTATGATTATTGAAAATTCTCTATTTCTGAATATAATTTGAACAAATTTCCTTCTATTTCTTGTTTTTATTGTTTAAATACTATATTTTATTGTATTCAAGTGTACAAATCAAAGGTGGAGGGCCCCCATTACAAGCTAAGAACATTGTAGTGTATTTTTGTGCATAATTGTGAAGATGTTAGATTGTTGAAAATTTCCTTTACAAGTTGTTGTGAATATTTTTTGAGTAAATTCATTAATTATTTCCTTTCAGTAGTTGGTTTGAGTAGGTAAGGTCAATAAAGACATCTAAGTTATATCCTCTTCCTTATGGATTAAGAATTGAACTGGAAATTATGTCTATGCATTTGATATTTATTTCCTTCTTGATTTAATTGTGTTATGCTTTATGGTGGAATTGATCTTGTTGGAATAGGGATAATGAGGAAGGAAAACCCAAGGCATCTATGTTATAACCTATTCATTGTTGGATATGCTCCACAAAGTCTCATTGCACTCTTTCTTCTAGATTAGAATTTCATTGTTTTCTTTTCAGTAATTTATATTTGTAATATGCATTTTCATTATTTTCATCTAAACAACTACTTCCTACACTAGCTTAATCTAAGATCCATATACCTTGGTGTGATTCTAAGTTCAACAACCCATATTGATAATTAAAATAGATGCTCTAATTCAACTCAATAAATTAGTCTGACATTTTTTGCGCCGTTGTCAAGGAAGCATCCTTACAAATAACTATTTATGAAGGTTGTCTAGAAAACATATAAAAACAAAAAAACAAAAAAAAAACAAAGCATAAAATCAAAAAAAATATTCATTATGGTTATTCACATTTAGACATAGAAATTAGAAATTTAGATCCCCAAAACAAAACCCCCCAACCATTAAAAAAGAACTCACTAACTACAAAATCCATTTGTCAAACATGATCTACAAAACATGATGTTGACGAAGTCATTTAGAGAAGGAGGGTATGCCACGACAAGGATCTTCTCAAATCCTTGTCCACAATTTATAATGGTCACTAGGGATGAATATTCATTTGAAAAGAGAGAAGAGGAGCAAATCATCCATGAAGCAGATCCACAAGAAGAAAATATAGAAGCTTCTTATAGTTATATTTTTAAGGAGATCAATTAGTTATGGATCACATGCAATGAAGTTCAAACTATAGAGCTAGAATATCTAGAATATGTATCACAATATCCCTTGTGTATTCATGATTTTCAGCAAGTTCCACAAGAAGAACTTTGTCATATGACAAGTAAGGAAATCCAAAAAAGCGAAGATCATTTCAAAACTTGGTTTCAAATAGTCATTAGGCCACAACACCATTCCATTTTTCAACATTCTTTAGCATCAAATCTTTATGATCAACTAATTTTTCATGTCCAAGCATTCATGAAAGTATATTTTTGAAACTTGTATGTGAGTTTACTTATGAACTTGTTACGCAAACGAATGCATTCGAAATTCTCGTATACTTGAGAGAATAACTTATTTTTCTACAATAGAGTAGGATACAATAGAAGAAATAAATAAATAGGTAGAATGATTTCACAATAAGACTTGCATAATAATTTTGGTTCAAATTCTCATGAATAATTTTTTAAATCATTATTCTATACTCATTTGGAATTATTTAATGGAAAAACGAACTAAGAATAATCCTGTTGTGGGGAACCATATAGGGAAATTTTTAAAGCATGTTTTTCAAAAAGGTATCTCTTGAAATCTATTTTTTAAACCCAGTTTGAATTTTTCAATTTGGATCACAAATAAAAAATATAGGATCAAAATAAACACTAGATCTCAAGATAATGTTTGAGGACGAAGTTAGTACAACATTGATTCGAGGGATATTATGGAAAACATTTTACACTATATGTATAGAGAAGATATCCCTTGGAATATTGTTTCAAAATTAATTTGAAACACCTCCATCCGACATCATATGATAAAGTTATGCTCGAAATACTAACTTCTTGTCGCAAAATATGCATGGTAATGAGGTTAGGTCTTTAATGTTCATTAGCATATTTCACATATCAAATCATCTTATTTTCAAAACATATTTATATGGGAGATATATATTCAAATATATTTTAAGACACAATTTGAATCTTCCCATTTAGAGGCCAAATAAGAAATTTATGCCACATTTCGTGATTGCAAGTCTTAAAATGAGCATAGTGAAACTCTACCTCCTAGGATAAGTTCAGTAGAAATTTTGTAATATCAAACCTAGGTATTTTATAAAAAGGTTTCTATTCGATAGAAAAAATTAATATTCTTTAATATACAAGTGGAATAACATCCATCGGATATTTAACGAAAATGTTAGGTACTTAAAATAGTGATTGTTGGTTGAGTAAAAAATTCACAAGAGTCTTTATCAAACATGGTACTTCTCATCATTTTTAGCATATCATTTTAAACCATATTGAAAAATAATTATACTGGAATTATCCATATGAATTCACTTCAACGTGGCTTTGGAAACACTCTAATTCGAAATAAAACGAATATTTTGTGAACAAAATACTGCTAAGAGGTCTAGTTTGGCCACCATTCCTCAAGGGGTAAAACAATTAGCTTGTAATAGTTTTTGTTATTTCTTGGAAGAATATAGATTGTAAAAATCTCTTCCTCCATCATCTGATATGGTATTACAGGTAAGTGTTATGTTTTTTCAAGTCACGGGAAGATTTAAGGGGTGAACTCCATGGATGAAGTATTGTCAAAGAAAATCTTTAAAAATTAATATATGAAAATATGAAATTAAAATATTCAAGTCAAATCAAAGTGGAATTCATAGGATGTTGATTTCATTCAAATAAACTCAAAACTATTGAAGCTTGTTTTCAGTTGCTGGCCAACAACACCAAAAATCCTACAAGATGAATCAAGATCAAGGCAAAAGACATGAAGCTAATCATCAGAAGAAAAAGTCAAGTTTTATATCATGCAAGTCACATCCATTGCTAAAAAAATCCTTTCATAATCCACATTTTTCATGATTTCATTCATCTACCATAATGTATGCTAATAACCACAATCAGTCACGTTGATGTCCAGATCTATTATCTATCTATCTATATTCTTCTAGATCATGACTTCAACCTATATTAGTTTTGTAAGATTTACGTACTTCCCTACTCCATTATACCCCACTTCCATCCAGAAAAAACAAAAGAAAAGAAAAAATAAAAAACAATAAAGAGGTTTTGCTGTGAAAATCCAAATTCTTGGCATAGTACAAACCTGAATTCATAATAGAAAACAAATTTATTTGGCTAATATGAATTCTATAAAAAATATGTGTTATTCAAGTCATTATTTCGAATTTTATTCACTAGTTTTTTGCAAAATAACTTCTCCAATTTGGAGACTTGAGGAAAAGTATAAAAATAAGCAAGGGGGAAGACATAATAAAACAAGAGCATTTGGTTTTAAAGAAATATGAGCAACTCAACATACTGTTCAAATTGATATGGAAACAACTAAAAATGAAAGGGGCCTGAAAATTCAACATCAAAAAATGTTACAAAGGGATCTCAGTATGAGCAACATCACATCAAAAAGGGAAATTAACATTATAAGCATCAACATCACAAAGGGACCTTAAAATATATGAGTCAAAGCTTATTTCTTAAAGGGAACCGAGCATCAACATGTAAATTTTGTCAGAAGGTACTTGTATACAAATAAAAATCAGAAGGGACATGTTTACAAAGAAAAACAAATCAATTTTATCAATAAGTTCAATATTCAAGTTCATCAATTCACTAAGGATCTAATAGTTTTGAAAGCATCAATCAAGGGAAGTAATGTAAGTTACAAATTTATTTTTAATGCCTTTTTATTTTGAAATAAATTATTGAAAATAAAAGACTAATTAAACCTTGGTTGGTGCATAAAGAGTGTAAGCCTTCATTCCCTGTACATACCAAAATATATCTTTTTATAAAAAAATCTTACCCTATCTCTCTTTTCACAAAAAATTCTACCCCACTCTCTATTCAATCATGCCTCTTTTCCTACACAACAAAGTCTTCTCTTAAAAACAAGTCACATTAGCAAGAATGGGTTAGTGTCATAAAAATGAGAACAAAGATGTATTTTGATATAAGGATTTATAATGATATGGTATCAATAATTCATTTACATAATCTAAAGTGAAAATTTACTCTATTAAGGGTCTTCAAATGACCTTTAAATAGTCATTTCAAAAAGAGAAATTATTATTAAAAAAATGCATCATGAGGATGAAGACGTTATACTTTGAAGGACAAGGAGATAAGATAATAATTACAAGAAGGAAATTGAAAAGGTCATTGAAATCACCAAAGAATATAATTTGAATGTATTCTCGATGATACATTAAAAGGTGCATGTATATGAATGAAATTGAATTCATTACAAAAGCATATGTATGCAAAAATTAATATGGGGTGCATATAGTCAAACTCTTGTGTTTTAATCTAAAATAAACCTTTACAAAAGGCACATATATGAATTAAGGGTGCATGAAAACATAACAAGGATAATGCACCAAGAAATTATAATAAAAATAGATTTATTTAAATCGAGAGGGATGCAAGGGGTCATAAGATGAAAAAAAAGGAATAGACAGGTGTTATACCCAACGGTCAAAAAAATTCAAAAACGTAGCATAACCAGAGAGGCAACGAAGCTTCAGAAACAATATTAACCTATGTAGAAGTAGAGAGTCAATGGAGGCTCAGAACAAGATAACACAACATGGGATCACATCCAAGACGCCAGGTATGAAGCGCAACCAAGAAAATAGATCGATTTTGAAAAAAGATGGAGAGAGAAAATTGATTTAGAAATGAAGTCTAGGATATGTGTATGTTCAAGGAAAAATCCAGGGAAAATGCCAAACAAATAGAAATACGCAGACTAAATGTTGAAATATTCCTTCATATCCCATGAAAATCGTAAATATTAAAAATCTGAGTATGGTTAGGAGACAACACCTTTTTCTTGGTGAAATCATAAGTCTTAGTTATGGTAGCGTTAGAATAACTTTGAACTCCATATTTGAGGTGACAACATAGCTAAAGTTGTTGGTGGTAGCATAATTCAAGTCTAAATAGATATTTTCTCGCAACATAAATTCAAATTCCAAGTTATCAAATATTTGGTGTAGCGTAATTAAAGTTAGAATTCAGATATGTTTAGTTGCAACATAGTTTAAAGATCGAGTTAACATGTGTTTGGTGGCAGCATAGGTTCGAGATTGAATTCCAAGTGTAATATTGGCATTAAAAACTTCAATTTTGAGACCCCAATTTCATTCTTATTTACAAAAATGTGCAAAACAAATCTCATGCATGATGGTGTCAAGAGGTGTTGGTGAATTCATGAAAATGAAAAAATTATGGATGGACTTCTTTTTTTTTAAACATAATTGTGACTGCCTAAAGAATAATCATGAAAAAAGACATGTAGGTTGTTTTACATTTTCCAAAAATTTGATTTCTTAGGAGGAAATTTCCAGAAAATCAATTTCTGAAGAAGTCATTTTCTAGAAATTTGATTTCTGAGGAGGGAATTTTCGAGAAAAATGATTTCTGAGGAGGAAATTTCCAAAGAACGATTTACAAAGAAGGTATTGACAATAAAATCGATTTATGAGGTATTCAGACACATGATATATTCCAAAAAAAAAAAAAAAATCATTTGTAAGGTGTCAAAACAAAGCCTTCTCTCCACATCAGTGGAAACAAAGGTGGTATTGCAAAAACCAAAATTCTATACTCCAGTTGAGGGGTCTTCTCCTCATCGTCATGGGTTATCAACAGTAAAGATATTTTATTTATATACTCCAAATAACATCTAGTTATGAGTCCTAAGTGTTATGCGGAATTATGGATTACGGATAAAACACTTTCCCTAAATGTGGTTTTATGCATTTAGAACAACAGATTAAATACTTTGCATAAACTTTTCCTAAGAGTAAATAGACACACAGAAATATGGAGAAACTTGTTTGTGATCCAAGTGCTTCCTATTCTCCTTCTGTCGCTCTTGTTGTAGCTTCCAATCCAATTTTGATCACCAGACTAGTTCCTACAAGTATAAACACTAAACAACAAAGATATTGCAATATACATATGCTTATTCTTCTTAATTAGTTAACTCAATGAAACATGAAACATATACATTAGCTAAGAATCCATGATATGAAATATAGAAACATAAACAGATACATATGTGGGAAAGTGAGTAGAAATATTTTTTAATGGATATAAGGGGGAGGATACAACCAACGATTGATTTTATGTCACCAACTCCAGCAATATCCTAGCCTCATCAGAATGAACATCTCTCTAGAAACAGATCACTCAAATCAAATACTCAATTGAGAATTCAAGAACATTTGTTTATCAAATCTCTTCCTTCTCAAGCACTAGGATCTGTGCTCAATTTATTGAATAGTTGAAGGTAGTTTCTCAATCAATGACTTTATACTAATAGGAAAGACATGTTACCAAGCTCAGAGGTGTTATATGGGCACATGGATTCGAAGTTTGACACATATGGACTCTTCTAGAGTGCACTAGCCATGTGGAGATTCCAGAACAGTGAGAATTTCACTCCCATTTGACCAACGCACTCTTGAATGTCGGGAAGTTCTTTGCAGAGCACCCTTGAATGGAGGTAACTAGATATGCAAAGCAGTTAGTCCCTTGAGAGACTGCATTTGTGAGCTCATAAGTGATATAATATGTACTTAAAATCTTAGAAACCTTGCAATAGAATTCATGGATGCTTTGTTCTTGTTCTTTGTCTTAGGGCATGTAGCAACTGAAATGATGGGGGATGATAGACCCTATTTCATTTGTTCTGGGGATGATATCCAGTTTAACCAGGTCATTTGGAATGGTGCCCAAATTGACCTATAACAATTTCCCCCTAAATCATGAAGTCAAAATAATAATAACAATATTTTTTGAATGAGATGCTCTACACTGTGATGCGCTGGAATTGAAGTGGAGTGGAGACCTACATCAATATTATAATACATTACATCATTATATATCCTCTTGATCACGAATTGTTGATGGAAGGAATTCCCATTCTCAATACATAAACTATCTAATAACATGTACATAGTGAAGAAAGTCGTCTACATTGGAATGTTGCCCAATACAGACATGCATATAGTGTAACATCCCTAGTTTTATGTTTTTCAAGTTAGACATTTGAACTTCAGTCCAAAGGGGAGTGGACCCCAATGGATAATTATTGTGTGGATGTAGTTAATTAATTATTTATGAAAAATAAATAAAAAAATTTCTGTGCACTATGACCAAATGAGATTTTTGAGATCACTTGCCTAATCCATGAGGTATGGAAAGAGGCTAAGACTTTCCCCAAAAATATTTCAAAAAGCCTTGAAAGAATTTATTTCTAATTTAGATTTTTGAGGAAAAATCTAAATTTCCCCAATGATGAGGAAAGTAGTTGGGAAGATGTAAAAAGCTAGAAAAGCAGAAAGCAGCTTTAAAGTCCCTAAATAAGGGAAGCCTAGGTAAAAAGGAATAAAAGCATCCTGAAATTCTGGACGCAGAATTAGAAACAAGCTTTGGGGGAGAGCATAAGCTTAAATAAGCTACTCCAAAACAGATTGAGGTTGGTATGTTCTTGGAGGGGATCTCAGCTCAGGGGTGAGTTCTGAAGACAGAGGAACTCTAAGGTTGGGAGGACTGGTCATTAGAAGAAGTAGTAAGCACACTAATTTTATGAATGGTTAAAATAGGTGCTATTATACAAAATTGGTAAATGCTATAACTTTTATTTGAATTAAGTTTTTTGAGAATTGTTATTCCTTACATTTAACAGAATTGTTTAGAAGAAATTAATCCTCTAAATTTTGTATAGTTGTAGGAATAGGATTTATGGGGAATATCACCGAGAATCTCTAAACCTGCTAATGGTTTAAATCTGGAGATATATAATACTCCCATAAATCATTAGAGTTGTAACTTTAATCTACTTCTGTAAATGTACATATATGCCTATGTATGGACTAAGAAAAGTTAGATTTATGAACATGATAAACTAACTATGAATTTAGAAATATAGATAAATATTAAATTCTGTACCATTACTGTAGAGTTAACTTGATAGAGTGCATACATATAAAATTATAAGACAGAAAAGTTATACAACTTAGAAGAAATTAACCAATTATCAATGACAAGTTAATTTATTTATATGGCTGAGATGAACATGAAATTTAGGCAAACTCAAAGTTAGCAGATTAAATTCGATCCAGAGACTTTCATAAATTAGACAAAACATGTGATATAATCCAGAAAACCAAATGAGTTCTAATATAAATATCACACATTTCTATGCTATTATTAATGATTAAATTTTATAACAGAAAGATAAATGTCATTGATATATCTATAATGGAAAAAGTCTTTGTTATATCCGGAATAACTAAAAGTGTAAGGTATAATAGCAAAATACCATACCGATACATAAACTTTGTTGTCCAAAATGAAATATTAAATACAGTTTAAATAAATATTATCTGGATGCAATAGTATGTAGGCTCTATATTATGGGCAAAGTACACATTGAAGTTACTATTGAAGATTGTATTTAAATTCTATTTATCATTAATGATGTATACAGAAGCAAGAGAAAGAGGAAACTCTGTTTTAAATAAATTTTCTATAAAAATTCCGATACACCTTTCATAAAGATATATATGATGCAAGCAGAAGCATAAAAATAAGAATTTCTAATCTATCGAAAATATTTGGATAATTATATTAGCATTCATATTAGTATTTCAAGGAATTGTAAAAACACTCCTTGAGTTCAAACGTTTTAAATAAAAACTAAGTGAAAATATGGTAGAAGAATACCATAAAAATATCATCAAAAAAATGAAATGAAAGTACATCGATAACCGAAATCAAGGAGACGAAACGGAATAAATTATATAACACTGTAAAAAATTTCATGAACGAATCTAAACTAAAATCATATAGTCGAATAAGAGCAACAAAATCACACTTAGTATTATGAACCTAAATCCCAAAATTTAAAATAAAAAAAATTAGGGACGGACATCCCGAATATAAAAGTTTATTTATATAAATCGTAGCAATTTAAACCAGGATGGTTATTAATCGTTTTTACATAGTTGACAGGCAGGAAATGATAGCTATTCGCCATCGAAAAACTATCCAAATCTCTAGCTCAAGCATGGAAATCGCTCACGTTACCAACCTGGAGAAAATGCCCAAATGATTATCAGGTCATATGAGGAGAAAAATAGATCTCGTCAAAAGACAAGTCTATTGAACACATTCTTACCTGTGATAACCAAAATAAAAATATTGTTACTCACAGAGATTATAATAGCATTAGATTTTAAAAATTGATATGAACTCTGAAAAATAAGTATTAAAATTTTAGAGCAATGAATATAAGGGTTTTTGTTAAAAACCCATAAGTTAATTTGATACGATACCAACCTAGGGAAGTACGAACAAAACCAGAGATTAATAGTCAAATACATAGCCACTGTAACTATTTGTGATAGAGAACCATGAAAGTTATATTTAATACCTGGGAGAAATGTCACCATAGCCATGACAAAGTACTTATACGCCTGGCTATTAGAGGAACTGTGACTAAAAACAATTTTATTCGTATCAATGAGAGTCATAGTTTCATATGCAAAATGAAATCAAAAGTTAAAAATTTTAAAAATCTACATCGTGACATATCAAACTTGATTTCCAAATAAAACAACTATACAAGAGCAGGTAGACCGAGGATATGGATAAGAAAACATACAGAATGAGTGGCTACCGAGACCAATTGGTGAAAAACCTTCGTATCTGAACGTTGTTGAATCTCAAGTTAGGTTCCTTGCAGTTGAAAATCAGAAGGGAGTCCAAAACCTTTCAGCGCTATGACGTTCGCAGAGAAAGGGCCACCTTGAATCGGAAAATAGGGAAGAAAGAAATGATAGTGACTGGAAATTCCGCGTTTTAAAACCATAGACAACCGAACGCTAATCAATTTTAACCTTACACTTGTCCACATCTCGTTCATCGAGCGAGGATCGATGCGTAAGGGAATAGTCTAAGAATTTAATGTTAAAACCAACCCACAATTGTAAAATCATGTTGTCCAAAAGTCGTATATCTAGGCTTTAAATGATTCAGTACAACCATATCAATTTTCCGGGATTCGCTAAGATCGGAAATTAACTTTTACAGACCTCAAAGAAATAACCATACGGAGATAGAACTCCAACGCAACGCTTTGAATGTCGTTGTACACCATGGTATGAATCAGTCGAGGCTCATTAATGGTTATTACATCGAATTTCATGGGAAAAGAATTGTTAAGGATACACCAAGGTTGAGGTCTTGGTATACGAGTATTTTCATAATAACATAATAACCATATCGAAATTCATATATATATGATATGTTTGGGATTAATTAAAATCTGACTTATTGTATCTTAAGCATAAAAACAAAATTTAATGTATATTTTTTAATATAAGGTAGTGCATATGTTCAATAGTGACGTAATTCAAATGTCCTATGCTTGCCAACGAGAATGAGATATGTAATATTTCATCGCTTATTATCATGAAAAGTTTATATAGATTGGTGTGGAAAAACATGTAAGATTGTGGGATTGGAATTATATTAAACTATATGAAACAAGAGTTAGAAAAATAAATGAGTAGAGGAATTATCACCATTTTGGATATATGGTATAATGAAAAACAAATACCATAAACTATTAGGCAGACTTTATGATAAGGGAAATTTTACATCAATTCAATTAGGACAAAGACCATTTCCATGTATGTGTATGGATTTATATGAAGTCTCATAAAAATAATAAATGTTAGGTTGAGGTAATCATATGATACCACTAGGTATTTACAATTGGTATAAGGTTATTACAAAGTAAATATTGATTCATTAAAAGTCCAAAAATGTAAATATGATTTGTGACCCTATCATTGAAGTAATGATAGTATGAAAATAATTAGAGTCAAGGGAGAATTGAATAAATCATGTTTATGCAATATATATTCATATTTGAATGATAAATAATATATATATGAGAACAGAGTTGGGTATTTAGTACTATGAATTGTCATAAGTATTATAACAAAAACCTTTGTAGGGAAAATATATTTTATTCTATTTGGATATAGAAAGAAGTAAATAACTTAAATATATTCATTATATTTAATAGAGGTACATTAAATATAAAACTGAATGAAGCATTTATGAATGTCTATTAAGCACCTAAATGAACATAATTAATTTTCATAGACAGTGAAAATAATCACTTGAAGACAATAAGATAGTCTAGTTGGAAGTAACGAAAAAAAAAAAAAATTTGAGGAAATTGAGGGACATTACATATAGATATAGTCCCATGTTCAGATGATGATATGTATGTAAGGTCACTATACATATGATGTGTGCAATAATCCTAAAATCATATTCCGGATGGCTAAAACTAGATCTGCAGTCTTCTTATCTCGTTCACTCGATCGTTCAGGTACAAGTATAGCCATGCGAATATATGATTTATTGTCGAACATGGTAAGACATTGTTTGATTATCATCCAATGATGTGAGATGTTAAAAAATGCGAGAGAACCACCATTGATGTTAATGGCCCTCAAGGTACTGCAGTACATTTTGTAAGGCGTGAATATATGATTTTATGTCGAACGCCAAACAAAATATTTCAGTCAAAATTCCAGAAGTGAAGATCTTTTCGATGCTGTAACAAGCCTCATGGTACTAGAAGATGATGTTTCTAAGTAAACTTCCTGCATGATTATTTGACATCGATAGGAAGCTACTTTATTTCGAAACTGGAGTTAGTGAATTCAGAGACAAAATATGACTTGATGTATCAATTTTCAGGATAACTATCATGAGAAAGAAGGTTAATGAGTATTGCAGAAGGATGAGTATTCACTGGATGACTTCTCTTGAACATATTAGCAACACTGAGATGAGTTGGCAGTATTGACCCAAAACCCAAGTGAAAATATGATGAACCATAGGTATGAATAAACCGTCAAGAAGGTTACCCAACACAAACAGTGATGATGATGGAGTGAAGTGTCATGTTCAAGAGCGACCTGCTACCGTAAAACGTTTTGTCCACTTTCCCAAAATTTTCACGGTCATTTGTCGATGAGTACCTCTTTATTTTTGAACAATATTGAGGAGGATGACATATTCTTGATCTATAATTCAACCCTTCGGGTGAATAATGTATCTCTATTTAATAATTTAATGAGTCTAACAATGAATGAAACTCGATTCTTGCCATGATCGACAAGCCCGTCGCTATTTTATGTTTTAACGAGCCTAACGGCAGTGATAGCCCGGTCCTTTTTCATATTTAGAGAGTTTGAAAAAGAGGACGAAAGAAAACTCTATAATTCTTTTTCGTAAAGTTTTCGCTCAGATCCGAAAAAGTGTAAAACAATATCTGAGAGAACCTCCTAGCCATGTTCGACTAACGAATTCATTTTTTGTAAATAATCTATTTCAGTTCGGAAAAGGGTTAAACTTATACTGAGTAGATATCAATTCATTTACTTTTACAAGGTCAAAAAGGCAAGTGCTTGAAAATATTTTCACATTATCAGAGTCTGAAAAGAGCTAAAAGAACACTCCAAGGGTTCCTTTTTCGCTATTATTGAAGCTCGAAAAAGAGATAAAAAATGTGCTTCAAGTCCTTTTTCTTTTTTAACAAAGCTCAAAAAATAAGGATAAAAGTATGCTTTGTGGTCATATTATTCTTGAAATAAATCTGTACGACTAATCTGCTCATTAGTTTAAAAACCTATCCAAAACAACATCAAATGGCTCAAAAATACCTGTTCCATGATAATAATAGAATAAAAGCATCATCATAGCAATAAATATGATTTTCAAATAATCAAATGAAAAATAAAAAGAGTTTTGCTATTCATTTTTAGAATTTGAAAGTTACCATTTTCATTTTGGAGCTCTGAACCTATTTTTTCCCCTGAACTTTTGTCATTGATTGTGATTGAATATGTGGATGGTTTTCATTGTCGTTTGATCCAAATTGGTGCCATAAAACCCCTCCTTCTTTCAGTATTCAATTCATTTCATTTCATTGCAATTTTTTAGATATTTGGGCCCCTTAGTGAAATTTATTTTTTCAAAGAGGGAAACACACCCTTGAGCATCGAAAAATGTGTTTTGGAGCACCTAAATTCAAGCCTATGTGCATATGCAATGCATTTTCTCTTGTTCAAGACTGCGTTGGGCGCAATTCACATTCTTGATTCTTGCATTGTACCCAAAATTTGCCTAATTTTTTGCACGAAAATGAGTCTAATGAGTCTTATGGTTATGTTTTAGGAATTCATCAGAATAGAATGACGATTACTTGGAGAGAAATAAAGCATGAAGAAAAAAATATGATTGCCCTAAATGATCCGGGTATAGTGAGAGCCCTAAGAGATTGTGGGTTATTAAAGTACTTCTACTTATCAGGGATGAGGCAAAAAATAGAAATATTGGAGTTCTTAGTTTGTGCATGGGATTTGGCTATTGAGGAATTTCAAATTAGGAACAGAGTGGTTCCTATTATAGTGGAGGATGTATATTTTCTGGCAGTCTTGTCGAGGAGAGGCTTGCCTATTTCCCTCTCAGGGTCTGCTCTCGGAAGAGAGACAGTGAGAGACTATGTTTTGCAATATTGCTATCCAGGGGAAGAGCCAAGCAAGGACGAGAAAATAAAAATCTGTGACATTTGTGATTTTCCTTTGAGAACCATTTTATTCATGATCGCAAAGCTTGTCGGCGTCGTTACACTACATGTAGCGAATAGATCATATATGAAGTATGCATTAGAGTGCATGGAACCAACAATTTTCAACTGGTTTGAAGCTATACTTTCTCAAATAAAAGAACAACTGAACAAGGCAAAGGGAGGAATGAATAAAAAATTCATTTATGGTTCGATCCTCATTTCATTTGCCTTAGAGCAGATTCCAGTAATACAGCCTCAGCATGTGACATTAGGCGTGTCCAACCCTAGAGATATGAGTATGCAGAGATGGGTAGAACTAATGGCTAGGCATGCATGCCAATTTTCCATTGTGTTCTCGACTGCATTCTTTGCCTTGTTCAAGTGACAAGTTATCGCCATCGATGAGTATGCATACGCAGTCATCAATTTCCGCGGATATCTAGAATTATCTTTACCAGAAGGTGCTTAGTGGGGTGCAATAGGTAAGAATTTTATGACCATGTTTTTTGATTTTTCTAAGTTTTATACAATTTTTTTTTGTATTTTTATGTTTTCCCAAGAAAAAACTAAAGTTCTAATGTAATGTAGATGTTGGTCGAGTTCAATTGGTAGAGGAACCAGAGCATGGAGCAGATGATCCAGCAGAGAGGGATGTCGAGAGAGAATCCCTTCAGGATTTAGACATTGCTAAGACTCTATCTGAGCTTCGGCATCACATAGAGGGGTTAACCTTCAAGATTCTGGATTGTCGGATCTAAGAGTTACCCATGCGACTGCAACGCCACACTATAGGCATTCCTAACCGCTAGATGTTGTTACTGCGTAGGATAGTTATATTTATAGCATTTTACCATGAGCATCACTAGTTTACTTTTGACATGTTGCATACATTTTGAGGTCAAATGACCAATGTGTCTTGGGAAAATTTTTATGTAAAAACCTATAACTATCTATCTATGTTATTTCAGTGTTTCCTATTTTTATTACGCAATCCTATTCAATTATGTGAATGTATCTTTACATGTGCTGCAAATTTCTATCTGTAACATGATTAGCTAAAGAATGAGTCAATGTCTTCAAGTTTCTGGAAATGTGTTGATATTGAATAAAATCAAAATGTGTTTCCAAAAGTCAAACTCTTAGGAAAAAATGATGCAGTGTTGGATTTTTAACAGCATAAACACTATTAAGTTGTAATACCACAAGTTATGAGTCTAACGTTATGATGATGCAGTTAATACCAAATGAAATGACATCAGAGAGAAGTTCTATCGATGCACTATACTCAGCGATATTGTTTGTCAATCTACCAATCCAAATCCTTTGAAAAATCACTAAATCATTGTTCAGAGCGAAAATGGCCCATGCTACAAATGATAGATTCCACATACTACGACTAGCACCATTAACATATCCAACAAACGGTCCCAAAGATTCAGACATCTGTGATGAAATGTAAAGCGTATTACTAACGTCAAGAAAAATCTAAAAATCAAACTAAAGCAGTGACTGAAAATCAACAGCATATATATAATATAATACAAAAAATTTCTATGCTCATGATTAAGCATAGTAACGTTTTAGATTCAACCCATTTTGGGGTTGTGCCAATGGAATTCCATCGTAATCAACAAACTTGTAGGCACCCTTAGTGAGAAATCTTTTGAAAATATATAGGCCATGCCATAATGGCTCAAATTTCCTTGTACCTATTACATCAACTTCTTGATCATAAATAAGGACCAAGTCGCCCTCTAAGAAAATACGAGGTTGGAAATTTTTGTCGTATTGCACCTTTATATGTCTCTTATGTGCTTCGTTGGCCAATTGGGCTTCACGACACATTTCATCAAGATAAATGAGGTTAAAAAGACACACTTATTCATCTGAGGTGTCAGGTAACAAGTTTATTACGAGTTTTAACGACGATATTTCACATTGGATTGGCAAGCTAGCTTCCAGACCATACACCAATTGAAAGGGAGTAAATTCGGTTACGTTTCTCATCGAGGTTTGGTACACCCAAAAGGCCAAGTACAGGATCAAATTCCAGTTTCTTTTACAAACTCCTATAATTTGTTGAAGCATATGTTTAAGAATCTTGTTGATAGCTTCAACTTGTCCATTTGATTATGGATAATAAGGAGTAGAATTATCATGTGACAATCCCAACTTGGCAGCCAATTCAGTCATCATATGGTTGCAAACATTCTTCCCATGATTTGTGACTATAGCCTATGGGAGCCAAACCGTGCAATGACATGATTAAAGAAAAAAAAAATGCAGTCTTTTGTCCTATGTTGTTGAATTTAGGCATCGCTTCGGCCCACTTGGTAAAGTAGTCTATTGCGACAATAATATAACCATGCCCCTCGGACAAACGAGGGTTACAGGTCATGAATTCAATACCCCATTTCAAAAATGGTCCCAAAGAGACAATAAGATGCATTGGCGTTGGCGGTTTACGGATTTTATGATCAAATATTTGGCACGCATGACAAATTATGACCGTGAGGATGTAGTCGTGAAATATAGTAGGCAAAAAGTAACTAGCGCAGAGTATCTTCTGCATAGTAGCCTATCCAGATAGGTGTCCACCACAAGCCCCAGCATGAAAATCATTTAAAACCTTTTCAGCCTCCTCATGAGTGAGGCACCTTCTTAAAATTGCATCGACACCATGACAATAAAGTGTATCGCCGACGATCAGATAATTTTTGGCTTGGTATCAAAAATGTCGCTAGTCAGAGCGAGAGGTATTGGGCCAAAAAGTCTAGTTTTGGAGATAAATGATAAAATCCCCATACCAAGGATCAGATGATTTGATCAGAAAAAGAGACTCGTCTAGAATAGATGGTTCCGATCTAGTAGTAGTACTATTAAAGGGAAGGTCACAGAGAAGCTCAGCCAAAACTAAAGACTTCTTTGACTTGGGTTTGATGAATTTCAAATAAAATTCTTGCAAAATGACAATCCATTTTGAATACTTGCCCCCCCGCAATTGACATGATAAGATGTAAGTCATGGGGTTGCAATCCAAAATGACAATGGTCTTCCCAAATAGGATATAGTGGAAAAATCTTTGGACAACTTGAATAAATGCCAAGGCAAGCTGTTCTACGTAAAAATACTTCACTTTCGTATCATTGAGATTACGACTCAAATAATAGATTAGATTTTATATCCCATTTTCTACAGACGAATACCATAGAAATGGTCGTATCAGCCGCGATGATATATAACAAATAATCACTCTGATAATTAAGGGATACATTAATGACACCTAGACAAGAGTATCCTTGACAGCATCAAAAGAAGCTTGCGCAACTTGGTCCCAATGGAAGGGAATCCCATTTTTCAAGAGCCGATTAAATCCTTTATCCATTTTGGCATAGTTGGGTATGAACCTTCTTAGGAAGTTAGCCTTTCCTTGAAGTTTCTATAACTGAAGTAAATTTCATGGCGCAGGAAAATCAAGAATGGCCCGAACCTTTAACGGGTCAATTCAAATTCCTTCTTTTGAGATGACGAATCCAAGAAAACGACCATAAGTAACACAAAAAACAAATTTATGTGGATTGAGGCATATTTGTAGTGTCAGCAGCGTAAAAATATGGCTCTCAAATGCATCTAATGATTAGTACGATTCTGTGAATGTGTGGGTAAATCATTTAGATAGGATTGAACAATGTGCTTGATTTCATTAAAATCATAATCCATTGCTCTCTGAAAAGTGGCCCTGACATTCTTTAAACCAAACGATAGTTTCTAATATGAGAATGTGCTCCGAGGACAGATGAATGTTTTCTTATATTGATCCTCTGGGCAGATATTGATTTGATTGTAGCCGAAAAATCCATTCATGAACGAAAATATTTCGCATCCAGCACAATCGTCAATAATCTGGTTGATAAAGGGAGTAGGATAGTTGTCTTTTAGAAAAGCAATATTGACATCTCGATAATCAATGCACACTTTGATGGTTCGTTGTTTTTTCATAACAGGAATGATGTTGGACAACCACTCAGTTAGCAAAATAGGGTAAATGAAACCAGCATGCAAAAGTTTTTCAACTTCTGCTTTAATGGCAGCAGCCTTCTTCAGATGAACAAGACGAAGGCATTGACGTACTGACTTGACATCAGGATACATATTAATAGTGTGTTCAATGATACTAGTGTCTATGCCTGGCATTTCCTCGTAAGACCAACAAAATACATCATGGAATTCACAAAAGGGAGAGCAATATGTTTCAAGTTCTGATGGAGAACAAGACACGGCGACGTGAATGTTTTATACAACTTTTGGTTTGGTCAAAATATCGATAGAAATGGTATTTTAAATATTTGAAAATTTTTGCTCATAATCAATTATATTAATAGGGAAATAATTCAGAAAGAAATTTTTGATCGATGGGTGATATATTTCACTAAGATTATTTTATTGATAATAAGGAAGATGGGAACGATGATGATAATATTCCAATGGTTCTCCTTCAAACATCATGGTTTCCAAAATATTCTCATCCGTCAAGAAAGTTAAGGAAAAAGGATCAGATGGAGTACCAAAATCTGAGGAACGATCAACCCAAACAATCGGCGACGATGATTTCAGATTCGCCACCCAAGCCAGATAGATTGATTGCTATGCCAGCTCAATAGGGTTGGGCGGTAGAAAATCATCCAACGTAACAACTTTAAAATCACCTGTACTCTTTCTTAAGCCATATGGAGTGGAATATATCATGTAGCAGGTCTCTATAATTGCAATTTATGTCGATGTCGTAGTAGGCAGTAATGCAAAGGTTCCCATGAGAGTGGAATCCTTCAAGAGTTCTACACCAATTTTCTGAAGTGCGAGTTGGGGTGGGGTGCATAAATGAACGGAACACTTCCAGTTACTTGGGAATTGGAGGCAAAGAAGGATAGTTGATTGATGACTGTGATAACACGTTTATATGGAAAGGCGATCATTCTAAAATATGTAGAAACGATTGCATTCATAGCATATACCCATGGCCTTCGAAGTAGAATATTGTAGTCAGGGGTCTGTCAACGACCTCAACATCATCATTCACTTTTTTCCCCCCTAGTTCAACATGCAGGTTATTGATAACACCACAAGGATTATATGTACATCCATCGAAGGCCTTCAATGTCGTTGATGATTGAGATAGGTGCAGCGAGCCAAGTGAATTCCAACAGTCTAGAGACATAATGCACATAGATTCTCCCTCATTAATAATAGTACGATGAACAAGGTTATTGAGAACATTTACTTGGATGGAGAATGCCAATTCTATTGGTAATTGTGGCACATATCCCGTATGATTAAAGACTACGAGATTAGAATCAGTTGGATCAATTCCACCAATTGCTGACAACAAAGCCAATTTCTGGAAGGGACAATTTTGTAACACCTCAAGCACTGACATAGGTGAAGGGGATTGAGCCAAATATTCAACTATATTATAATTTTGAGAAGCTCTTTCTCGAGCATTATATGTCGATTTATGAAGGAATCCCTTCGATGGCTTAATTGTCAATTTGGGAATAGCAAGTGGCAGTACTGATTTTGTAGGTGGATTCGTGGTTAAGGTAGTAGGTTGATTAGTGGCCTAAATATTGTTGTCCTTATTATGCGTTGACACCAAAATATATGTCGATGGCTTTCTGACTAATAGCATCAGCACTTGTGAACTAGAAGTTGGATCCATAGCAACCAAATTTGTGTCTAGATTCAGAAATGGATCTATCAACATAGTTGACGCATTTGAAGTATTGACCATTTTTGAGACTTCAGTGTGGTGAGGAAAATCCCAAAAAAAATATTCCTCATTACAGATTGTGCATGGATAACGAGGTTTCCTACGTCTAGACGATTGATCAGATGATCTTTCTTGTGGGTTATAAGTTTGTTTTTTCTTTGATTTACCTTTTTTCTTACTTCCGGGTTGCTTTTCACTTTTTCCTTTGTCAAATGACACAACATTAATTTTGGAAGAAGGTGCAGGATCAGATGCAGTAATATGATGTGTTCTTGTATTACTGATCATACCGTCTCCTGCATGAGAGTCCTTTGATGGAGGAGGAATAGTAAAATTAGATCGCGATGCGTTAGGAATTTTCTCGTAGAGCTTGCCAGAATAAGTATAAATCAATTCTAAATATTGGGCACAAGAAATAACATGTTCTTTAGTGACGACTCTAGCCTTAGCCACATCCTCAATTATATATGGTAACAGGGAATTAATAAACCACTCAACAAGGAGCTGATCAGGAAAAATTGTCTTAACCATTCTACGACGATGACACCACTCAGGAATATGATCAGAAATGTGAGTAGCATTAGTCTGTTTAAAATTATTCAATAGTTTCGTTCGAGTTTCATATCTTATGGGTAACTAGAAGTGAGTTAAAAAGACAGTAGTTAGGGAAATGAAATTAACAAAAGAATCTCTAGGTAACTCAATGTACCATTTTGCGGCCAGACCAATCAGCGTACACTGGAAAACATGAAGTCGAACAACACAAATGATATTAAGTCATAACATGAGTCGACGGGTATTCCCCAGGGTTTCCATTGAACTTAGGAATATCCGAGGGTAATTTATGAGGTATCACCGACCACCAATGAGCATATTTAATTGGATCATTGGTGAGCTGATTTAAATCTGGTAACTCTAAAGTTGCAACAAAGGGAAACTGTTGATTGAGGTAAAGTTAAGCATAGCCAGGGTATGATGGGATTTCTTGGGAAACATGCCTTTGAGCACCAGCATAAGGAATTTGTTGCTGGTAACCCAGATAGAGGTTGTTTTGATAAGAAAACTCTTGAGGATTATGTTGACCAAAACATGGGTATGATACTTATTGAAATGAAGGTTGAGGCATTTGCGCCTGAGTCTGCCAAGGAGTCTGTCCATGAACGTTATAACCAAAATTATAATAACTGGAATTCGGTTGAGGATAGGTCTAGCCTAGTTGTGGTTGCGACATACAATAATATGGTAATCCAACTTGTGAAAAAATGATTCTGGGTACATGTTGTTGTAAATAATTAGCCGAAGGATTTGCAGTTTGTGGGCCCAATACTTGAGGATATAGAGTTGAAGGACCCGCCTGAAACAGTTGTTGTACAATAGCTTGAGTCTGTAACAGGGGTAAAGATGTATTAACAAGTGGAATTTATGTGGCTGCAACAGGTTCAACCGATTGATACGAGTGTACAAATATTTGTGGTTGGATAGGAAGAGTGGGTTGCCATTGACAAACATTCATTTTGACATTAGGTTGACCAAAAAATGATGAAGTACTATCAAATTAGGTGGCCATAGGTTTCCTCCAGCATGAGGAGTATAATAAGACAAAAAATATTGTTCTCCAAATGCAGGGAGTCTAGTTGAAATGGTACTGGATGGAATAAACCCAGATGGGCCAGCTTGATATTGCCATGATGATGGATATAAAGGATCAAGCCATTTAGTACTCACTATAGGTTTACCAGTTAGAATACCAGATGATGACATTGTTGAAGTCCATGGGTTTGAAGATGCACCAGAGAAAATTCCAAATAAATATTTTTAGCCTGATGGGGCCATAGGGCCTCCATGTAAGCATGACTCTGGTGAAATTGTGAACATCGACAGGGTAGCGAGATCAGGTGTTGATGAAATCAGAACATATGGTCCCATCGAAGATGTTGGTTTAGGCATGGTTACTTGACCAAATGTATACCCTTTTGAATCGAAGGGAATTTGAATAGGTACAGGATCAAAAAAAGTAGAGGATGGTGATTGAGGAAAAGACTCATACAGGTAAAGATCCTCCCCAAAATGGGATGGATTTAAAGGTGTTTCTTCTTGTGGGATTTCTTCAATCGAAATTAAACCAGGTGGAAGGATTTCGTCGTCAGGCCCAAAGTATATTTCAGGAGGTTGAATGTGCGATATAGGATACTCAATGGTTACAATAGATTGTGGGGCGACCGATACAAGAAAAAATTCCGGTCATTTGACTTTGGTATATAGATGTTCTAGCAAAAAAGAGACAGGATCTGGATCAACTTCCAATTGAACAACATCAGGTTCGAGAGGTATGGTCCCACTGATTGGATGGATCGTAACCATGGGTAGCTATGAGGACTTCATCTCAGCAATAGTAGATGAACCAAGATTTGTAGAAAAAACTTGTTTAAAATCTAGTATATGGGAAGATGATGCTTCACCAGATGTATTTATGGTACTAGTTTCGGTAGAGCGATATCGGCTTTTCCGACCAGAAGTGACTTCCGGTGGTAAAGGTGGTTTCAATGCAATTCTATGCGAACAAAGGGAAAAGGGATTTTCTTCTTCCACTATGACTGATTTATTTTATGACCAGAAATAAATAAATAAAATAAAAAGGTAATGGTAGGAAAGAGGTTTACCAAGAAACTTTGAACTGCAGAATATCTCCTAGAAAACCAAGTATGGGCAGGCAATCTCCCCAAATGTTGTGTTCGGTGTATCATAATTTACAAGGCGACTAACTCAGTTCACTATGGATGGATAAAAACCTAAATTTGTCCTCTCAAATATACCCAAAGGTACGTGGAGGCCCAAGTCTGTATTAGCCATGTCTAATGCGAAACCTCACAGTGAGAGAACCCATTTATACTTTTTTTACTATAACATCGCCCGATATACCCGAAGGGACATGGACGAGCTAGGATATAATTATGTACGTGGAGTGAGGTATCACACTCAGAATGTATCGTAGACAATTAATGAAAACTACTAGGTTTTACGACGTCGGAACACGTCTCTAGCCTAGACCTTCTAAATTTTATCATTATGGTTCCAATGCTTTTTTAGGTAAATTGATGTAAATTTTAAGTTGATATTGTTTATAAATTTTCCTTTCAAGGTCTATCACGATGATGTGATGAAAATTCCTAAAATTGAAAACTAAAATGATAAGCAAACTTTTCACTTTTAGTTTTTTCAATGAAAATCTTAATTACTAAAGGGAAAGAGTAATCAATTTTGATAGCAAAAAACAAAGAGCACAAACTAATATGCAGATTTCCTAATTTTTTCCTATGCAAAACACACAATTCACTACATGCAAATGTAGGCTTTTATTTTCAATCCCCTTATTGTGAATGAAAAAAGGAAACTATATGCATCAAATCGACAAAAAAAAATGCTTTCTTCTTTGAGAAACGATGGATTTAACAACAATTTCTCTTTTAGGAAAAATGAAGAATAGAACTACAATTTTTCCTATAGGAAACGAAGAATTTAACGACAATTTCCTTTATGAAAAAATGGACTTAGTGCAGAAATAAAATACTTTGAATTTTATTTCTCAATGATAAAGAAAATCACTTAAAGAGACATTGAACAAAATTTCTTTTCAAAGGAGGAAGATTCAGGAAAATTCACTGATATGTATGAGGCATTAGACAGTTGAAAACACAGAAAACAAAAGGCTGAAATTGATGGAAATGACAAATTCAAAGGGAATTTGGTTGGCTTATGGGGAAACACAGTCTCTAAGGGAGACATTGTGTTACAAGGTACCCCTTAGTGGGAGGCAATGCTATGCAAAGCATTGTGTCTTGAAAAACAATGCATTGGGCGCAGCAGAGAACAAAATTCAAGCTACTAAACACACTTCTAATGAAATTATTTGTTTCAAAAGCCTAATAATTGAGAGTAGATTCTACTGGATGGATAAGAAGAAGCAAAAACACACCAGGGATGAAGGGAAACTCCCCACCAGAGTCAATTTTTTTATGCGGAATTATGGATTACAGATAAAACACATTCCCTAAATGTGGTGCTATGCATTTAGAGCAACAGATAAAAGACTTTGCAACCACTTTTTCTAAGAGTAATTAGACACACGGAAAGATGGAGAAAATTACTTGTGATCCAATCACTTCCTATTCTCCTTCTGTCTCTCTTGCGGTACCTTCCAATCAAACTTTGATCGCTAGACTAGTTCCTGCAAGTATAAACACTAAACAAAAAAGAGATTGCAATATACAGATGCCTATTTGTATTAATCAGTTAAATCAATGAAACATGAAACATATACATCAGCTGATAATCCATGATATGAAAGATAGAAACATAAATAAATACATATGTGGGAAAGTGAGCAACAATCTTTATTAATGGATAGAAGGGGGAGGTTGCAACCAGTGATTGATTGATGTCACCGATTCCAGCATCATCCTAGCCTCATCACAATGAAAATATCTCCAGCAATATTTTTCTCAAATAAAATACTTAATTGCGAATTCAACATCATTTCTTTACCAAATCTCTTCCTTCTCAAACACTAGGATATGTGCTCAATTTATAGAACAACTGAAGGTAGTTTCTTAATTAATGACCTTCTAATAATAGGCAAGACATGTTCCCAAGATCAGAGGTGTTAGATGGACACATGCATTTTAACTTTGACACATATGGACCCTTCTAAAAGGCACTGGCCATGTGGAGATTCTGGAACAATGAGAATTTCGCTCCCATTTGACTAACGCACACTTGAATGTTGGGAAGTGCTTTGCAGAGCACCCTTGAATGGAGGTAACTGCATATGCGAAGCAGTTAGTCCCTGGAGAGATTGCGTTGGTGAGATCATAGGTCATATAACATGTTCTTCAAATCTTCGAAACCTTGCAATGGAAGTCATGGATGATTTGTTCTTGTTCTTTATCTTAGGGCATGTAGCAACTAAAATGATGGGGGATGATAGACCCTATTTCGTTAGTTCTGGGGTTGATGTCCAGTTTAACCAGGTCATTGGGAATGGTGCCAAAATTGACCTATAACACTGAGAAAAAAACAAGAAAGAACAAATCCATCCATAATTCAGTATGGGAAGTATAATTTAGCCCAAAGGATTTCAAATCGAAAATATGAATAAGGAGACAATAAAGAAACTCTATCAAGAAGGCTTATTAGAGTTTCTTAGGAAATTTGATGGGTATAATGAACAAGTGACATATATGTTTGTGTTTAACTATGATAATGAGAAAAATATGGTAGGAGACATTCCTATTCCAATCATGCCAGAGTACGTTTTTGAAGCCACGAATCTATCAATGATAGGGGAGAATATTATAAGGATGCCTCCAATTGAATTGATAGAGGAGGAAATGGAGAGGTTTATTATGTTTCTTATAGAAGCACAAGAAAATGCTACTACATATAATGTGCAAAGGAAGAAAGAGGTGAAGGAGAATCAGTATAGCATGAGGACATGCTTGTGGATCAACAAGGGGGAGAGGTTCGCCCTCAATTTTGACTATTTTTAACCATGCATATTCCACCTTTATATCATCCCTTACCACCATATCATGGTCATATTTGTCATATTTTTTTCTCTTTTTTCACTTTAAAGTAAAATAATTATGTATTTTAAGTTTTGGAATTTTTAGTAAAAATTTGGTATTAATAATTATTTTTCACTGAAACAAAAATTATTGCAATGGCTCCATTGAAATCGTATGTGCAGGACACCTGGGCGCGAGATGAAGATATATTTGAGAAGTATGTGAACCAAGCATGGACAGAATCCAATTGGCACAATCCAAATGAGTCACAATAGGCTCAGTCAAAGATGGTCAAACTTGACCAATCACGTAGAAAATCCCCTAATTTTTGGGGAAGTTTTGTGATTTTGTGTGATATTCCAATATTTTGTGCAAAAAAGGGATGAGTTCAACCCTATTAGGACTCTTACTAGTTTTTACAACTATTTTAGTTGGTTTTTTTATAATTTTATCCTATTTAAGCACAACTATTCAACAACTATGAACATGCATTATGATTATTGAGAATTCTTTATTTCTGAATATAAATTGAAGAAACTGCCTTCTATTTCTTGTGGTTCTTGCTGTGGGATGTGATTATTGATCAACTGTAGCTCATAGTCTTCAAGTTTACAAAGAAAATGTTGAGGTCCCCCATTCTAAGCGAAGTACAATGGAGTGTATTTTTGTGCATAATTGTGAATATATTATATTGTTGAACATTTCCTTTACACTTTCTTGTGAATATTTTATGAGTACATTCATTAATGATTTCCTTTATTAATTGGTTTGAGTAGGTGGTAGCACCACAATTTTTCAAAGTCCAGTCATCATTCTCTAAGGAATCAATCTGCCTTTTCATTCTGGTTGTAAGATGAAAGTGTCATTGTCAAAGTGTAGTGGAGATAAAATTTCATTTCTACCTTCATTGATTTCATTTTCCCTCTTTTACCTTTAATTTTTCCAAAAAACTAAAATTCCAACGTTTCATTTCTTTCAAAACCCTTTTTAACTATTAAAATCGATTTTTTATAGTTAAAAATGAGCTTTTCCCACCCATTAACAACCATATCATATTTTCTTTTAAACTTACCATATATTTATTTTATCGTAGCTCTACCCGCACCACCTCAAACCTTTGGTAATATAATATATCATATGATATAACTTACCGCACTTAATAACATTTTGGACCCCTTACCCTTTCATCGTAATCGGCTTATTACAGTTTTAACTTTCATTCAGGTTACAATTGTCGTCTCCTACAAAACTCTTGATTCCCCGATTGTGATGTAAAGTAGCCCCACCTTCCATTCTCATCGCACTTCGTGAATCTTAACCTCTAACTCTCGTTCCTCATAAAAAAAACTCCCGATTCACGATTTGCGGTATTGTCTCGACCCCACCTTCCTTGCCACATCAACCTCCGCTGATCACACATCGCCCTTCGCAATTTTTAACACTTACCTCCTATTTCTCATAAAAAAAATCCCAAATCGCGATTTGCGAGCAGCCCCACCTCCTTGTCTCGTCATCACCCCCATCACAAATCACATTCCTTCCTAATTTTGTCTTATGTTTAAATGTTCTGACCCTGATTTGTGATTTTGATATACGTATAAAGGGTTTTTCTCCTCCCACTCATAATTTATTTAATAATATCTCCTGTTAATAAAATGAAACTCCGCTATCTCTTTTAATTTGCCTCCATCCTATCGTGACAAACAAGAAACCAAAGGAAAGGAATAGCGATAGAGTTTCTCTGAAACATATTTCTACCATTACTCTCAACACTAGCACATTTTTGCAAGGCACCAAGCAACATTCAAGGAATAGCCACACGTCACTTTCACTACTGTTTACACTTTTTGTGGAGTTGGTTGCACCAGAACAGAGGAGGAGTTTTCCTATAGACTGCCACATCATACAACCACTTCGAATTTTTAGCCTTCATGTTGTTTATTTTGATTATGTCATAGAACTTTGCATTAAAGTTTTAGGATAAGCCTCATCTCTTGCACAAGATGGTAATAAATTTTATGAACAGATTTAATCCTTTTGTGGGGATGACCATTTTATATTTTTGTATATATGTGACAAACTGCTATGAAGTAAGGGTTTCTGGTTTTAAATTTTTAGATGCAAACCCAGGGCGCGCGCGCAGCAGATTTTTCAAGGCCGTTGTAGTTAGTTTTCTATTTTAAAAGAAAAATGAACAAGTCTGGTTTTAAAATTTTAACTCATATGATCAATACTCTTTTAGTGAATGAAATATACAGAAACTTCTGAGGACTTATTACCATTCGGTGTGTGTATTGTCAATTTCCACTTGTATTTCCATATCTTATTATATTCAGTTTTAGTTTGCAATTCCTCATGTTGTTATGAGTTTTTATCAATCTCTTAACATGTTCATGTGTTTTATCAAATTTTGTTAGTGTCACACAGTAATCCTTATTGGTAAAATATATATAATAATAGTGGAAAGAGCATCACTCATGATAATTATTTTTTATAATATTTCAGTGAGAATATTGTAAGACTAGAAATAGCTTTCTCTTGATGAAATATTGTCACTGCTACTTGTATTAATTTCTACCAAATTCAGTAGATTTTTTCTTTGCACACCTATTGTTTCATATCTCATTTTATATTTTCTTCTCCTCATAAGCTACAAAATCACTCTTTGGTACCACATCATGATCCAATGCCCCCATTAGTAGAATTGTGGATTTGACTGAAATATATTTTTCAGTGAATAAGAGTTTAAAAAACCTAACAATCTCATAAAATAAATCAGTAAATTGCCTTAGATTTTAGGATGTGTTTGGTCAAGAAATTGAAGCAGTCCAAGTACTTATTCTAGCACCAACAACTTTTGGAGCGTCTGTTCAGAGACGAATGCCTTAAAACAAAGTATTCTCTTGATGTCTCTTCTTTTGAATTTTTGAATGTCAATTATTAATCATGAAAAATAATTTATGACTTGATAAGACTGCAAATTAGTTCACCTGGTGACTGCACAGAGAGGAAAAGGGGTTTAAAAACCTCCAACTACAAGGAGAAATCAGAGATCACCTTTTGTGACCCTAGTTGCAGACCCAGAGAAGATTATTAAAGATTTAAAAGGAAAATAGATATCAGTTGAGGCCACATCTCAGTGAGTGAAGAAGGTACGAAAAAAATACATTCCAAAGAAAAAGGTACCCTCATCTACTTTATAATCAAAAGAAGTTTCAGTTTCAAAATATCTTGCTGAAAATTCTAAAATCGAAACTGCTTCCCTAGAAGATAAAGTACATGTTGTTAATCTAAGCTCAACTGAAAGTTTTTCTCATTCCTCAATTGGTAAATCTTAAATTAGTAAATCTAAAGTAAGCACTATTTCAGTCAAAGAGGAAAAAAGAAAAGTTATTAAGTATCAATAAGATAACATAAGAGTTTGTGCTAACTGAAGGGGAGTTAGAGCAAGTATTGGAAATTGCACCTTTTCTTGATAGGGATGTTTTGAATGAAGAATATTTTAAGACCATTTTAAATTTCCTCCAAACTCATCCTGAATACCTGTCTTCCATTACTCCTTAGAGAGAATATTTTCCTTTATCTAGAAATTTAGTTGTTGGGTCATCCTCTTCTCATCCACTATAAGAGAGTGTTCCTGAAGGCCTCACATTCAACTTATCTGAATTCCTAGCTCAGCAAAATATAGTTGAATTAACCTCATCCCCTCAAGAGAAAACTTCTGAATCTGATTCTTCTGTAGAAGGTGAAGTCAACACATCCTCTATTCATCTCTTTGAGAATCCACTATTTTCAGTCCCCACGCCTAAAGAATCAACTCAATATTTCCAATTTTATACCGTCCTAAATAAGATTCAGAATCCACAAATTTTAATTCCTATTTCCCAAACAGCTACATTTCTCGGTTATCCATCAATAGTACATCAGAAAAATATGGCTCAGCCTTCCCTTACAAGGGTGCAACATATAGTGGTTGTAAGATATGCTCCACTTTCTCTTCCCCAACCTTTGCATCCACTCCCTCAAGGAGATTACTTGAAATATCTTCCAAAAAACACCAGGGAGGGAGAAGGAGTTTCTGTTGAGGAATATTAGCGGATTTCTATAGTTATGCTGACAATCAGAATGTCGAACATGAAGATTCCTGGTTAAGAATCTTTGTTCAGAGCTTGGATGATGAAACTTGTAAATGGTTTAGAAGTCTGCCTCCAAACACAATAACAGGAACTGATGAATTGGAGGAAATATTTGTAAAGCAATGGGGCGATAGGAAAGACTATGTGTACTACCTTACATAATTTGGAATTGTTAAGAAGAAACTAGATGATTCATTGGCTAATTTTACCTAGAGGTTTAATAAGATTTATCAGAAAATTCTCGAAGAAATTAAACCTCCTGAGACTACAGCTATGATAAATTTTGAAAATGTTGTAGATTCTGAGTTTTCTTTATTGTTAAGGGCTAAGAAAGAACAAAAATTGATGAATATGGAAGAGGCTGCAATTAGAGTGCAGTATAATCTCATGGCTTCTAATAAATTGAAAATGGAGGAAGAAAAGGTAGCAAAGGACAAAAAGAAGATGAAATAAGAAAAACCTTCTTCTTCTAAGTCTCTTACAAGAGAATAAAATATCGATCAAATGTCCAATTTAATCAAGGAGCTTGCCTCTAAGATGACAAAATTAGAGATTGAAAACAAACCAGCTGCTAGAGCAAGTCAAAATGAGGCAAATAGAAATAAGGCTACCTTTAGGAGGCCTTTTCAACCTCAAAAAATCTTATAGTACCTAAGAAGGAATGTTGATGATCAAATTTTCAGCCTCCTTTGAATAATTTTGCTGAAGAAGAGCAACAAGAACATGAGGAAGAAAATGAAGAAATAAACCTTGTAGGAGAAACCTCATAGTCAACTTGTTTGACTTTGCAAGAATATGAAGACCAGTCAAGGATTTATTTGTTTTTAGATGATGATAATGTCCAAATTTATGCACAAAATGATAAAAAATAGTAAGAAGCTCAAAAAATCCTTTGAGGTCTAAAGGCCCCGTTCAGCAACCTCAACAAAAATTAGATTCAGAGAAACAAGATGCCAAACAGAAGGCCAAAGTCAATGAGGTTCCTCCACTCCAAAATTCTACCCCAATTGTCAAAATCACTGCAGAAAATAAGGAATTAGCTCGAATTTATTTCAGTTTCAAATTTGAATTGAGTGTAATCAAAATTCTAGCCCCACTTTTGGAATTGTTGAAAAATCCAGCATATAAAGAGTCTTTTAAAAGTCTGGTAAAACCACCTCTCGCTCCCGATTCAATCAACCTTAAGGATGAACATCCCATTATTTATCTATGTTGTCACGTCCAAGACCAAAATGATGAAAACTAACCAGCTTTCTACCTGTCACTCAATATACATGTCAAATTGCTTCAAAATTGTCTGTTAGATTGTGGGGCTCCTCACAATCTGATGCCAAAGAAAGTGATGGATGAATTGGGATTAGAGATCACCAAGCAATACCATGACATTTACACCTTTTATTCCAAAAAATTAAAGTGCCTTAGAGTAATGAAGGACTTGGTTGCTTCTCTTACCCAAATACCTATGAAAATCTTAGTGAGGGAGATTGTAGTTGCATACATTCCTTCAATATTTGGGATTCTACTTTCCAAATAAACATGACATATGCCACCATCCTAGTGTTTGAAGGGGAATTCAGAAGGTTCTATAGGGAAACCCAAATGGCCTACATCATTAGTGATCAGCATAATCCTTCAAACCGTCCCATATATGCTGAAGAAAAGGAATTGGGGTCATCAATACTACATCTTTTTGTTGATAATAAGAATTTCCAACTCGAAATAAGTGTAAAAAAAACACTTTCCAGGTACAAATGAACAACATTTAGAGGGAGGACAGATCTGGAAATTATAATTTGATGGAGCCTCATCAAGAGAAGGATCAGGCATTGATGTAGTCCTCTTATCTCCTACTTAGAAAATGGTAACTATATCATATAAACTGCAATTTTCTACCACTAACAACACTTTTGAATATGAGGCATTTGTGTTGGATATGAAGACAGTGAAATGTTTGGGAGTGGAGCAGCTAATTGCTTTTGGTGATTTAGAGTTGGTGATAAGGTAGGTGAGAAACCACTACCAAGTAAAAAATTCCATGTTTAAATATTATAGGAATGAAGTCTGGGACTTGATTGAGAATTATTTTTCAGAATTTAATATAAATTTTGTCCGTAGAGAGGAAAATCAAATGGCTGATTCATTAGCTATTGTTGCTAGTAATTTCAAAGTTCCTCTAGATGTCAAGGTAGCCTATGATGTTCAAATAAAAAACAGGCCTTCAATTTCTTATAACATCAAATACTAGCAAGAATTTGAGGATGACAAGGAAATTCAAAAAATTTTAGAGTGCGTTGAAGAGTTTCGAGGCAAAAAAATTGATGATGAGTAGGAAATTGATGAAAATCAAAATAGCAGACCTTTTTAGAAAACCATGTCTGAGAAGAACATTATAGATCTGAAAATTACCTATATTCCTAAAGTCTTATTTCCTTTAGAAATATTGTTTGATAATAATGATGTTTTTCTCAAGCCCAAAAGTAAAGTTGATGGAGAGAGTACAATAGAATATAACATTGGGCCAAAATTTCAGCCAAAATTAGTCAAAGTGGCCAAATTACTTTCTCTTGAAACTAGAACAAAATATATCAAGCTGTTGAAAGAGTTTTCTAATATTTTTTCATGGTCTTATAGTGAGTTGAAAACTTATGATAGAAGCATTATGGAGCACAAGATTACTTTGAAAATATATGCGAAGCATGTAGCACAAAAAATCATACATATCAATCCCATGTTGCTACCAATCATTGAGAAAGAAATTAGAAAATTATAGAAAGAAAAAATAATTATGCCTTTGAGATTTTCTAACTAGGTAGCTACTATAGTCCTGGTTCGGAAAAAGAATGGAGAGATAGGAATTTGTTTCGATTTTTGCAACCTGAACCGATGTTCATTGAAATATAACTATCCACTACTCAAGATGGATTATATTTTGAAGAAGGTTGTAAGATCCAAAATATTGTCAATGATTGATGGCTATTCAAGCTATAATCAGATTTCAGTTGATAGGAAAGATAAAGAAAAAACATCATTTACCACACCCTGGGGTACATTCATGTACAACAAAATTCTATTTGGTATGATGAATGCAGACACAACTTTTCAAAGCGCAATGGATATTGCCTTTGTGGGAGAAAAAGATAGATCTGTAGTCATCTATTTGGATGAAATGAGAGTCTATTCAAAATATGATGAAGACCACTTGAAACATTTGAAGCAAGTTTTTGACAAATGCAGAAAGTTTGGTTTGTCCTTGAACCCAAAAAAGTTATCCTTTGCTGACCAAGAAGGGAAATTATTGGGACATATTGTAAAATAAAGTGGCATCTGTATTGATCCTGGAAGAGTATAAGTTATTCAGAAGATTGCTTTTCCAAGGAATAAAAAATAATTGCAGTCATTTTTAGGGAAAATCAATTTTCTGAGGCATTTTGTTCCTAACTTTGTAGAGTTGATCAAACACATAAATGTCTTGTTGAAAAAAGATGCAGAATTTAAATGGTGAGATGAAGCAAAGAATTCATTTTCAGCAATCAAGTCTACCTTGACTGAAGCTCCAGTTTTGATTAGTCCTGATAATGAAAAATATTTTCAAATATTTTCATACGCTTCAGAAGAAAAAATTGCAGATGTCTTTTTACAGAAGGAAAAAGAAGGTTTATAGCAGCCTCTTTCATTTTCAGTTGTGCTTTAAGGGATGCTGAATTAAAGTACAGTTTGACTGAAAAACAAGCACATGCATTAGTTAAGGCTTTGAAGTCATTTGAAGTTTATGTGCTGCATTCAGAAATAGTTGCTTTTGTGCCCAATATCTCTGTTAAAGATCTTTTGCTGCAGCTAGATATAGATGGCAGAAGGGTATGATGGCTGACAAAAATTCTAGAATTTGATATTGAGATCAGACCAACTAAATTGATAAAAGGTCAAGGCTTGGCTCACTTGATGGCTGAATCTAACTGCAACGTTTTAAATCTGAACGTAGAGGTAGTTGAAGGAGGAAATGGAAAAGCTATTTCTGATTATCCTGAAATATTTCATTCGGATTGGTACAAGGATATAGTATAATTTTTGTTAAATTTCAAATATCCCCCTGAAATGGATAAGTCAAAAAGGAGAGCCTTCAAATTGAGAGCTATGAAGTATTGCATTTCAGAAGACCATATTTATTGGAAGAACCATGTTGGAGTCTTATTAAGATGTGTAGATGAAACTGAATCCTAAGATATTATGACAGAGATACATGCAGGAGTGTGTGGAGGTAATTTGTATTGGAAAACCACAATAAAAAAAATCTTGAGAGTTGGCTATTATTAGCCAACTCTTTTCTCTGATGTTTTTTCCAAAGTCAGGAGCCGTGTCGAATGTCAAAAATTTGTTGGTAAACAAATATTTCTACTGTTACCTCTTATTCCTATTTCAACAGATGTTCCTTTCCAGCATTGGGGTTTACACTTCATCGGTGAAAGTCATCCACCTTCATCAGGACAACATAGATGGATTCTCATAGCTACATACTATTTTACTAAATGGATTGAAGATGCACCAACCAGGAATGCTATTGATATGGTGATTATCAAATTTATGTTGGAAAACATTATGTCAAGATTTGGTTGTCCACATAAGTTAGTAACTGATAATGCAATGGCCTTTAAGTCTACTAATATGTACAACTTTTGTCAGCAATATGGAATTAAATTGACTCATTCCACGTCTTATTACCCTCAAGGTAATGGATTAGCCTAGTCATCCAATAAAATTTTGGTGAGGATCATTAAGAAAATGTTGCCTGAAAATAATAGAAATTGGGACACTCAGCTGGTACATGCTATTTGAGTAGATAGGGTAAGTGGTAAAAAATCAATTGGAATGTCTCTGTTTCAGGTTTTATATGGTACTAATGCTGTAATTCCTTTTCAATTAGCTCTTGCTATGATGAAGGTCCTGCACGATGAAGTTCATGATGAAAATCCAATCCACAGGATAATGTTGCAGTTGATAGAGGCACACCAAATCAGAGAATCGCCGATGGATAAAAAAAAAACTATCAGACTAAATTCAAATCTGTTTTTGACAAAAGATCAAATTATCTGTTGTTTCAGGAGAATGATTTTCTGCTGTGTTGGGATTCCAAGACAGAAGACAATGGAAGGCATGGTAAGTTTGATAATTTGTGGTTTGGACCATTTAGAATTGCTGAAGTTTTGGAAAACAACAATTTTCTGCCATTGGGAGAATTTTGATGTTTAAAATGGGTCTCCTAAGGAAATTATAAAATAATATTTGATTACATCATCAAATTTTAGAGGGAAAAAAGGAAAAACTATTTTTTCAACTCATATTTTCAACTTATCTCCTAATTTATTTACTGAAATTTAGAGTGGGAGTACTCATTGGATGCAAAATTTAATTCCTCATCCAATGAGTACCCATGTTGCATACTTTTGATGGACCCTGCTACATGAAAAGTGAGAAATAAATGAAAAATGTGATTGCAATAAGGTTTTTTCATCTATTTCTCATTTTTCATGTAACAGGGTTCATCAAAAGTATGCAACATGGGTAATCCTTGGATGCGGAATTAAATTTTGCATCCAACGAGCACTCCTGCTTGTAATTTGAGGAAAAAATTTGGGAGGTAAGCTGAAAATACGAGTTGAAAAAGTAGGTTTATTATTGTATTATTTTTTAATCTTTTTACCCATTTAATTAAAAAAATTGTGAATCATCCCCCATGGTTGACATCACCATATTGAATCTTATTTGTCCTTATAAAGTTTATTTTGGTTTTACATTTTTCTTAGGAGGCCCATTTTAGACCTCAAAATTCCCCTAATGTCAAACATCTCGATGATGATCGGCTGACTAGAGGCCCAGTCAACGGTCATTTTCTTAAAAGTTCCTTGTTTAGTAAGTTATTTGAGTCATTCCATTGTAAATATTCGGTGTGATGTGTCAATAAAACTCCATTCCCAATGGTATTTGTGTTTATATATATGGTTAGTCTTGAGTACAGTAAGTCAGTGGTCAGTCCTAGTCATAATTTCAAAGAAGTCTCATGAGTTTAAAGAGTTTTTAAGGAACTGTTTCTACAGTCCTTGAAGCCTGATAGGGAGGACTTCATCCCCAATAGGAGCCACTATTAGCACTGTAATTTTTCAAATATTTGTAATGTCTGGTCATCATTCTCCAAGGAATCAATCTGCCTTTTCAGTTTGGTTGTAAGATGAAAGTGTCGTTGTCAAAGTGTAGTGGTGAGAAAAATTCATTTCTACCTTCATTCATTTCATTTTCCATCTTTTACCTTTCATTTTTCCAAAAACCCAAAATTCCAATGTTTCATTTCTTTCAAAAACCATTTTTAACTATTAAAATTCATTTGTTATAGTTAAAAAGTAGCTCTGCCCACCCACTAATATACATATCATATTTTCTTTTAAACTTACCATATATATTTTTTATCAGAGCTCTACCCGCACCATATCAAACCTTGGTAATATCATATATCATATGATATAACGTACCGCACTTAATAACATTGTGGACCCCTTACCCTTTCATCGCAATCGGCTTATCGCAGTTTTAACTTTCATTCACGTTACAATTTTTGTCTCCTACAAAACTCCCAATTCCCAAATTGCGATGTAAAGCGGCCTCACCTTCCATTCTCATCACACATTGCACTTCGGGAATCCTAACCTTTAACTCCCATTCCTCATAACAAAACTCTTGATTCATGATGTGCAGTATTTTCTGGGCCCCACCTTCCCTGCCACATCACCCTCCTCTTATCGCACATCACCCTTTGCAATTTTTAATACTTACCTCCCATTTCTCATAACAAAACTCCTGAATTGTGATTTGCGACCTGCCCCACCTCCTTGCCTCGTCATCACCCCCAACACAAATCACTTTCCCTCCCGCTTGTGTCTTATGTTTAAACGTTCTGACCCAGATCTGTGATTGCGATATATGTATAAAGGGTTTTTCTCCTCCCGATCATTATTTATTTAATAATATATCCCATTAATAAAATGAAACTTTGCTATCTCTTTTAATCTGCCTCCATACCTATCACGACAAACAAGAAAACAAAGGAAAGGAAAAACGATAGAGTTTCTTTGAAATATATTTCTACAATTACTCTCAGCACCAGTACCTTTCCATGAGGCACCAGGTAGCATTCACGGAACAACCACACGTCACTTTCACTGCTATTTTAACTTTTTGTGGGGTTGGTTGCACCAGAACAAAGGAGGAGTCTTGCTATAGACTGCCACATCATACAACCACTTCGAATTGTTAGCCTTGATGTTGTTTATTTTGATTATGTCATATCACTTTGTATTGAAGTTTTAGGATAAGCCTTATATCTTGCACGAGATGGTAATAACTTTTAGGAACAGATTTACTCCTTTTGTGCGGATGACAATTTTATATTTTTGTATATATGTGACAAACTACTATGAAGTAAGGGTTTGTGGTTTTAAAATCTTAACTCATATGATCAGTACTATTTTTAGTGAATTAAATAGATAGAAACTTTTGAGGACTTACTACCATCTAGTGTGTGTAAATTGTCAATTTCCACTTGTGTTTCCATATCTTATTATCTTCAGTTGCAGTTTGCAATTCCCCATGTTGTTATGAGTTTTTATCAGTGTCTTGACATGTTCTTGTGTTTTATAAACTTTTGTTACTCTCACACAGTGAGCCTTATTGGTAAAATATATATAATAACAGTAGCAAGAGAATCACTCATGACAGTTATCTTTTATAATATTTCAGTGAGAATATTGTAAGACTAGAAATAACTTTCTCTTGATGAAATATTGTTAAACTGCTATTGTATTAATTTCTACCAAATTCAGTAGATTTATGCTTTATAGACCTACTGTTTCATCTCTCATTTTCCATTTTCTTCTCCTCATAGGCTACGAACTCACTCTTTACTACCACATCATGATCCAATAAGCTCATTAGTAGAATTGTGGATTTGGTTGAAATCTCTTTTCAGTGAATACGAGTTTAAACCACCTACCAATCTCATAAAAAAAATCATTAAATTTCCTTAGAGTTTAGGATGTGTCTAGTCAGTCACTTGAAGCAATCCAAGTGCTGATTCCAGTGCCAACAATAGGGAAGGTCAATCAAGGAATATAAGCTAGATCCTCTTCCTTATGGATTAACAATTGAACTGGAAATTGTGTTTATGCATTTGATCTTAATTTCTTTCTTGATTTAATTGTGTTATGTTTTATGGTGGATTTGATCTTGTTGGAATGGGGATAATGAGGAAGGACAACCAAGGAATCTAAGTTAGAGTCTCTTCCTTATTGGGTATGCTCCACAAAGACTCATTGCACTCTTGCTTCTAGATTAGAATTTCAATGTTTTCTTTTCAGTAATTTATATTTGTAATATGTATTTCCATTATATTCATATAAAAAACTAATTCTTACAGTAGCTTAATATAAAATCCATATACCCTGGTGTGTTTCTAATTTTACCAACCCGTATTGATAATTAAAACAGATGCTCTAATTCAACTCAATAAATTAGACTGTCAATGCTTAACCCAAAATTCAAAGTCTTCCAACAAAAATATATCATCGTCTATAGGAGCATCCAAAATGGTGTCCGAGGGGACTCATAAAGGTTTTTAAGATAGATATTCCAATATCTGAAGGAAATCTAATTATTTTCTTTAGTTTTACAAATTAAAATTTTCCTCCAAAACTTTTTGGGACCAACTTTGGGGAGGTATAGTAGCTACTATATTGAAAATAATGTGCAAAGAGGAAGCTTGGTTTTGGAGTTTTTTATTAAAAATATTAAATACATATTAGCTATTTAATTAAAAAGAATGTGCTTCATCTTTCCCATTTAATGAAAAGTTATAATTAAACTTATTAAATTACTTGCTTTTAATAAATAAAGATTTGTGATTATTTGCATTATTAAAAGAATTTTAGTCATACTTGATGTTCAACCTTAACATTTAAATGTTTACCAACCCTATTGTTGTGGTCCACTTTCTTGCTTGCATCTTAATTGTCATTTTACAAAAATTGAATGTTAAATTATTTAGTTTTTGTTTTTAATTTAGTGACATTTGAATATAGTTTCCCTAATTTTTTTATTAAATTTAGGATAAAGTAAACTAAAAACTACCGAAGAAAACCAAAAAAAACGCCTCGTTTAAGTACAACTTGAAGCTTTCGAGGTTTCGGTTTAACAAGAGTGTTTGCCTTTTTTATTCTTCTTTAAAGAGACGCAAATGTTTCAATTTGGCACGATGGTTGAATTTAATGTTTTCATTTGATTCTTTAAATTATAATAGTCAAATTACTATATAAAAATAAGTTTCTTATTTTATAAACAATTTTTTTATAAACTAATTTAATTTTTATATATTTCTTATTTAAAAAAAATCTTATTAATTAATTTAAATATGAAATAACCATAATTTTAAAATTGAATTATTATAATATAAAAATAAATAACAAAATAATGGTCTCTATTTCCACATCTAGCTTGTAATTTTTCAAAATCCTTAAAACCTTGCTATTTGTTAAATTCTTCAAACCCTGGTATTTGTTTTTTAATATTTACTGTCATGGTCTCTTTAGCTCTACCAATTTGTTTATCTTTATTTTAACATGCTATTAAAGGTATGGATGGTTTGCATAGCTTTTGAAGATCTAATATGAATTCTCTTTCAATGTATTTTTTAAACGAATATTTTCAAAAATAAAGCAATAAAAAAGATTATGAATTTGGTTGGAAATTTGATGGTAAGTAATTTGGAGATGGAGATAGCAATAAAAAATGATTATGAATCTGGTTGGAAATTTGATGTTAAGTACTTTGGAGATGGAGATGGAGATGTTATTTTTTTTGCAGCAGTCCAACCGAAATCACATGATATTTTTTATTCATCGTGTTAATAAGTATGGTATCCCTATCTTCTCCGGTGTATCATTCTTAGCAATCTATTTAGAAAAAAAAACCTTCATCAACAAAATTTTAATCCCACGGAATAAACTTCAAGATTTATTCAACATTCTAGACTAATGGGAAATACATGGAGGATTATTTTTGTGTTTTTGGTTGAGATAGAACTTTAATTATTTTTTTATGCTTTTGATTTACATATGTGTAAGTGTATAGTTTTATATTTTTGTAATGAGTTTAACAGTTTCTTTTGACTTCTAAGGCTTTTACTTTGTTTAATGTGGTAGAGGAATGAATGCTTATGTTACAGAATTTAATACTTTGCAAAGTGTTACAACAATATCAATAATACCATAGCTATATAGCTAATCTATACGACATGTTTAAAAGAGTATAATTTATTTTATATTTGAAATGTTTTATATATATATTTTATTTTAATTTTTTTTAATAATATGTTTTATATTAAATTAAAAAAAAAAATAATAGTACTTTTAGATATCTTATATTTTTAATTACTATTAAAAAATATTTTATAATATAAATACCAAATCTTTACTCATAATTAAATTAAAATTCTAAAAAAATTATTTTAAAATAAACAAATTTTAATTTTATACCTATAAAAACTAAAATATCTTTTAAAAAATTAAATATTGTATATTTTTGCAAACTCACTTATATCTATATATAGTATAACTTAATGAAAAAGTAGACTTTTTTTCTATAAGTCTTTTGATCTGAAATAATTGTATTAGTTTTGTTGTGTTAAGTGTTTTTTCATGTGCATACTTGTCTCATTATTTTGCTTAAGGCTTGAGGATTTTAACCATGAATGATAGATGATTTTAGGTGAATTAGAAGCATAAAGCGAGCTTAAATAACACTGAAAAATGGTAGATGATTTTAGGTGAATTAGAAGCATAAAACAAAATTAAATAACACTGAACAATAGTGTAAAATAGAGAAATAAGTCACCACATATAATTTACACAGTAGGCATGATGAAGCAGTTCACTCCTCTTGGGCTGCATCTATTGTTCCAGTTCCTAATGGCATGCCCTTATTTCATTATGCTCAAAATTTTGCAAATACATGCAGTTACAGTGATATAATGGTTTTTTTCTCTGCACCAATGGCTCCAGAATGCTCCAATTAATAAAAAATGACTCTTCATTCACTTAGAATGGACGAAAATTGAGTCCTACTCTTTTGCCCAGTTACACCTAGAAAAATCCACTAAAAGTGGAGGACTCCACTTATCTGGAGTTAAAATAGTGACTTCCTGCCCAAAATGGTGCACTGGCTAAATAACCTGCCAAAATAACCGCAACATTAAATATCGGTGGTTGGGGTGACCACATGCCAACCCCAAACCCTGCGGCCATAACCGTAACAAAAGGTGGACTTGCATTAAACCTGTGGTGATAAGGTTGAACCTCCGTGTTAACGCGTTGGGTTTGCAATAACCGCGTGGAGAATTAACCGTTTAAAGCATGGCATGTGACATGACGCAGAAATTTCGGCAAATAGAATAGTCAGAGGTTACGTTTTATGTTGGAGTTATGTTTTAATGTGACCAACCACTTTGGGGACCACTGGCGGGTTGGGACCGTTGGTGGTCCCCAACCCCTAAACTCGTATTTCATTAAAATTTAACAATAACCCGCAACCCTTTGTAGTTAAGACTCATCGTGTGGCTCAAGTGGTTAGGACGTGAGCATGTTCTGCCGAAGGTCCCGCGGTCGATTCCTACAGACTCCAAAAATTTTACACTTCCACTTCAGGGACACGTGGTGGGCTAAGGGCTGGCCACGTGTCACCTTATTATTGGCCCTCCACAGAAACGTACAACCATTAGAATTGTGTCAGTTGTCAACTTGTAGTTGGTTCTGAGGAAATGAATATTCCTCAGAATATTCCTTTTGCTATCTGTTCATCCCAGTCAAGCTTGGTCAAACTGTCGCAAAATTTACCTGTTTTCCATTTCGATTAGAATGCGATATCTCCCTCATACGACATCGGTTTTTTGAACCGTTCATGGTGCTAGAATCAGGAAGACGAGATCTACGCAACCATCCTGGTTTTAGCCCAATCCTGTAACTTTGAATTTTGAGCAAAATTTATGAACTCCTAATCACTTCTTCCCATTGGGAAGCTTTTGGACCCCAAAGACTTGATTACCTATTCAGTAGATGAGGGTACAACTTCCTCACCTTTCCAACCTCCATCCATCTTTCCTTGCTTGGTTTAGTGCCTTTGAGACCAACTTGAAGGTAATCAACACTTCCCCTCTTAGATGCTCTTGTCCTCCTGTCAAGAATTGTATCTTCTTTGAGCTCATCCAGAAATTATGGCGAGAAATATTCAATAGAAGGTAGTTGAACATCACTTCCTTGATCATCGATCAAAGGTGGCTCATACAAACGTATGTTTTCAACATTAAAAAATGAATACAATTTCATATAAGAAGGCAAGTCATGTTGAAATGCATTATTACCAACATGCTTTATGATCCTGAAAGGACCATCTCGAATGGGTTTGAGATTTTTACCTTCCCCTTGCATCCTTTCTTTGCTAATGTGCAACCATGCCTCGTCTCCCTCTTGAAACTTGTGATCAACCCGATATTTGTCATGCCTCTCTTCGTATTTTCTTTGAATTTTCTCAAGATGTTCTTGAACTTGTTGATGTATAATCTGAATTTTCTCAATGAAATTTCAAGCCTTGTCAATATCACTATGACGATCAATTGCAACATCCTTTCAAAAAATGAAGTATAATGGAAATTTTGGCAAATACCCAAAGCATAATTCAAAAGGTGATGCTTGTGTAGAAGAGTGCTTTTCTCGGTTGTAAGCTTGATGAATGTAATGCAATTTCTCATCCCACAACTTAGGATGTTTGTTGCAATATCCTCTCAATATATGCACAACGTTTCTATTCACCACCTCAGTTTGTCCATCTGTTTGTGGATGAAAAGCGGTTCTCTTTTTCAACTTTGTGTCCATCATTCTCCATAGATTTGACCAAAAATTCCCAATGAACTTGGAATCCCTATCACTAACAATAGAAGTTGGAAATCCAAAATGAACCCAAACATGTTGAAAATAAAGTTCAACAGTTTGTTCAACAGTAATGGTTTTCTTACATGGCATAAGTATACACATTTTACTGAATCTATCCACAACTACATAAAGATAACCTTGTTTCTTTATTGACATAGGTAGACCTTCAACAAAGTCCATGGAGACACTCTCCCATGGCCTTGATGGTACCGGTAGTGGCGTGTACAACCCAAGCTTCATATTACTAGGCTTACTTATTACACACATATAACAACCTCTTATAAAATGCGACACACTATCTATCATGTGAGGCCAATAGCAATACCTCTGTAGATGTGCCATTGTTTTTTTACCCCAAAGTGTCCAACAATAAGAGATGAATGAGCTTCTCTCATGACACTTAGCCTCTCTCCTGGTGGTATACACAACTTGCCCAAACGAAACAACAAATTGTTATGCATGAGATAATCTTTTTCTTCAACTTGATTCTCTTCAATCAAACTAGCATACATATCTTGAAAATCAATGTCATGTGCATATTGTTCTATGTAACTCTCATGTACAACATTATCATTTTTGAGTAAAGTAGATGCACTAATGATTAGTCTTGAAATCATATCAGCAACTTTATTAAAAATACCTTTCTTGTACCTTATAACCAATTGAAACTGTTGAAGAATTCCCATCCACCTAAAATGTCTTGATTACTGCAATTTTGTGTGTGACTACAAGTACTATAAAGGTTGGTGATCGGTATGCACAATATTGTCTTTACCCATCAAATAGTGTTTCCACTTCTTGACACTTTGTACCAACACATATAGTTCTTTGTCATATGTAGGATAATTTGTCATGACACCATTAACTGCTTCAGAATGAAAAGCGATAGGCTTACCATGCTGCAAAATTACTGCGTCCATGGCATAATCACTACCATCGGTTTGAATCTCGAATGGCTATCTCAAATTTGGTAATGCAAGGATTGGATTTGAACTGATCTTGTGTTTTAAAGCTTCGAAATCTTGTTGTTGTTTGCCTCCCCATTGGAAGCCTTTCTTCACACTTATCACTACAATCATAGGAGCTGCGATGGAAGAAAAGTTAGCACTAAACTTTCTCCAATATTGGACTGCACCTAAGAAACCTCTTACCTCTGTTACTGTTTTGGGTGTGGGCCAATTCACAATGGCTTCCACTTTAGAAGGAGAAGTTCTCAACTCTCCTTCTCCTACAATATGTCCCAAATAGACCAAAGAAGTCTTTCCAAACTCACACTTTGACATCTTAAGAAACAATTTCTCTTTCTTCAAAATATCAAGCACTCTATTCACATGCAAGACATGTTCTTCTCTTGTTTTACTGAAAATAAATATTTCATCTAAGTACACATTCACAAAGTCATCAAGGAATGGCACAAAACACTATCCATAATATGCATGAAAGTTGTCGCTGCATTACACAAACCAAATGGCATAACCGACCACTCAAAGAGTCCTTGTTTCGTTTTGAATGCAGTTTTCCATATATTACTTTCTGCAAATCTTACTTGATGATATCCACTTCGTAAATATAACTTAGTGAAAATATTTTCTTCTTTGAGATGATCAAGCAAATCATCTATTTTTGGGATTTGGTAACGATTCTCTACTGTAATCTTGTTCAAAGCTCTTAAATCTACACACATGTGCCAAGTCCCATCTTTCTTTGGTATCAATATTATGGGTGAACTGCATGGCGAGGTGCCTGGCCTTATGATTTCTTTTTCAAACATCTCTTTGATTTGCCTCTTTTTTTTAGCATTTTCCATTATCGACATGTGATACATATCGATGTTTGAAAGAGGACAATCTTCTGCAACTGAATCTCATTTTGAATCTCTCTTTTTGGAGGCAATCTTGTTGGCTCCTAAAACATATCATGATGTGCATTAACTACATAATATAAATTTGATTTCAACTTAGGATCACATACCTCAAATGATTCATTATTAACATCAACTTTAGGCTTAATCATGAGAAGAAAAAAATTCTTACTTGAATTTACCAGCCTCTTTACTTGTCCAGCATTTACCATAGCAATGTTTGTCTTCTTGCAATGTGCTCTAACAATGAACTCCTTTCCATCTTTGAATAAATGATACTTTTTCTCATGGAAATAGAAGATCCCTTTCCTATCATACAAGTGAGGAATTTCCAACACAATACCTGTTATGTCAAGCAGAGCCACATCTAATTCAATCGTGTTAACAAAATTTGCAGTGATTTCAAACCACAATATACATTTCTTTGAAACCTATAAATTGGCATCCTTAAAAGTCCAACCCAATGGATATGGTTTTCGATGTGGTATGGTCTCAACGTTAAGTTTCTTGACCAAGTCTTTAGAGATTAAGTTTTCTTGTGACCCACTGTCAAACAATGTGTCAATCTTGGTATCCTTGGATATGACCCTCACATGAAACAGTTATATTCTTACTTCTTCATTTCGAGTGTTTATGTGACAGTTGGATGTACTAGTACCGGGTTTAGTTTCAATTTTTTTTACCTTCATGTTATTCAATCCCATGGCTGTAATTTTAGATTCATCACTTGAATCATCTCATAAATCATGTTGAGTTGTAGCAGCATTTTTATGTTTCCCTTTGTTATTGGGTTTCTTTGGCCTCATTTTAGGATGTAATTTCCAATAATGAGTTTCATCATGGCCTTATTTTGAACAATGTTTAAAAACCATTTTTTCTCCCTCTTTCTTAATATATGAATTCTTTTTTCTTTTACCTTTTGAGGTCTTCTCTTTTTTTTTACCCTTAAAAGGTTTATTTCTACCCTCCTCAGAAATGTTCTTCCCTCTATCTTCTAGATGTGTGGCCTTAACACATACTTCATCTAGACTGGTGGGGTTAAACATGATAATAGTATGTTTTAGGTAGCTATGTAAGCCTCCTATGTACTTGAGAAAAGCATCTTGGCTCTGCAAATCTACCCCTAATAACAGAACTCGTCTCCTAAATTATTGGGTGTATTCTTGCACATTTTGTCCCTTCAATTACCTAAAGTTTTTCCGGTTCATTATGGCTTTCTGCATATGAGATAATGGATAAAACTATTGTTTTATAGCAGTAATGAAATCTGACCATGACAGAACAATATTACCATGTTTCTTGATCTCCTCCTTTGTCTTGGCTTCCCACCAAACAAGTGCTGCACCTTCCTTTGTAGTTGAAGCTAGTTGGATTTTGGTATCATCATCTTAAAGGTTCTGGATTCTCAAATAGACCTCCAATTTCCTAATCCAATTATCAAGATTTTCTGCATTGACTTCACCATTAAACATTGGCAATTCAAACTTAACATCAAGTTTTAAAAAATGACTTTTACGAGTGTTCTTTGAATTGTGTGGCTAATGTACTGAAGTATAAGTAGAGGATGATGATGATGAGGGTGAGGATGATGGCTCTCCATTGCCTCCATTTCCTCCATTTCCCTTCTTTGACTTATCTTCATCATTGTGACCTCTAGAAGACCCCTATCTCTCCTTGTGAAGTTTGGATCCTTTTCCTTCCAGTTTCTCATTCCTTTCTTGATAAAGGATTCTAACCATCTCAGTCATGTCAAGAAATGCTTTCCTGAACACTCTTTATTCCCCTTTGGGATCAACTTCTTCATTGATTTCTCCTTCCTCATGAGGCATACTTAATGTAGCTTCTGCTTCCTTAGGAGGTGAACTAGGTGGTGGAGACTGTGGAAATCTTGCTCTCCTTTTCTCTGGCTCTTCTTGAGACCCTTATGCTTCTACCAATTTTCCTTCTCCTCTTTTGAGCTTGAGCCTAGTAAGCATCTAAAACTTGCAAAAAGTTAAACAATTCTTTTCATTCAACAACAACAGAGAATAAAATATAGCTCTGATACCAATCTGATCTAAAATTATTTTATTAGTTTTGTTGTGCTAAGTGTATTTTCAGTTTATAAACATGTGCATACTTGTCTCATTAGTTTCCTTAAGGTTTGAGGATTTTCACCCTGAATTGTAGATGATTTTAAGGGAATTAGAGGCATAAAAAAAGGTTAAATAACATTGAACAATAGTGTAAAATAGAGAAATAAGTCACCATATATAATTTACATAGCAGGCATGATGAAGTAGTTCACCCCTGCTGGGCTACATCTGTTGGTCCATCTCCCAATGGCACGTCCGTATTTCATTATGCTTAAAATTTTGCAAATTCATGTAGTTACAATGCTCTAATGGCTATTTTATATACACCAATGGATCCAGAATGCTGCAATTAGTCAAAAATGACTGTTCATTCACTCAGAATGGGTGAAAATTGAGTCTCCTACTCTTTTTCCCAGTTACACCTAGAAAAACTCTACTATAAGTGGAGGACTCCACTTATCTAGAGTTAAAATAGTGACTTCCCACCCAAAATGGCACGCTGGAGAAATAAACCACCGAAATAACCACATAATTAAATATTGGTGGTTGGGGTGGCCACATGCCAACCCAAAACCCCGCTGTCATGACTATAACAAAAGGCGAAACCCATGTTAAACTTGTGGTGATAAGGTTGAACGTTTAGGTTAACGTGTTGGGTTTGCGATAACTGCATGGAGAATTAACCATTTAAAACATGGCATGTGACATGACGCAGAATTTTCGATGGATAGAATGATTGGAGGTTACGTTTTATCTTGGAGATACGTTTTAATGTCGCCAAGCACTACGGGGACTACTGGCGGGTTGCGACTGTCAGCGGTCCCCAACCCCCAAACTCCTATTTCATCAAACTTTAAAAATAACCCGCAACCCTTTCTAGCTAACACTCATTGGGTGGCTTGGGTGGTTAGGACATGCGCATGTTCTACCGGAGGTCCCGCGGTTGATTCCTGCAGACTCCCAAAAATTTTACTCTACCACTTCAGGAACACATGGCGGCCTCAAGGCTGGCCATGTGTCACCATATTATTAGCCCTCCACAAAAACGTGCAACCATTAGAATTTCACCACTTGTCAACTTGGGGTTGGTTCTGAGGAAAGTAACATTCCTCAGAATATTCCTTTTGCTGACTATGCATCCTAATAAAACTTGATCAAACTGTCACAAAATTTACATGTTTGGCATTTCGATCATAACGCGATATCTCCCTCATATGACATTGGTTTTTCAAACCGTTCATTGCACTAGAATTAGGAAGACGATATTTATGCAACCATCCTAGTTTCAAACCAATCTTGTAACTTCGATTTTTGAGAAAAAGTTATGAACTCCTGATCATCTTTCGAGAAATATTTTATTAGGAAATAAACATAAAATACAAAAATAACAACTCGCCTGCGATATTGTCAACCAAACCAACTATAGAAAATATTTTCTTAACCACACATTTAACCAGGGATGTCATAAGGTTTTTATGTCTCTAGTATCCCTTATATATATATATATATATATATATATATATATATATATATATATATATATTTATTTATTTATTTATATCAACAAAATGACCTTTCCTACTACCGCTAATTATCGATCTGCTGCTAATTAATAGTTTGTCTATCATTTTTTCTACACATTTTGGATCTAGAAACCATAATTTAACAAAATAAATATTATCTTGCCTATGAATCCATGCAACAAAAAAAACAAAAAGGTGGTCAATGCCATAGTTATTTAGCAAAATTTTATGTCGTTGTTGTCGTCGCACTTGTATCGGGGTTGATCTCGCACTTGGAGTTGCTACCAATGCCACCCCCGCTCCTTGAGTCACATGTTGACGACTACCTGCACCACTAACCTCCCTAACATAGTATTTCCTCAAATAGGCCAAATCCCCTTGTTCTTCCCCTAACATATCCAAATTATGGATATATTTTAGCTATATGAAAAACATCTTGTTCATGTCTCCAATTCTATCATCCTACAGTCGTTCTATATTCACCACATGCTCAAGGGTCTCCTCAATAGCTTTGAGTCTCTGGTCAATCGCCTTCAACTAAAATTGAGTCTTGATCTCCCTCCTAGTTCTCTCCATGGTGCCTCCATTTGCAGCTTCCCAAATTAAGTTTTGACATGCCATGCCATCTCTAAAGTTTTATGGTATACCATTGTCCGAGTTTGGGATTTCCTTGTGTCAATTATCCAATCTACTTGCTCCTCAATTTAGTCATCCTAGATAAACCTACATTATCTTCTAACCTCGTTCTCCAAAATTTCCACTATCTCGTTCCCTTTTTGCAGGGAAATCAATTGATAATATATCATAGCCACCATCACCACATCCTCCATCCATGTCCTCTTAACAGTTACTGAACCCTGAGCATCCACGTGAGGTTTTCCCCTCGGCCTACCCCCAAAACTATGACCCTTAGACATTTCCCTCAATAAAACCTTAATTGCCTTTGTTAAATTGTCAACTCACACTCATAGTCACATGAACTTCTAGCTTTTGGGCTTATCTCTATAAATTCTACTCCTCGATCTAGCTTTTTATCTAAAGGAAAGAACCAAAAAATAACATGCCTCCCTGAATTTTCATTCCCTTCCTTCTCTTATTTTGGTAAGTTGTTCATGTCAATGGTATTACAATACAATAGTGTGAGCCTATGGGAGGCATCCATCTCATTCACCCCTTCAATTAGTCTGTACATAATCATAATTTCCATGGTTGTGTTCCAGTATGCATCCCCGCTAGATGTTGTACTTCTCCATTCCTCTCGTCACCCTCTCCAATTCAAGAGGTGATACGATGGACGATCGCTTAAGGCAGAATTCTCCTCCCTCCCATCATCAGTCGTCACCTCTTTCGTATACTATAAACATGTACCCCTTCTCATTTCCCAACTAATCGGTACTTGTCTTTCCATCATGAAGGTTATTCATTTGCTTCACCAGGTGGGTCGCTAGCCTAATCTGGGCCCACCTCTTCTTTATCAACCCGCCTTCTTGACGTGGATTAGTCTTGCTTTGCTAGCCTTAAACAATATTCCTTTAACTCACCCTTAGAAAATTCCGCCCATGCCATGTTAGTAAACAATTAGGCACTTTCTACCCCACCATTTTCCACCCTATCTGTCAACGTGTTAGTCGAGCGACAAACTAAGTTGAAATCCATAGTTTTTAATACCTCCATATATTTTTGAATTCATTGGGTTAAATTGGAAAGGTGTGAGTTATTTATTGAACTATGTGCTACATTGGAGCCGACGAGCCTCTTGTATAGCTAGCGCAAATTCCTTTTCGACTATCACATTTACCATTCCTTCATGAATCATTTTTTTCATCCCATGATCCATTGGGTATGTGTTATATTATTTCCACGATTAGTCGCATGTGCGAGGAGTGATAGGGGGGCAATAAACCCCCCCAGTACGTTGTGTCGAGCGTAATAGGGGGGCTGGAGGCCCCCCCTATCGAGGGGTTTGCAGGGGGCAGGTAGCACCCTACGCGAGGTCAGGGGTAGTACCCTCGGAAAAAAAAAAAAATTGGACCCTATTTTTGGGTGGGCGGACCCACCCATCATTTTGTGCATGGGTTTGCACATGGTATTGGGGCATGATGGTTTTCAGCCCCTGGTATTTTGTAGATCCGGTTAAAGGAAATACGGTTATGTTCTAATCCTCGGTTAATGGATTGGGGTTTATGAATGCTTCGGCATGTATATATATGTGTTGTAGCACTAAAAGGAATATAATGGAAAATCAAGTTGGTAGCCTCGATTTGGGATAGAGGGGAAAATCTCTGTGTATATCTGTTTTATGTTTTATGCTCTCGCTATTGTTTATTTTTTGTCTTTAATATTCGTTTGCAGATAATTTCTGTACATGGTTAAAAACTACATGATCCATGACTTGTAATTCTGCTGCATTATTCGAGGCCTGTCCCATGTTGATGAAGTATAGTCTGCAAATTTTTCTTATCTAGACTTGCATGATCGCTCGATCCCTTGCGTTGCCTAGATTTCTTTCGGATGCCCAATCAAAATTAATTTTAAAGAAACATTCCGAGGGAGCCAGCCACACCTTGGAGTCAAGTTGTATATGACATTCTCTCGGTTGGTGGTTCAGACCACTTAGGTATTTCATATCAAAAAAATTCAGACTTCTCACTTTTGGAGGGGAAGGCTATTCCTCTGGGACTTGAGTTCCTCTGTTAATATCTGTCTCCTTAATCTAACGACTTATTTCCTCCCCAATGTTTTCAATACGAATATTCTTATCACAAAATATGTGTCAGTTGCGCTCCTTAAAGAATTCCCAGAAGATGATTCATAAAATTAAATTCCAAGTCAAATTCACCACCTCATTTTTAGAATATAGTAACAACCATATCTTTATATTTCGTTGTATGTTTTCCTTGCTTTAGTCAGTTTGTCGAAATAAGAGGGTCATCCAAACCTAGAGGGTCTCTTTGTAGCTGCATGTTTTTAGAAGGTGGTTAAGTTTTTCTTATGCTTTCTCGCAGAGAAAACACCAAGATGCACTTATAAATCCTCGGTTTACTAGATTAGCCCAGGTTAGAACCTTCCTATGTAAAGTCAGCCACACAATTTTTTTATATTTTTTCCACTGTGGAGCCAACCATAATTTTCTCCATGATGGGTCATTGGAAACATTATGTTCTGCATTGAGATACGCTTTGGCTTCCTTAAGGTTGAACTCCACTCCATATTTTTTCCCCCGCATAAGCTGGTCCTAGTTGTTATTAAATAGAACCCGTCTATTGCTCAATTCCTTTGTTATATTCTACATGGATGAGTCACTCAGGGTGTTTTGTTGAAATATGTTCATACTTGATTGTCTCCACTTATTTTTCTCCAATCCTTATGCCCAAAATTGGTGGAATTCCTTGTAACCCTTGTTTTTCTTACTTAATTGAAAAGGTTATCATTCCTCTCTATTTAACTTTGGTTGTTGTTGCAAATCATCTTCCCAAAATAAGGATTTCTTTACATTTATTATTTCACAGAAGTAATGTATTTATATGATGTTTGTGTTGTTCCAACACAAATTCCAAATATCTGACTCGTGGATTGATCCCGAGAGCCTAACTAGGTATTTTGTTTGAAAATTAGGGGCATATTTTACTTTCCACAATTTTTCACATTGTGTTTCCCCCCTTTTAAACATCTCCACCACAATTTGGCTATGTTTTCTAGGTTGGTTATATTTGGATCTTAAAGATTTGGCCTCCTACATTATTTTTTCTTACACAAGGTGTTCCAATCCAGAAGTGCACATTTTCGTGTTTCCTTTGCCCCTCTCCATGCGAAGCTACTTTTAACATCCGTGATATTTTGGAGCACTCTCTTAGGCACAGGTTGGATAGGTAACATGAAGCCTAGGATAGCCCGAAGCATTTCATTTTTTAGGACCAGCCGACCAACCAAGTTCAATGCTCTCATCGTCCATCGTTTAACCCTATCTTCAAGGTTGGAGAGAAGTTTCTCCCAATTGGATTTCTTCCAGGTTTGCATCATTAGGGGTGGGCCTAGGTAATTTGATGGGAGGAATTTTGTTTGGAACCCTAAGATAGTCATTTAGTTCATCTAGATAGAAATGTGGGTATTAAATAAACAAATCACACATTATACTGATTTATCTCCGTACTTGAATCAGAGATAAAGGTGTCTAGGATTAATTTAAACTATCGAGCCTCCTCTACCATTGGAATACCATGAAACATGGTGTCTCCAACAAACTATTAATGCAATGTTTCCTCACCTTCCTCATGTATATTAATGCCCTTTATATCTCCTTCTTTGTTTTCCGCACCAATTTCCCTCCATAGGCCTTACATCATTATGATAAACATAAAGGGAGATATAGGCTCCCCTTGTCATATACCTCTAGACATGAAGAAATTCTTTTCTAGGGCTCCATTAACGAGGATTGAAAAGTTGGGGGGATGATACTAAGGTCATAATCCATCGTATCCAATGCTCATAATCTCAACTAATCTTATAGCACGCCTTCGAAAAATATATTTTAATAATCATACCTTCCTTTTTTTTGGTCTTCAACAAGTGAGTTATCTCATGTGCAAGAATAATGTTATCCAAAATATGTCTCCCCTCAAAGAAACTAGATTGTTTTGTTGAGATTAGATATGGAAGAATTTTTTCATCCTGTTTGTTGCTAATTTGGATATGATCTTGTATAGTGCATTACATAGGGCTATTAGCCTAAATTTCTCTTGAGTCCTAACCATTTTCCTCTTTTGAATGAGGTATATAAAAGTTGAATTCAAGGTGTTGGGAATAGTTGGTGAACCTTGTGAATCTATCACTACGTCATAGATATATTTTCTAACCACATCCCAACAAGCTTTGAAGAAATCAACAGTAAATCCATCCGGTCCGGGGGTTTTTCCATTGGGAATTTCATTCATAGACAGGGCCACTTCATCCATGGAGAACAACTTGTTCAAATTATTATTGTGTTCCTATGTGATCAACTTAGGTATGTGCCTAACAATAATTTGTATATTCTCTCGTCTATCCACTAGAGACGCTTGTGTTATCATTTGGAAGTGTTGAACCAAGACATTCACAATATCCAGATGGGATTGGTAGGTGTGCCCCCTCTGATCCTTGATTATGAGGATTCGGTTGGAATTACTATGGTATATCATTGAGTGACGAAATAACTTAGTGTTCTTCTCCCCCTCCGTGAGCCATAACACTCAAGATTTATTTCTCCATAGAATTTCCTCTTGTATGCATTTTTCCTCCCACAGCTTCGGTAGCTCCATCTCCTCTCCTCTACTTTCCACTAAGAAGCCTTCTGTGATCAGCCTCTGTTGTAATATTTCCATGTTTTGTTCCAATTACTTTTTTTCTTGGAAGGTGTTACCAAATTATAACATATTCCACTGCTTTAATTTTTATTTTCTATATTTTAACCTTTCCTATAAGGCATACATTTTGGAGCCCCTAACTAGGATCTGTTCCCCCTACCATATTTTAATATTCTCCATAAAGGCAGGGTGATCCAACCAGAATGCTTCGAATCTAAATGGTTTATTTTAGAGAGATCATTAATATCACTGACAAATGGTATGATCCTCGACAGGGAAGGTTATTTTTTCCCGCATCTATCCCTCACATGAGAAAATCCTCCAAAATTAGAAACCTATCAAGTTTGGACACAACTTGATGCTCCTCTACGCACTTATTACTCCATTTGAAGCAACCATTAGCAATTTCCATGTCAATAAGTTTGGTGTCCTCAATCCTTGAAAGCTTCAACATCTTGATCTACGCGGCTTTGGCCCCCCTTTTTTCTCGATAGAGAGATTATCATATTGAAGTATTCCCCCATAACCCAGGGGAGATGACCTTTCCTAGTCCTTATCTTTCTCAGATCTTGAAGGAGTTTGATCTTCTCCTTTGTTATTTAAGGCCCGAAAACATTTTTAAACACCAAAGATCTTGGAGTCGCTATAACTTTCATTTCCAATGATAAATATGACTTCATTTCTTCCTCATAAATTAAGATCAAATATTAGGGGTTATCGCCAATTGCGAGTCCCCTTACAGAACCGTGCACTGTGACCTCCATTATCTCAAACCTCCTCCCTAATTTCCTACTTAATTCCTTAATTTTCTCCTTAAATAACATTGTCTCGTGCAAGAAAATAAGGTCTGGTTGTTCCATTTTAATATTATTCTTAAGCACTATTTGTTTCCTAAGGCTACCTATGCATCTTATATTCCATGTTAAAAATTTCATTATTCAACTACAATTAAGGGGTGCCAAGCTTAATGCTCTCCTCTTACCTGAATTTATGAACATGGCTCCGAGCTCCTAGAGGGAAACACTATTTGACTTCCTCCTTGTTTTTCGATGGTTATGCCATGGCGTGAAAACCATCTCATATCTAGTTTCTTTTACTCCCATCTTGGCTATTTCTGGATGTGATCTTTTTTGAACTCTTATTTTTGTCTCTTCTCTCATCATAGATACTAGATTTGATCTATATGATCAGCTGGGATAGATTCCAGTCCCTGTTTTCTCACTTGTTCCACCATATTCAGGAGGTATATACCCTCTCGTTATACAATTTCCTGCAACTCTCGGTTCTCTATTCCTACCTCACTTGGGGTCATTTCCGCATCTACTTCAAAATAATTTGATAGATCTGGAATATCAACCTGATGTCCACTATCTTCTGTTAGCTGGAACATTTTTCTTATTTCCCTTCTTCTTTTTCCTAATTTTCTCTCCTTCAACTCCCTGACTCACTGGGTTTTATTTGGATAAGATTTCAAATCTATTTATCTTATCATTTTTCCCTCCCTAATTTCTTTGTTGTTTTCTTCAATTGGCTCTACCCTTGGGTTAGGTATTACAAACCAATTTTCATCCTTTCAATCTGATTCTTTTCCCTGTTCCTCCGCTTTATTCAAAGGGAATTCCCGTATCATGTGGCCATGTTCATGCCATTGTCTGAATCTAAATGGAATCTACTCATAGTCCACAGTTTGTAACCAAATTCATCATGGAGCTCTATTTTTACTGCATCATGTAGGGCTCCAGAAACACCATTTCCACACAGTTGTTTCCATACGATGTATAAATTCTTTGTAGAATTTCCTCCAATATTTTAATAAACTTTCCCAGTGTGTCTCCTAATAGATTTAGGGTTGAAGGTAGACAATAATCCAAGGGAAGGGAGTAAAAGCTAACCTAAATAGGGACACTGGTAAAGATCTCTTTCTCCGAGGTAAAATCACCTATCCATGGTTGCAAGTATAAGCCACCTGATGCGAAGAGGTGTCAATCACCATCAAAGATTCAATCTCTCTCTTCCATATTAGCGAAGACCACCATAAAAATCATTTGGATACTCGATGAAATTCTATCTCTCCTCTTGGTTTCCAATGATGTTTAATCCAATCACACGAGGATTTTTATGTGGGCCAAAGGCCCATAAACTTGCATATAACATCATGTGACCTCATATGCTCCCTGAAGGCCTTAGTCTTAAGATCAATGATAAGTGTCGTCGATATCACCATCCTTTTCGGCTTACACGACCTCATAGATCCTTTTGAATTTTTTTGTCACTGCTAATTTGCATGATTCCCTTACATAATCTTATCCTCATTTCTTCTCTGACCATTCCCACCTAATCTAATCGTACCTTTGGAATTCCCTTAAAAACCATCTCCAGGACCACAAAATATTTCCTTGAACCCCTTCCGCTTATCTGTTACCACATTCCGATAGAAGGGATCCCTGCTCCCTCCCCCTCTGAACACCATCAATGTCAAACCCTAGGTGTACCTACTAAAAAACCCTCGCTCCTCCCGAGAAAACAATCTATAGATGAAATATACATTTTCACTAGAATTAAAAAAAACAATTTCAAGATGGAATGTGAATTTTTATTGTTTAGAATTTAATTTTGAATGCATAAATCGATTCAACACCATGAGAAACCCCCATGGCCACTCGAATTTTTCATATTAAACAACTGAAACTCAAGTTTTAAAAAAACATCTACTGTGTTTTTATTAAAATTAAATAGAAAACATATTGTGAAAAAAGTTATCTCCTCAAATTAAACTATATATATATATATATATATATATATATATATATATATATATATATATATATATATATATATATATATATATATATATATATATATATATATATATATATATATATATATATATATATGTATATGTATATGTATATGTATATGTATATGTAGATATACATATACATATACATATACATATACATATACGTATACGTATACGTATACATATACATATACATATACATATACATATACATATACGTATATATATATATATATATATATATATATATATATATATGTATGTATATATATATATATATATATGTATATATATATATATATATATATATATGTATATATATATATATATATATATATATATATATATATATACCAAATAAATATATACAAGTTATATAAATACAAGCTTAAAAGATACACAATATGTGATTTTAAAACACAATTATACTAAAATATATCTATGAAAATAGTAAAAAAACATATAACTAAAGTCAAGACAATTTAGATGTTTTATACTAGGTGTAGACTTTCAATCACAAGACACTTTGTTGAAATATATTTGGGGTTTACAGAGTTATTTAAGACATACTATCCTTATGTTTAATCCTAGAATTTTAGATGAGGTTTGTGTTGAGGCAACACATCTTGAAGAAAGAGGGAAAAACATTTCACAGGAGGGTAGAAAGAAGTCATTCACAAGTGGAGACATGGTTAATGGTAAGTTAAAATCGAAAGGAAAGGAGAATGCATCTGTCAAGAAGGAAGGAGAAAAATTAACATACAAACATTGTGCTAAATAGGGTCATGATGAAACTCATTGTTGGAAGCTTCATCCTGAGAAGAAACCAAAGAAGTTTAACAACAAAGGGAGGGAAAAGACAACTAAAACTACACAACATGACTTAGGATCATATTTGGGAGATGAAGCGAAGATAAAAACAATGGGAATGAAAGGTAAGGACATAGAAATCACTAGCTCTTCAAAATTTCCAAATGATACTCAAGATGGGAAAACAAGAATTGAACTTTTCCATATTCGGGTTATTTCAAAGCATACCAAAATTGATACACTCTTTGATAGCGGTTCACAAGAAAATTTGGTTTCTAAAGACTTATTCATGAAGTTAAATTTATATACCATTCCTCATACAAGACCATATCCTTTAGGTTGGATATGCAAGATTGCAAACTTACAAGTTACGAGGATATGCATACTTATATCTTCAATTACAACAAAATTTCTTGATGAAGTTGAAATTGATGTAGTTCGACTTGATATTTCCGAAATTTTTTGGGAAGCCCATATTTGTATGATAGGAAAGCTATGTTTGATTGCCAAGAAAACAAGTATCACTTTTTCAAAGATGGTATTGAGTACATTGTTACAGCACATCGACAGAAACTAAATCTTTCACTTCCAAATGTCAGAAAAATGGAGAGACTCATTAAATCTAGCAATAATTTTGTGCTTTTAATGGTCAAACAAAAGAATGATGTTGAGAATTAAGCTTATGAAGGTTGTGACTCAAGATTTAAATATGATTTGGTTGAGTTTTTTAATCAATATGATGAGATGTTTCAGGATCCAAAAGGATTTCCTCCCAAGAGGGGAATCCAACATGAAATACAATTCGAGCAAGATTGTCCTCTTCCTAACATTGGCATGTACAAGATGTCAGTGATGGAAAGTGCAAAAATTAAAAATAAAATTCAAGAGTTTTTGGAAAAAGGGATCATCAGACCAAGTAATTCGCCATGCGGGTCACCTATTTTTTTGGTGCCAAATAAGGATGCAACATGGTGGATGTGTGTGTACTTCCATGCATTGAACAAAATTACGGTAAAGAACTGTTACCCACATCCTAGAATTGATGATTTAATTGATCAATTGAAAGATGAAAAATATTTTACTAAGTTGGACTTAAGGAGTGGCTATAATAAAATTATAATTTTTGAAGGTGACATATGGAAGGCAACATTCAAAACAAAACAAGGTTTATTTGAATGGATAATTATGCATTTTGGTCTTTTCAATGCTCCAACTACCTTTATGCGTGTGATGAATGATGTATTGAGGCCATTTATAGATGATTTTGTGATAATATACTTAGATGACATCTTGATTTTCAGTAAATATCGTGAAGAACATTTCATGCATATCAAAAAGGTACTTGATGTCTTGAAGAAAGAATAGTTGTTTTTAAAGATGTCAAAGTGTGAGTTTGGAAAAAATTCTTTAGTGTATTTGTCATATTGTTGGAGGAGGTGAATTGAAAATACATCCTGTTAACGGGAAAGTTTGTCCGGCCAACAGCAGGGGATCTCCTCAGTTAAAAGTCCCAACTAGACTGTAAACCGTTTGGAATAGGGATCTCGTTCGGGGGGTGGGTCCGGCTACCGCTTAAGTCTCCTTTCCTTTGGTCTCAAAAGAACTCAATGAGCCTGTGGGCACACACTTATTCAAATGATACAAGATACATGATTGATGAGTTAAAAAAGTATATAACACTATGCGTAGCGAGGCGAAATAAAGCATAAACGTCGAAGGAAATATTGTTAACAACACATCATTGGGGTCATGCTTGTAGGCTGTTCTGACCACAAAAGAAAAAATTATTTATGGCAAAAAACACCCTTCACTTCTTGAAAGATTTAAATGATAATAAAAATGCTAATAAACAAATTCATCAACATTCATAAAGAAAGTGAAATGAACTGAACATCATTAACACAAGTACAAAGAACTATAATGCATAAATGATGCCATTAAAAGTGCAGCTTCATTAATCAAAAGATGTTTGAAACTGGATAAGAAATACTCATAGTGTTCTCACAACAAAACATATCAGATCCAAAAGGAGTTTTGACAAGTATCTGTATTCATGTGCAAAAGAGTGTTATCCTTCAATACAATGCTCTCTAACTCTTAAGTCCCCCAAAAAAAAGATCCTTTACAATCTTCCCGGAGGGAGTTTTATAGACCAAAATTTTTCCCTTTGGGCTTCCTGGCTTTTTTCCTGCCCAACTGTTGAGCTGCCCTGTGACTCGAATGAAAGCTACGACCTGCGAGCAAGCTACAAAGTGCGACCTGCGACCCGACTGTGAAGTGCGACCTGCGACCCGGCTGCGAAGTGCGAACTGCGACCTGTTGCCAACATGCGACCAACGATATACTGCCACTTGATCATGAGGATGTGCACACAATTGTGAGGTCAGGGGCATTAATTTGTTGTTCTTTGAGGAAGTTCTGCCAAGCATGATAATCTACCACTATGGGGGAAATCAAAGGAACTTCTTCTCTCAACTGATGTAGACAATCCAAGGCATTTGGGATTAGAGTCTCCCTTTTTTGTGTGACCAGGTTGGACAGGGAGGCAAGCTTGGTGTAGATCGAGACTGGTGTGACAAGAAACTTGCCCAGGTTCTCCTGTGATGCAGCAAGATCGAAAGTGGCAGCGGCTTGCTTAATGGGCTGCAAAAATGCCTGGATCTCCTTATCCACCTGTTCCCATGTCTTCTCCTCATTCAATGCACCCAACAATGGAATGTGATGTAGGATGTGCATTGAATTGATGCTACTGATTAGATGCTCATACGCGGACATCACCTTATCTAGGTCATTGGATATCTTATCTTTAGACTGCATTTTAATCCGCATCTGGACCTTGTCATCTTGTTTGTGGATCCAGTCTTTCTTTGGCAGGATTTCGGGAGCCTGGGGGTATCGGGCCATCCAATCTATCATTCTATCCAAGGCAGCTGAGGCTTCCTTCAGCTGCTCGTTCCTTTGCTTGGTTTCTATTTGCGCTCTCACTAAGGGGACAACTATTTTTTTTATAGTAAACATTTCCCCATAGACTTGCCCCATGGTGGCCTCTAATATATCTAACTGCCTTTGGACGGTGAGCGGTACTTCATTGATAGGGGAAATTTTGTTTTGGAGTTGCTGAATCTCTTCTCTTAATGTTATATTTTCATGCTCTGCCCTTGCCTCCCTCTGCTCTGCTTCTTGTAACCTATTTTTTAGAGAGAGTATCTCTCTGCTCATTCTATTTACATTCTCCTCCGTGGCCACAGAAAAAGCTGTGTCAGCCAATGCTATCATCACAAGGTTATTCCTAGTGCCTAAGACTGTGTCTTTCTCTGTTGCGACTGTGGATGAGGCAGAAGGATTTCGTGCCAGGCATCTTCTTTTCTCCTGTTGGATCTTGAAGGAGAACTGATCGTATGTGAGCTTGGTAATATTGAATACCTCCTGCTCTTTCCCTTCGTAGGAACTCACATCGGAGAGTGTAGCGCGTGTACTGACTACAGGTAACTCGAAGGGTGGTAGCTCTGTTTGTGATCCTGCGCCTTGGGGAGATGCCTCGATGTTCTCTAGCATTCTATCCTCCTCTTCTTTTCTTTTCTTTTCTTCTCCCTCTTTCCGAAGGCGTTCGGCTTCTGCCTTTTCATGTTCTCTTTTTTGTCTACGCTCTGCTTCTATCGTTTCTTCTTGTTGGGATTTCCTTTTACGTTAGGCTGCTGCTGCTGCTGCCTGTTCTGATTTCTTTTGGCGTTCGGCTTCCACTTGATCTAACTCTTTCTTGAGTTGTCGTTCTTTTGTAGCCTCTCCCTCCTATTCCTCCTTTTTTCTCTTGGCCTCTTCTGCCTGCTTCTTCTTTTGCTCTGACCTCAGACTCCTTTTGCACTTTTCTTCATCTTCTTTCATCTTCTTCTCCATTTCTTGCTGGGCTTTGGCTTCTAGTTCTTTATGCTGCGTAGAAGAATTGTGCCTTGTACTAGTTCGAGGCCTTTTAGCCTGAGAAGAAGAAGCGCCTCCTAATTCATGGCTTCTGTCCTCCAATGTTTGGTCATCTGGGTCTTCTTGATCAAACCATACCCCCGGAGCAAGTTTCCTAATTGCATTATACCAATTCCTTCTTTCATCTTCGCCCGGGCATTCCATGTGCTGGTATTTCCATTTAAACTTAGCCCACTTGCAGTGATCAGGGATTATCCTTTCTAGGTCATATGTCTGGTGGTCTAATGACTCAAGGTGGTAAATTTTAATCTCTTCCACTTCTGCCTCTACTTGCCTAAAATCTTTGACTGTGTAGGTACCGATAGTGAGGGGTAGTGTAGGCCACGGTTTCTTCTTACCCTTGGTCAGGACGTTAGAGAAACCGAAAGACATATGGAAACAGACCTCTTGAATGAGAATTTTATCTGTAACATATCAGGGCATAGCATGGGGAGCCTTGTACAAGCCAAAAACTCGAATGAATGTGTACTTGGCAAGTGGGAACCAATGCACCACCTTGTCTAGCGTCTCCTTGGCTCGCCAAGACATGCAAGGAGTGTCTTGGCCGAAAAACTTTCTGTAGAGAGTTGGGATGAAAACTTGAGAGATCGGCTCTATGTCCTGCTTATATCTGGAATCCCAAAATACTTTGGTCTATAAGTGGATTGGATGGGTCTGTTTTGGATCCCAATTGTGCACCCACCCCTCAAAGTGGCACCTCGAACAAACAGAATCCAATAGGTAAGAGGCCATGTAGAATTCAGAAGGAATTCCATCTTCCGGTACCAACGTTGAGGATATGTTTGTATGAAGAGAGGCCACCAGTATGCTGGCCCAGTTGAAATGGACGCTGTGCACCATGACATATTCCATGAGGGTTGCCCATGTGTCGCTGAAGGTGGTGGCATCGGGGCACCCGTACAATCTGGAAAGCATAGCAGCCACCAATTTATACACTTTCCTAAGGCCTGCCACTGGATATTCTTGATCCTTCTTGGCCTCGAATTTCTCAGGCTCCTCCCACCACTTTTTTAGAGTGTCTATTATGGGGATGGCATGGGCGATGGCCCAATCTTCTGTGAAATCCTCCTCTCGTTCAGGAAATGAATAGTAAAAGTGAGCATTTGAGCCTTGGAGAGTCGCGAAGGTCTTACCTTCACTATCCCTGATTAAGAAATTTTTGGGGTCAGTGTTCTGTATAATCCATTCTATAACCTCCGCGCATGGGAATATAGCTAGATGGGCACCTGCAAGATGGAGCTTTGACCTTTTGACTTTTATGTATACTTCCCGATCAGGAAGGTCCTCTGGGAATTCCTGTCGAGCAAACTCCTAGTACACCTGGTACCAACGCATGCTGTCCCCTTTAGCAAATGTGCACAGGGTATCTCTGTAGATTGGGGGTGGGGACATTGGTATATCCATCTCTATGTCCTCTGCTTCCAGGCTCTTGTCTTTTTTCCGAGACAATGGAGGTCCCATGTCGCTTGAATCTGGGGGGACAGGAATAGACTGTAAATCTACTTCGAAACCACCTATCATGTTCATGAAAGAGTCCCGAGATAAGAAATATGCCATGATAATACAAACCTAGATACAATTATTAATTATTTCAACTGGGGACATAGGCAGAGTTGAATTAGCGACCTGCGACTAGGTCGTAGGGTTGCAAAGGTCGCAATGTTGATGTTCTCAAAGAGTTTGTGACTTTGCGACCTTACGACCAGGTTGTGAGGTCGCTGGGTCGTTAATTGTGGGAAAATCGACGGAAGTGCGACCTTGCGACCCTGCGACCAGGTCGCGGGGTCGCTTGGTCGCAAATGTTATAAAAACTGATGGGAGAGCGACTCTATGACTTGCGACCGGGTCACAAGGTCGCTAAGTCATGAATTTGTGAGAAAACAGACTGAAGGGAGATTTGTGACCTAGAGACTCAGCAACTGGGTTGCAGGGTCGCATGGGTCGCAAGTTGCGCTAAGGCTTGCCAGGGTTTTGGCGTGTGCCACGTGAAGTCCTTTTCCCTCTAACTTGAAAATTACAAGGCTAAATGGGCTAGGAAAGAGCAAGGGGAGAGCTTTTGGAGCAGGACACAGGCCATGAGAGTCTGGATGGGAACAGTGATAAGGTTATACAAGCAGGGTAAATGTAGCCAAAAGGGGGAAGCTTTAAGTCTCAAATGAAAACAATGGCCAAGACAGGGGGTAATTTAAAGGCTGAAGAAAGGAAAATTAGGCAATAAAAACCATAAAAGGAAACAACAGGAGGAAAACGGTAACTTCCTAGGAAAATCGCGCTCCAGTCGACCTGTCGGAGGCATTTTTTTTCTATCTGCTGAATGTGCATAATGTGACCTATCAACCTTCTATTTATAAAAGGTCGCACGTGCGGGCCATTAATGAGGTCGCGGGTCGCATTGTGCGGTGGTCTAAGGGACGTGCGACCTCGCGAACTTGTGACCTTGTGACCTCGGGGTCACGGGGTCGCAAGGTCGCGGGGTCGTGATTTTCCAAAAAAATCAGAAATCTGCGACTCAGTGACTTAACCCTCCCGAATCTTAACTTAACTCTTCTTTATGCTCAAGGGGCTCCAAAAAAATTTTAAAGTGTATTTTTGGAGGGTGTTGTAGAGGCTACAACAAATGGCGATTCACTGGTCAGACTCAGAGTCTCTATCGATGGTTTACCTTGGTGGGGGGAGGGATGGGCCTTCACTAGCTATTCTTTTCACCTTAAGGTCCCCACTACCTTGCCTTTAGCACCTTGCAAGGTTGCTTGGCCAGCTAGCCTGTTTAGGTGTTGTTTAACCAAGTTTTACTGCTTCAGGTTTCCAGACTGAAAGGGTTGGAGAACTTCAGGTGGCCACAGGTTCCGGTATGATTATTTTGTCCTCATCGTGTAGCTCCGCTTCCTACGAACCTCGTGGTCCCAGCAGAGTCACTACCTAGAAGTCATGAACGTTGTTCCGCTGCCAGCGAGCCTAGTTAGTACCTCGGTGAAGTCGTCACATCACCTCTCTGCGCAGGAAGCCTTTCTCAATCCTTTACCCTTTATTGGTGTGCTATTTCACTTATTTTGAATGTGCCTAAGGCACTTATTAGATGTGCTCGTGGCACTTATTTGAGAGGGGAAATTTTTTTTCCTAGGCGGATGAGGGATCTCGACTTATTTTACTTGCAGAGAGGTTGCTCCTGGTCTGATATGAGGACTTTGGTTTTTCCCAGGTGTCCTAACATTACCCGAAGTTAAATCTGTTCCCTTTCGATCTAGTCGCCGTTGTATCGAACTTTCTCATCACAGGCATCCTTTCAAACTTGCTAGGTGAGCTACCCACGCTTGGTGATTTGAGCTAGGTCATGTATTACCTTTGGGTGCTAATTACAGGCAAGATTTTTCCACCTTTGTGTCTTTCAGGAAAGGCTTCCCATCATCATAGAACCTGGTGCAGTCTGCCAATTGCGTGGCTCTAACAAGGCCTTCCGTCTTTTGAAATTTTTTTATTTTATTTATTTATTTTTATTTTTTAACAAATGAAAATAGAGCAGAAAATTATGGTACAGGGGTATGACAGCCCTCTGAGAGCTCCTAAGTGAATTAATGTTTGAGGTCATGCCTGTTCACTAGGAGGACCTCGACTCTTCCCTCAAGAGTTTGCAGTCTAAACGTGCGGGAACCCAATTTCTCCTTGACCTAGAATGGACCTGTCCACAGTGCTTGGAATTTGGAATGTTTTCCCTTTTCTTCATGAGCTTTATCCCACTTAAGGAATAGGTCTCCTACTTCAAAATTTTTACTCCCTGCAGATTTTTTATCAAACCATCTCTTGATCCGACTTTGGTGAATGGCAAACTTTTCCCGGGTTTTTTTCCTTTCTTCCTCCAACTTCAGTAGTGTGTTGATCCGGGTCTGCAAGGTGGGGCATGGGGTACCATGGATTTCTTGGGACAACTGAAGGGCAGGGAGAGATAAGTGGGGAGGAATAACTGCTTCTTTTCTATACACAAGAAAATACAGGGAGGTGCCAAGTAAGGATTTGGGCGTGACACGGTCGGCCCAAAGAGTGTTGTGAAGGGCGTTATGCCAGTTTCGCTGGTGGGACAGTAGAGTCTTCTTGATGATGCGGATAAGATTTTTATTAGTTGACTTGGATAACCCATTTCCTTGGGGATAATAATTTGAAGAATTTTTAAGCACAATACCATTTTCTAGAGCAAAATCATACAACTTAAAAGATGAAAAGTAAGTTGCATTATCAAAAACCAAGGAGGTTGGAATGCCAAACCTGGTGATGATAGAATGAGTGAAAAATTCTATTACCTCTTGATCATTGATTTGGCGTAAAGGTGCTGCTTTGACCCACTTGGTGAAATAATCGGTAGCAGTGAGAATATACTGGTGTTGCTTGGAGGAGTGAGGTAGGATTTCACCAATCACGTCCAAACCCCACTGTTGAAAGGGTTCCTCCACTACCACTGATTTTAGGGGAGCAGTTCTTCGTGCTTCCTGATTTGCAAACTTCTGGCATTGAGTGCACTTCCGGACATACGCATGTGCATCTCTGAAAAGGGTTGGCCAATAGTATCCCGCACACATTATTTTGTGGGCAGTGGTCTCACCTACAAAATGCCCTCCAACTGGTCTGTCGTGCAGTTCGGTCAAGATGTTCTGTGCTTCATCATGTTCCAAGCAGCATAACAGAACTCCATTGTGATGTTTCTTGAAGAGCTTACCCCGGATCAACTAGTAAGATGCAGCCTTAAGGCTTATTGCACGTTTCTGCCGGGCAGTCAAAGCAGGGTCCAAGATGCCATGGGCTAAATATTGCAAAATGTCAGAGTACTAAGAAGGGTTTCTCTGCTGAGGTGCGTGATCACTCTAATACATGTCGATTTCCTATTCCCAACACTCTTCTTCAACTCTGTGTGAGCTTGCAGCCTCCGCAGCCATTTGGCAGAGTCCTTGTCCTTTGACAGTGTGTGCTGGTTTAAAATCTAAGTCATACTCTTGAAGACATGCCACCCAGTTGCCTCGTCTCTCACCTAGCTCCTGCTGCACAAATAGTGAGCGGACAGCTGGGTGGGGGACGAAAACCGTGATATGGTTTTTCAAGATGTATGGCCTGAAATGCTTGACTGATTTGTAGACTGCATAAGCCTGCTTCTCGATTTCAGGGTAATTCAATTCAGCTCCCTGTAAACTAGTACTCATGAAGGATATAGGCCGTTCATCATTGTTGTCGTCTTTCTACATGAGGACAACTGCAAGTGATGAATTTGAAGCGAAAGTATACAGGATAAAGCTTCTGCTAAAATCTAGACTTTGGAGGGATGGTGCTTCAGCTATAGCCTACTTGATTTTATTGAAAGCCTCCTTTTCTGGCAGATTCCATTTGAAAAGCACATTCTTCTTGATCATCCCCTACAAAGGCTTGACTATTTTGGCGAAATCCGATATGAATTTACATACAAAATTGATTTTCCCAAGGAAATATTGCATAGAATTTTTACTGCTAGGGGTTGGAATCTGGGAAATGGCTTTTTCCCGTTCGGGATCTACAACAATGCCCTGCTTAGTTATAATGTGGCCCAACAAATTCCCTTCTACCACGACGAAAACACTCTTCTTCGGGTTGAGTGAGATCCCATACTTCCTACACCTCTCAAATATTTGCTTGAGGTGGCATAAATGATCACCTCGGTGTTTCGAAAACACGGTGACGTCATCCAAATAGACTACCATGCTCCATCCTATCAAACCATGGAAAGCTATATCCATGGCCCGTTGGAAAGTTACTCCCGCATTTATTAATCCGAAGGGCATGCATCTGAAAGCGAACGTTCCCCATTTGGTCCGAAAAGTAGTTTTCAATCTATCTGGCTCAGTTACCAGCACTTGGTTGTAACCGGAGAACCCATCCAATATGGAGAACATCTCGGATCCAGACACAAATTGCAATATTTGTTCCATAAGAGGCACCGGGTAATTGTCTTTGTCTGAGGCCTGATTCAAATTCCGGAAATCCACGCACAAACGGATCTCACCAGACTTCTTCGGTACTGGGACCAAATTTGACACCCAGGTGGAGTGGCGAACTTTGAAGATGATGCGTGCATCCAAAAGCTTCTTAAGTTCTTTTTGAATCATCGATTCCAATGTAGGATGCACTTTTCTGAGCTTTTGTTGGAAAGGTTTCACTCCTTGCTTCATGAGTATCACGTGCTAAATAATCCGAGTATCGTATGTACGTAAATCATCGTACGTCCAAGAAAATAAATCTCTATACTTCCGGAATAGTTGGGTGAAAGCCTGTGTCTCCTGGTCAAAACAGGCTTTCCCAAGGTTGATGAACTTCGAGTCCTCATCTGATCCTAAGTTCACCTGCCGATGTGCCAAGGTGGAACTTTGTATTTTGGTATTTGGGGGCCCGCGGAAACGGTTTTTCAGATCAAAGAGATTTTCAAGTGACACTATCCCCTTGGGCATGGGGTTTTCCTTATGTTTATCATGCTCTTCCTTCAAAGCTTGATCGTGATCCGCCTCATCTATTATCACGTCTTTGAATACTTCGGTGCTGAGCATGAATTCCATTATCTGTTGGTCATCATCAAAGACGCGTAAATTAGTAATATTATCTGGCACGGAGGGTTTATACATAACTTCAATAGAAAAGCCATCCCTCAGAGGGGTAAATCTAGCAGCAGCATTAGCCAGAGTATCAACTGCTGCATTATGCATTCTAAGGACAGATTTGATTCCAAATGCATCAAAAGTAGAAATAAGATGCCATACCTCTTGTTGATAAGTTCTTAAGTGTGGAGACAAACAATGAATGGTATTACGTACCTACTGAGTGATGATCTCAGAGTCTCCGATGACCTGTGAGCATATTACCTTTAAGTCCAGTGCCTTCTTGAGTCCGAGGACTAAAGCTTCATATTCAGCAGTATTGTTGGTGCACTAGAACTCTAGCTGACACGAAATCAAGAACTTTTTCTTCTGAGGATCCAGAAAGATGCAGCCCGCACCAGCTCTGTCATGGGTCTTGGAACCATCGTAATACAGGGTCCACACGTTGTTTTCTGGCTCCTCCAAAATTGTAGGTTTGGGAGGGATTTCGGCTTGGTGTGAGATGGGGGTGGCTTGGTCTTGTATGACGAGTGTTAGTTCTGACTGGATTTCTGGGCCTACTAGGGACTGAAGAGGATGGTCACATCCAAAAATGGCCTCCAAGAAACACATGCCAAGCTCCTCCTAGGCAAAGCTGACAGGTTCGTTAGTAGCATCCAAATCAGTCATAGTATATTTCATATAAGGTTCGCTTTTGACCCTGATTTGGTTGCTCCAGCCCTTGTAAGGAAGCCACAGGTGGGACCAGTCGGTGGCAAAATACCCTTGCAGATTTTTGGACCAGTCTCTGTTAAGCAATAGGTCATAGACTTCTGGGATGTATACAACTACAATTTCTATACATTGGTGGACCCTAGAGTTGGACAAAAGGCGGATGATGACATTATTCAACTCTCCTACAGCTGGCACCTGCGATCTGTCAAGTTGGATGATTCTCGCGTCAGTTTTCTCCGAGCGGATGTTCAACTTCTTAATAACAGATAGGGGCATGATGTTTTCGGACGCGCCGGAGTCAACTAGACAGTTATGGACGTTGAAGTTAAAAATATCAAATGATAAGAGGAAGGGAGGAGTGGATCCCCTGGAATTCGCATTGATGGCGTTTACAATAGACTGAACACTCGGACTAGCTTGCGCAGATGTATTTCTCATAGGCTTAGTAGTTGAGGTATTGGAGAAGGATTTGAGAATAAGTTCTCGTTGATTGGTGATGTGGGCAAGCTCGTAGAGGGATATGTTTGCTCCGGTTTTTTTCATGTCCTCAACAATGTTATAACTGGAATCAAAATGAGGACTAGGCTTGGTAGTGGCTTTGGAGGACTCCACCAGGAGCTTGCTCTTTTGATTTACTCGGGTGTTTTTGTTCGTGGGCTTCTCAAGAATAGTTTGTTGTTCATTCCCAGGGGGAAGAATTTTCCTTAAGAAAGCCCTTTTCTTCTCTTCAAAGGACTATTCAGGGACCGGTCCTTTGCTTCTAAGGCTATAATTTCGTACAGGTTTGACCTTAGGATCATCTACCATATTGATATCAGTGATGGTATGATTGTTCTCCCCGCGGATTATGTCGAACACAGGAATAGAGGACCCTGGTTCTTCATCAGGGGGAAAATATTCTTCATTGTCAGAAACATTATCTTCCCTTGCATCCCCTTGGATTTGATCATCTAGAAGCTGATTTACTACTGCAGTCATGTTTCCAATCCATTGTGGGCATGTTTTTTCAGAGTGGGCAGCCTGGTGGAAAGAACAAAAGTTATCTTTTCCTATTTCTTCCATGTTGAGAACAGTGTTTGGGTTAGACAAAGGTCAACTGGTGTTGGGGTTAATTTTTCTGAAAAAGGGCTTTGGGGCCTTAGTGGTAGTCATAGATTCTATGCCTTTTCTCTTCAGGTCAGAGACTTCATTTTTCAATAGTTTAAGGGTCTTTTCTATACTCTCGAAGTCGAAAGCATCCTTATCCTTATCTGTGGTCTTGGGTGTGGAGGACTGACTTTTCTTCACGATTTGTTTGTGGTCATCTCTCCCTTCGTGATCGATGGCTCCTATAGAAAGCATGTCCTTTTCTACAGTGAGGGCGGCTGCGTAATTTGCCGCAAGGGTGGCCCTAGCTTCGCATTTTATGAAGACGAAAATATCCCTGGGGAGAGCTTTTGTATAGTATTCTATGGTAATGGAGTCATCTAATGCCAAGTTGGGGGGGAACTTTTTCAGAATGGTAGCAAAGCGCTGATTGAAATCCCTGAACTTTTCTTTCTTATGGCATTTAATGGTGCTTAACTCTGTGAGGAGCATGGAAGGGGTTTTTTCCTTTGAAAATTTCTGCAAGAACACACGACGGAATTGGTCCCGTGAAGTTATGGAGGCACTTAGGAGGGATCGGTGCCAGGTGGCGAGGTCTTCAACCATCTAGTTTACCAACTGAGGTATGGAACTCACCTGATCACCGTTGCAAGTGAGGTTATCAGCACGGGTCCTACTATGGGTCAAGAAATTCATGATTGGGGTGAATTGAAAATCCCTGATGAGATTTCAGGCAAATGGGCGCAGGGCTCTCAACTGCTCTCTGGTGATTTCATAATATGGAGCCTCCTCCCCTTGAACATCTTCCAAAGGAGAAGGGATAGTATCATCATTTATGACCTCCCCATGGGGATTTTGTGATGGAATGTTGCTTGTGTGCTGCGAGGATGCCATTTAGGCCCTCCTTCTAGCGCCAATTCTGTTGACGGGAAAGTTTGTCCGATGAACAACAGGGGATCTCCCCGGTTAAAAGTCCCAACTATACTCTAAATCGTTTGGAATAGGGAACCCGTCCGGGGTGTGGGTCCGGCTACCGCTTAAGTCTCCTTTCCTTTGGTCTCAAAAGAACTCAATGAACCCGTGGACACACACTTATTCAAATGATATAAGATACATGATTGATGAGTTAAACATTTATATAACACTATGCGTAGCGAGGGGAAATAAAGCATAAACGCTGAAGGAAATATTGATAACAACACATCATTGGGGTCATGCTTGTAGGCTGTTCTGACCACAAAAGAAGCAATTCTTTATGGAAAAAAATGCCCTTCACTTCCTGAAAGATTTAAATGATAATACAAATGATAATAAAAAAAGTCATCAACATTCATAAAGAAAGAGAAATGAATTGAACATCATTAACACAAGTACAGAGAACTATAATGCATAAATGATGCCATTAAAAGCACAACTTCATTAATCAAAAGATGTTTGAAACTAGATAAGAAATAATCATAGTGTTTGCACAGCAAAACACATCAGATCCAAAAGGAGTTTTGACAAGTATCTGTATTCATATGCAAAAGAGTGTTATCCTTCAATACAATGCTCTCTAACTCTTGAGTCCCCAAAAATAAAGATCCTTTAAAATCTTCTCGGAGGGAGTTTTATAGACCAAAATTTTGCCCTTTGGGCTTCCTGACTATTTTCCTACCCAACTGTTGAGTTGCCCTGTGACCTAAATGAGAGCTGCGACCTGCGACCAAGCTGCAAAGTGTCACCTACGACCTGGCTGCGAAGTGCAACCTGCGACCTATTGCCAACATGCGACCAGTGATCTACTGCCACTAGATCATGAGGATGTGCGTGCGATCATGAGGTAAGGGGCATCAACTTCTTTTTCTTTGAGGAAGTTCTGTCAAGCATGATAATCTGCCGCTATGGGGGAAATCAAAGGAACTTCTTTTCTCAACTGATGCAGACACTCCAAGGCGTTTGGGACTAGAGTCTTTCTTTTTTGCGTGACCAGGTTGGATAGGGAGGCGACCTTCGTGTAGATCCAGACTGGTGTGACAAGAAACTTGCCCATTTTCTCCTGTGATGCTGCAAGATCGGAAGTGGCAGCAGCTTGCTTAATGGGCTGCAAAAATTCCCGGATCTCTTGATCCACCTGTTCCCATGTCTTCTCCTCGTTCAATGAACCCAACGATGGAATGTGATGTAGGATGTGCATTGAATCGATGCTGCTAATCAGATGCTCGTACGCAGACATCACCTTATCTAGGTCCTTGGATAGCTTATCTTTAGACTGCATTTTAATCTGGATCTGGACCTTGGCATCTTGTGTGTGGATCTAGTCTTTCTTTGGTAGGTTTTCAGGAGCCTGGGGGTATCAGACCGTCCAATCTATCATTCTGTCCAAGGCAGCTGAGGCTTCCTTCAGCTGCTCGTTCCTCTGCTTGGTTTTTGTTTGGGCTCTCACCAAGGGGGCAACTGATTGTTTTATAGTAAACATTTCCCCATAGACTTGCCTCATGGTGGCCTCTAATATATCTAACTGCCTTTGGACGGTGAGCGGTACTTCATTGATAGGGGTAGTTTTTTTTTGGAGTTGCTAAATATCTTCTCTTAATGCTATCTTTTCCTGATCTTCCCTTGCCTCCCTCTAATCTGCTTCTTGTAACCTATTTTGTAGAGAGAGGATCTCTCTACTCATTCTGTTTACATTGTCCTCCGTGGCCACAGTGAAAGCTGTGCTGGCCGATGCTATCATCACAGGGTTAGTCCTAGTGTCTAAGACTATGTATTTCTCCGTTGCAACTGTGGATGAGGCAGAAGGATTTCGTGTCAGGCATCTTCTCTTCTCCTGTCGGATCTTGAAGGAGAACTGATCATATGTGAGCCTGGTAAGATTGAATACATCCTCCTCTTGCCCTTCGTAGGAACTCACATCGGAGAGTGTAGCGCGTGTACTGATTAAAGGTACCTCAAGGGGTGGTAGCTCTGTTTGTGATCCTGCGCCCTCGGGAGATGCCTCGATGTTATCTAGCATTCTATCCTCCTCTTCTTTTCTTTTCTTTTCTTCTCCCTCTTTCCGAAGGCATTCGGCTTCTGCCTTTTCATGTTCTCTTTTCTGTCTACGCTCTGCTTCTATCGTTGCTTCTTGTTGGGATTTCCTTTTACGTTCGGCTGCTGCTGCTGCTGCCTGTTCTGCTTTCTTCTGGCATTCGGCTTCCACTTGATCTAGCTTTTTCTTGAGTTGTCGTTCTGCCCCAGCCTCCGCCTCTTGTTCCTCCTTTTTTCTCCTGACCTCTTCTGCCTGCTTCTTCTTCTGCTCTGACCTCAGACTCCTTTTGCGCTTTTCTTCATCTTCTTTCATCTTCTTCTCCATTTCTCGCTGGGCTTTGGCTTCTAGTTCTTTATGCTGGGTAGAAGTACTGTGCCCTGTACTAATTCGAGGCCTTTTAGCCTAAGAAGAAGAAGTGCCTCCTAATTCACGACTTCTGTCCTCCAATGTTTGGTCATCTGGGTCTTCTTGATCAGACCATACTCCCAAAGCAAGTTTCCTATCTACATTATACCAATTCCTTCTTTCATCTTCGCCCGGGAATTCCATGTGTTGGTAGTTCCATTTAAACTTAGCCCGCTTACAGTGATCAGGGATTATCCTTTCTGGGTCATATGTCCGGTGGTATAATGAATCAAGGTGGTAACTTTTCATCTCTTCTGCTTCTGCCTCTACTTCCCTGAAATATTTGACTATGCAGGTACCGATAGTGAGGGGTAGCGTAGGCCACGGTTTCTTCTTACCCTTGGTCAAGACCTTAGAGAAACCAGAAGACATCTAGAAACAGACCTCTTGAATGAGCATTTTATCTATAACATATCAGGGCATAGCATGGGGAGCCTTTTATGAGCCAAAAACTTGAATGAATATGTACTCGGCAAGTGGGAACCAATGCACCACCTTGCTTAGCATCTCCTTGGCTTGCTAAGACATGCAAGGAGTGTCTTGGTCGAACAAATTTCTGTAGAGAGCTGGGATGAAAACATGAGAGATCGGATCTATGCCCTACTTATATCTGGAATCCCAAAATACTTTGGTCTGTAAGTGGATTGGACAGGTCTGTTTTGGATCCCAATTGTGCACCCACCCCTCAAAGTAGCACCTCAAAAAAATAGCATCCAATAGGTAAGAGGCCATGTAGAATTCAGAAGGAAGTCCATCGTCTAGTACCAATGTTGAGGATATGTTTGTATGAAGAGAGGCCACCAGTATGCTATCCCAATTGAAACGGACACCATGCACCGTGACATATTCCATGAGGGTTGCCCATGTGCCACTAAAGGTGGTGGCATCAGGGCGCCTGTACAATATACAAAGCATAATAGCCACCAATTTATACACTTTCCTAAGGCCTGCCACTTGATATTCTTGATCCTTCTTGGCCTTGAATTTCTCAGGCTCCTCCCACCACTAGAGTGTCTATTATGAGGACTGCATGGGCAATGGCCCAATATTCTATGAAATCCTCCTCTTGTTCAGGCAATGAAGAGTAAACGTGAGCATCTGAGCCTTTGAGAGTCACGAATACCTTGCCTTCACTGTCCCTGATTATGAACTTTTTGGGGTTAATGTTCTGTTTAATCCATTCTATAACCTCCGCGCATGGGAATATAGCTAGATGGGCACCTGCAAGATGGAGCTTTGACCTTTTGACTTGTATGTATACTTCCCGATCAGGGAGGTCCTCTAGGAATTCCTGTCGAGCAAACTCCTGGTACACCTGGTACCAACGCATACTGTCCCCTTTAGCAAATGTGCACAGGGTATCTCTGTAGATTGGGGGCAAGGACATTGGTGTATCCATCTCTATATCCTTTGCTTCCAGGCTCTTGTCCTTTTTCCAAGATACTGGAGGTCCCATGTCGCTTGAATCTTAGGGGACAGGAATAAACTCTAAATCTGTTTCGAAATCACCTGTCATGTTCATGAAAGAGTCCTAGGATAAGAAAGATGCCGTGATAATACAAACCTAGGTACAACTATTAATTATTTCAACTGGGGACACAGGCAGAGTTGAATTAGTGACCTGCAAATGGGTTGCAGGGTCGCAAAGGTCGCGATGTTGATGTTCTCAAAGATTTTGTGACTTTTCGACCTTGCGACTAGGTCACGAGGTCGCTGGGTCGCCAGTTGTGGGAAAATCAACGGAAGTGCGACCTTGTGACCTTGTAACCAGGTAGCGGGGTTGCTGGGTCACAAATGTTAGAAAAATCGACGGGAGAGCGACTCTATGACCTGTGACTGAGTCGCAAGGTCGCTAAGTCATGAAGTCGCGAGAAAACAGACTGAAGGGCAATTTGTGACCTGGCGACTCAACGACTGGGTCGCAAGGTCGCACGGGTCGCAAGTCGCGCTAAGGCTTGCCGGGGTTTTGGTGCGCGCTTCGTGAAGTCCTTTTCCCTATAAGTTGAAAATTACAAGGCTAAATGGGCTAGGATAGAGCAAGGGGAGAGATTTTGGATCAGGACACAGGCCATGAGAGTCTAGATGGGAACAGTTATAAGGTTATACAAGCAGGGTAAATGTAGCCAAAAGGGGGAAGCTTTAAGTCTCAAATGAAAATAATGGCCAAGACAGGGGGTAATTTAAAGGTTGAAGAAAGGAAAATTAGGCAAGAAAAACCATAAAAGGAAACAACAAGAGGAAAACGGAAAATTACCCGAGAAAATCGCGCTCCAGTCAACCTGTCAGAGGCATTTTTTTTCTATCTGCTGAATGTGCATAATGCGACCTAGCGACCTTCTATTTATAAAATGTCGCACGTGCAGGCCATTGATGAGGTCGCGGGTCACATTGTGTGGTGGTCTAAGGGAGGTGCGACCTCGTGACCTTGCGACCTTGCGACCTCGGGGTCGCAGGGTCGCGATTTTCCAAAAAAATCAGAAATCTACAACTCAGTGACTTAACCCTCTCGGATCTTAACTTTAACTTTTATTTATGCTCAAGGGGCTCCAAAAAAAATTTAAAGTGTATTTTTGGAGGGTGTTGTAAGGGCTACAACACATCCCTAGAAGGTTGATGTCATTTTCAATTGGCCAAAGCCAAAAACAACTACGAAGGTAAGAATATTTTTGGGAGAAACCCAATATTGAAGGAAGTTTATTGCTAACTTATCTTATATTGCAGATCCATTGCATGCATTGGAATGTTTGAAGAGGGTCTTCTAGTGGGGAGGTAAACAAAAAAAGGCATTTGATGCATTGAAGGAAAATATTAGTTCAGCTCTAGTACGTGCACTTCCATACTTGAGACAGTCATTTGAGATTCAGATTGATGCTACTAATTTTGCCATAGGTGCAGTCCTCATGCATAATTATAAGCCCATATTTTTTCGTTCATAAAATTTTAATGGTGCAATGATTAATTATCCTACATATGACAAGGAATTCTATGCATTGATGCAAAGTGTGAAAAAGTGGAAAAACTACTTGATGGGTAAGGAAATAATCATTCACACTGATCATCAACCATTGCAATACTTGCAATCACAAACAAACTTGCAGCAATCAAGGCACTTTCAATGGATGGTTTTTCTTCAAAGAATCAACTTGGTGATAAGGTATAAGAAAGGTATCTACAATAAAGTTGTTGACATGCTTTCTAGGCCTATTATTAGTGCTACAACTATTCTTAAGCATAATTCTTTTTTTCCTAAGAGCTATGTTGAAAAATATGCTTTAAATAGTGATTTTCAATATGTATATGCAACTTTGAGTCAAGGCAATCAATTATAGGAATTGAATTATCACATGAATGATAACTTGTTGTACCATCTTGGTAAGCCTTGTATTCCATAGGGAGAAATAGTCAACATTATAAGAGAGGCACATACTTCTCTTATTACTAGTCATTTCAGTGTAAGTAAGATGGTGGCACATCTACAAAGGTATTATTATTAGCCTCATAATTGCTTGAAAGTGTGTCACATTTTATTAGAGGTTATTCATTATGTGATGTCAGTAAGCCTAGCAATAAAAAATTAGGATTTTACACACCACTTCCAGTACCTTCTCATCCATGGGAGAGTGCTTCTATGGACTTTGTTTGAGTTATTCCTATGTCAAAAATGAATCATGATTATCTTTTTGTTGTTGTGGATAGGTTTAGAAAAATGTGTACTTTGATGCCATATAAAAAGAAAATTATAGCTGAAAAAACTTATTAGTTAGTATTTCAGAATGTATGGGTTCATTTTGGATTTCCCACAGCGATTGTTAGTGATCGATATTCTCGCTTTGTTGGGAACTTTTGGTGAAGCTTGTGGGTATTTATGGACACCAAATTGAAAAATATTACAATATTTCATCTACAAATAGATGGTCAAACAGAGGTGGTGAACAAGATAGTGATACATATTATTCACAGTTATTGGAGAAAGCATCCTAAGTTGTGGGGTGGATATTTTCACTAGATTCAACATGCTTACAATTGGGCCAAGCACTCTTCAACTCAAACATCACCATTTGAGCCATGTTTGGGATACTTTCCCAAGTCTCCTTTGGATTTCATTTTTGGAAAGGACGTTGTTATTGATGGTCATAATGACATAGAAAAAGCTAAAAGGTTCATTGGAAAAATCCAATTGGTACATCAAATAGTTCAAGAACATCTGGAAAAGAGCCAAGTCAAGTACAAAACAAGGCACGATAAGCATCATGTAGATCACAAATTCCAAGTCGATGATGAAGTTTGGGTCCACATTAGGAAAGAAAGGCTTCAAGGAGAAGGTAAAAAAATAAAACCAATTCGATATGGTCCATTCATAATTTTAGAAAATATTGGTGATAATGCCTTCAGGTTGGATTTTCTTTCATATATGAAAATTTATGATGTTGTTAACGTTGAGAACTTAAGGTTGAATGAGCCTCCTTTGATTGAATATCAAGGAGAGAATGTTTAGATTCTTTCCATTAAGGATTTATCTCTTGAATTGTAGAAATTATACAAACAATATGTATATCAATGGATTCAATCCAATCATGCGCTCTACTAAATCAAGATATTGAATCCTTCTACAAATAAATTGCAGAAAATAAACACAATCACCAATCACAAGTAATGAAATAAGAAAATCAAACCACAACACAAATATTTTCTCGAGGAAATATTATTGCTCAAAACCCCTCTATCTTCTATTGTATATTCACTAAGGAATCATGAAACAATTACAATGCACTCTTCTCACAAGAGTCTCCTGCACTCTCACAATTGTCTCACATTGAATCGGATAAAATTGACCAACACTTAGCCAATTTCCTACCTCTAATCAACCTCCCTTTCTTGTGAAATTCATGTGGAATGCAATCCATAGTCTTTATGAAATTCATCCTTCCAAAACTGTGTAATGCTCATGGGAAATCATGTGGTTTTCCTACTGCATGCAGGCAACCTGCTAATGATACAACTAATAATTAACATCCCTTTATCATTTGTCTCAACTGGGTCTCCACTAGAACTGAAATTCATGCAAATATTAATAGTAAATCATTAGTGGCATGGTAGATCACTGCATGTGAATTAAATATGATTTAATTCACTTGATCTCTCACTAGTGCAACAAACAGTTACAACTAGTTCAACAGAATTTAACTCAATTAATTTAGTTAGTTGATTTCTCATGCATTCAGCTAATTAACTAAATGCAATTCGAACTCCATAACTAATATAATCACTATGCATGCCTCACCAACCACCCCTAACTCAAAATTTATGAGCTAACTGAGTTTATCACACTCAGTTAACTATTACAAGTGATTATGAGATAAGATTACATTTTATAGTCCAATTTAATTATGGGAAAATTAAATTAGACACACATTTCTTGTTGAATTTTCAACACTCCATCTCAACAAGAAAGTGATTATCTGCCACCCCAATCCTACATCTATGGTATTCAAATTTTCTCCTAGTGAGCGCCTTCTTCAGAATATATGCATCCTGATCTTTCATGGGAATGTACTGAAGTAACATAATGCACCTCTGAACACAATCTATGAGATGGTGGTACCAGATTTCTATGTTCTTGGACCTGTCATGGAATACCAGATTGACTGAGAGTTTAATGCAACTCTGGTTATCACAATGTATCACGGTTGGATCCATCTGAGAACGAAACAAACCAACCAGAATATTCCTCATCCAGATGGCCTCACATGTAGCCTAACTTGTTTCCATGTACTCTGTCTCAACTGAACTGAGTGCCACAGATCAATGCTTCCTTGTGTACCAAGAAACTATTATCGATCCTATGCTAAAGATCCCTCTTGATCTGCTCTTATTATCTAATGGACTGCTTGCCCAATCTACATCGGTGAAGTGTTGAAGCTTCACTCCCTCTGTGCGTCTGTACCATAATCCATACTCTAAAATTCCCCCGATATATCTCAAGACATGCTTCCCCGCCTTCCAAAAGATATTTTTCAGCTTAACCATAGCTTGACTCAACTGGTTAACTGCATAGAAAATTTCTCGTCTGGTGTTCACCAAGTACATTAGTGAACCCACTAGCTACCTGTAAACAGTAGCATCCACTACCTCACTCGAAGTAGCATCCTCCTTTCTCTAGTTTCATATAAGAGGAGTCTCCATGGGTTTACAGCTCTCCACGTCAAAATTACTCAGAATTTCTTTGGCATACTTTCCTTGAGAAACAAAAAGCTCACCATCCAGCTGCCATATTTCCAAACCAAGGAAATAGTGAAGGAGTACCATATCCTTAATTTAGAACTCTCTTGCCAGATCCTCTTTGCAAGAAGTTATCAACTACTCATTAGGTGTCAAAATTAGAAGATCAACATAAAGTACGATAATAAAGAGCTTACCATCAACCAAAATCTGGTAGAGGTTCCCATCTGCTTCACTTTTGGTGAATACCAACCTGGTCAAATAGTTTTCAATCCTGGTGTACCAAGCATGAGGTGCTTGCTTGTGCCCATACAACGCTCTCTTGAGTCTGCACACATGCGACTCACTGTCAAAAATCTCAAAACCTTGTAGCTGCTCTATGTAGACTTCCTCCTCAATAAATCCATTGAGAAAAACAATTTTCACATACATCTGATGTATCTACCACCCCATCTGCGCTGAGAGTGCAAGGATAGATCTAATCAATGAGTATCTCGCAACTGGTGTGAAAGTCTCCTCATAGTCGATCCCTTCAACTTATGAAAATCCCCAGGCTAAAAATCTAGCCTTGTACTTCTCCACACTCCCATCTGCTACTTTCTTTGCCTTATAGATCCATCTAGATCCAACCACTGATTTTCCTACCAGTCTTGGGACAACTTCGCATGCACTGTTATTAATGATGGAGTCATAGTCCTCAACGATGGCGTCAACCCAAAATGGTTGTCACATTGATTCCTCAAAGGAGGATGCTTCTGTAATAATACACTTTCTCATAAGAGCCATGTATCTAGTAAAACTATCTGGAGACTCTCTCTGTTTGTGCAGTGAAGTAGGTGCTCCTACATGCTCTGTCGCTTCAAGTCTCAAACTATTAGCTTTTGTGATGTGCCTTCTACCATTTCTGGTGGATGGTTCTACATGAGTTTTTTCTACCACTCCATGATCCTCTGCATGTGGCTACTCCACATCTTGAGGTTCATTCTCTGGAACCAAGAGTTCCTCATCTCCATGCAAATCTAGATCCCTCTCAAGGGAAAATCACATGGCTTTCTCCTCATCAAAATTTATATCCTGCCTCACAACATTCATCTAGCTATTTGGAAAATACACCTGAGAGTTTTGGAGAGTATCAGTGTACCCCAAAAATATCCCAATATCAGTTGCTTCTTCGAGCTTCTTCCTGGAATATTTGATCACATGGAAATAGAAAGATGAGCCAAAAATTTTAAAATATGAAACATCAGGTTTCTTACCAGAAAAATCTTCCTCTGGTGTACTCATCTAAAGTATTCAATGAGGAATACAGTTTTTCACAAATGCCATTGTGTTTCATGCCTCCACACACAGATTAAATGATAGGCCCTGGTCATACAACATCACTCGTGCTTCACCCAAAATTGCTCAGTTCTTTATTTCTACGACCCTATTATGTTGTGGGTTATGAGGTGAAATCAACTCTCTCAGAATTCCTTCTTTTCTACAGAAGCTATTGAATTCATTGGAGATGTAATCACCACCATTTTTTGTCCTAAGAGCGTTCGCATGCTTCTGCGTGTCTTTCTCCACTAGTTTTTCGAACTCACAAAATTTTGAGAACGCCTGAACTTTCTTCTGCATGAAGTAGATCCAGCACTTTCTAGAAAAATCATCAAAAAAGATCACATAATATATCTGATTTGTTGTTGAAGCTGTAGAGAATGGTCCACACACGTCTGAGTGAAATCTCCCAAGAATTTTTGAAGCTTGGTTTTTCTTCTCGTGAAAAGTGGCCTTTGCATACTTCCCTATGGTACATCCCTTGCATGTGCCTATCTGCACAACAATACCCTTAGGAAGACCCCTAGAAATATGTTGCATGACCTTCAAGGATCCATGGTGTAGATGGTATCTTGTGCCATAACTCACCCTCATCCCAGCTCACCACTTTATCTACCTTACCCATCAATGTTGTGCAACCATCTACATCAATTTTATCAAGATTCTTCACATGAATCCCAATCTTCTTGGCTTGTCCTGTGGATTTTTTTCAAAGGTAAGATTTCCTTTCACTGAAAACCACATCATAGCCTCTATCCCTCAACATTGTGATTGAAAATAAATTTTTTTTCAAGCCTAGTACATGCATTACATATTTTAATAAGAAGGGTTTACCTGACTATCTCTGGAAGGTAACTATACTAATCCCGATAGCACTGTACCACCCGTCATCACCCATTTCGATATGCATCTGGAGGTCCTTCTCCTCCAAGCTACTGAAAAGTTCTTTGTCTCCCATCATATGGAAAGATGCACCACTATCCAAGTACCACATCGATCCCATTACACTTGACACCATGTATGGAATGAGCGAGAATTCCAACTCAAATTGCAAGGCCAAAGCCTCACCAGCTGCAGATCTTGAAGCATTTTTGTTCTTCTTCTTTTGTGGACAATTAGTGGCATAATTTCCATGATTGTGACAAACAAAACACTTCACTCTAGACAAGTCGTGCTTCTTACCTTCTTTGCTGGACCCATATTTGGAATAGTATTTATTTCCTTTCCCCTTCTTCACCTTACTAGCCAAGGTGCAATCCTATTTAGCAATCGATCCTTGGTATTTTGCTTGAATTATTCTTGCACCAAATCTGACCAAAGTCGTTCCCAATCTGGCAACGACTCCCTCCCATTGACAAAGTCCTGATAACTATGCCAACTCTTGGGAAGGCCTAGAAGAGATAGGCTCACCAAGTCATCATCCACGACAGTAATTCCACTCCCAATATCATCTCAACATTGGACAAACTTGGTTAAATGTTTTGTAATAGTGTCATATTTCTCCATTTTGATTTTCCTGAACTTGTCATTCAGTGCCAATTTTCTATGATCATTACTTCTTTGAAACAGATCTGTCAAAGCCTTCCACATTTCATATGGAGTCACTTTTCCATGGATACTTGAGACAATGTGGTCTCGTACTCCATCCAATAAGATCCTCCTTGCCTTTGCAACCTTATTTTTCCAAGCATCTAGATTTGCGACATCTGCTATAGTGGGTTTGGGAATGTCATTATTAATGAATTATTTCAACCCATTGTTCTCTATAACTACCTCCATCTTGTCTTTCCACACAATATAATTAGAGCTTCCCTCGAGTGCATACTCCAATCTCAATCCATTGAAAGCCATCTTGATCCTGATCCGCTTGTCACACTAAAGAACAATTTTGCAAATTCGAATATTATTTAGTCACGAACTCAATTTCTTCTCCAATATAGTGATTTCCTGCGCTCTAATACCACATAGAAATTATACAAAAAATATGTATATCAATGGATTAAATCTGATCATGTGATCCACTAAAGTAATATACTGAATCCTTATACAAATAAATTTTTGAAAATAATACGATTGCCAATCACAACAAGTAAAGAAAGAAGCAATTCAAACCATAATATAGATATTTTCTCGGGGAAAGCTTACTACTCAAAACCCCTCTATCTTCTATTGTATATTCACCAAGTAATCATGAAACAATTACAATGTAGTCTTCTCGCAAGAGTATCATGCACTCTCACAACTATCTCAGACTGACCTAGACAAAATCGACCAACACTTAGCCAATTTCCTACCTCTAATCAGCCTACCTTTCTTGTGCAATTCTTATGGAATTAAATCCATGTTATTTAGGAAATTCAGCCTTCCAAAACTACACAATGCTCATGGGAAATCATGTGGTTCTCTTGATGCATGCGGGCTGCCTGCTAATGATAAAAATGATAGTTAACATCCCTTTAACCTTTGTCTCAACTGGGTCTCCACTAGAACTGACATGGATGAAGCTATAAATAGTAAATCATCAGTTGCATGGAAGACCACTGCATGTGAATTAAATCTGATTTAATTCACTTGATCTCTCACTAGTGCAAAAAACAATTACAACTATTTCAACTGACTTTAACTCAATTAATTGAGTTAACTGATTTCTCATGCATTAAGCTAATGCACTAACTAAAATTCAAAATCCATAACTAATAGAATCACTCGGCATGCCTCACCAACCGCCCTCAACTTTAAATTCATGAGCTAACTAAGTTTATCACACTCAGTTAACTATTACAAGTGATTATGAGATAAGATTACATTTTATTGTCCAATTTAATTAGGGGAAAATTAAATTAGACACATATTTCATGTTGAATTTTCAACATGAATACCTTGATGAACCACAACAAGACACCATTTTTAACATAAGAATAAGGTCTTTAAAATGAGGGAATGTAGATTATGTTTTTGTGGGGCTCAAAGGAACAAATCCACGTAAGGCCAAAACGATCAAGATTGGAAAGGTGACGGAATCATGCACTCATCTACTGAACAACTGAAATTGATATTTTGGGGTCCAAAAGCTTCCAATGGGGAGGAGTGATTAGGTGCTAAAAAATATGATCATAAATGAAATTTTTTAGAATGGTTTGTAACCTGAATGAACGCGTATATCTCATATTTCTAAATTCAGCTCTACTCGGTTCTCATAAAACAGACATCGTATTCTCCTAGAAATGAGTTCTGTTTATTTTCCTAAATAGGAAAATTTGTGCCAAAAATTGTGCAAGCAACCCAGTCAGTAGTCCTTAAAACTGACTGGGTGAACTGACTAGGCATGGTTGACTAGGCTCAATGGACCAATCCATTTGCGCCACATGTCATAGGGTACTGGTGCTTGTTTGGCTTGATTCCATTGGTTGGATGGTGACCAACCACATGTTGCCACGTGGCCCAACCAAAGTTCCCCACATGGTAGCACAGTGGCCACCATATTTTGGTTAATTATAAATTTACCTTCGCAAGAATCGATAGCACAACCACATATCACAACCATAGCACAGAATCGTGGCCAAATAGCGGAGAGTCGTAACTGCATGGCCTACCACATTTCTTATTAAACTATACATCTGAAATCCTATTTAAAGTTTCATATGGCAGAGGTTTGGGGTCTGGGACCTTGGCTTAGCCCTGACCCCCTTATATATGTATGCACATGACCATGGCCAGGAACCATGGGCATGGCGGAGTCAGCCCGCAGATTTTTAATTAAAAAAAAAAATTAATTCGACTATGTAATATGGTTAAAAATTTAGATTTATGGAGTTATTTCACATTTTAAATGTCCCAAAAATTGCGCCAAAATTCCATGAATTTGTTGCTCCATTAGCAGAATTCAGGGCAAATTTGTAGGATGGTTCCAGAATTTGGGGAATGTGTAGAGCGATTAGAAGGAAAGCTAGAGAAACTCATAACTTCTTCATTTTTTGACCAATTTGGGAGAAAAAAGAGGATATAAAAACATTTTTTGACTGTTTTGAAGCTAATAGAACAGGTTTTGAAGCCATTGAAGCCCTATAAAATGATGTAATCACCATTTTTTAACATAATTATATACGTCCAAGCCATTGGAAGCTGGACCAAGGAGACGTAACCTAGGAGGGGTGAACTCCTTCATCACTTGTTGTGTTTTGGTTATTTTTATGGTGTAATTGTATGTTGTTTATGTTATTTCAGAGTTTAGATTCATGGCTTATGTGTTTAAAAATTTAACATAAGGCTTATAAAACTCAATTTTTACACTTGAAATTTAGACATACTCAAGCACATTTACATTAAGATCTCATTCATATAATTTCTCTCGCACTTGGAGTTGATACCAATTCCACCCCCACTCATTGAGTCACCTGTTGATGACTTCCAGCACCACTAACCTCTCTAACATCGTATTTCCTCAGAAGGGCCATACCCCCTTGTTTCCCCCCCCAAAAGATATCCAAATTATGGATGTATTTGAGGTATATGGAAAAAATCTTGTTCATGTATTAAATTCTATCATCCTATAGTCTTTCTATATTCACCACTTGCTTTATGGTCTCCTCAATAGCTCTCAGTCTCTGGTCAATCGCCTTCAACTGGAGTTGAGTCTCAATCTTCCTCCTAGTTCTCTCCTCGACTGCCTCTGCTTGTAGCTTCCAAAATAAAGTTTTGACATGCCACACTGCCTCCAAGGATTTATGGTACACCATCATCCGTGTTCGAGGTTTCCTCGTGTCAATTATGTAATCTACTTCCTCCTCAATTTGGTCATCCCGGATAGCCTTGCATTGTCTTCTGACCTCATTCGCCCTATTTCCACTATCTTCTTCCATTTTTTCAGGGCACTCGATTGATGATTTATCGCAACCACCCTCACCACATCCTCCATATATGTCCTCTTAACGGTCGCTGAACCCTGAGCATCAGCGTGAGCTCTACCCCTTGGTCTACCCCCACCACTACGACCCTTGTCCATTGCACTCACTGAAACCTTAATTTCCTTTGTTAAAATTTTCAACTCCCACTCATAGTCACACCACCTTCCAGCTTTCAAGATTATCTCTACAAATCCTACACCCTGACCTGACCTTTCATTTAAAAGAAAAAACCAAAACAAAACATGCATACCTGAATTTGGAGTCCCTTCCTTCTCTAATTTTGGTAACGTTTTCATGCCAACTGTGTTACAGTAAAATCGTGCGAGCTTTTAGGAAGCTTCCCTCTCATTTTACCCTTCAATTTGTGTGTACATAATAATAATTTATATGGTAGTGTTATAGTAAGCCTCCCCTCTAAACATCGTACTTATACACTCCTCTCGTCACCCTCTCCAATTAATGAGGTGATCTGATGGAAGATCTCTTAAGGCACAATTCCCCTCTCTGTCATCACCAACTGCCACCCCTTCCATATACTATAAACACATACCCCTTCTCGTTTCCAAACTAACTGCTACCTATATTTCCATCATGAAGGTTATTTATTCGCATCGTCGATAGGTTGCTAGCCTGATTTGGGCCCACCACTTCTCTATCAACCCGCCTTCTTGACGTGGAGTAGTCTCACTTTGCCAGCCTTTGGAAATATTCCCTTAACTCACCCTTAGATAATTCGTCCCATGCCACCTCAGTAAGCGATCGAGATATTTACACCCGTGCATTTGACACCCTATCCACCAACGTGTTAGTCGAGTGACAAACTAAGGTGAACTCCACAGTTTTTAATACCTCCATATATTTTTCTGAATTCATCGGATTAATTGTGCAACATTGAAACTATATATTTGTGAACTTTGCAGCACATTACAACTGATGTGTCACTCAGATAACTAGCACATAATCCTCTTTGACTATCACATTCACCACCTGAATCATCGCTTTCAACCCATGCTCTAGGGTCTCGAATTTTGCTGCATTGGTCAGCGCTTGTCCCATATTGATGAAATATAATCTGCATTTTTTTCCTATCTAGTCCTGAATGATCCCTTGAGCCCTTGTATTTCCTATATTTCTTTTGGTTGCCCCTTCAAAGTTCATTTTAAGGAAACCATCGAGGGGAGCCAGACACACCTTGGAGCCAAGCTGTATATGGTGCTCTCTAGTTCGGTGGTTCAAACCACTTAGGTATTCCATATCAAAAGAATTCAACATTATCGCTTCTTAAGGGGAAGGCTATTCCTTTGATCTTTGGGTGCCTATGTTAATAATTGTCTCCTTACGTTGATGACTTATTTCCTCCACAAGGTGTTTAATAGGAAGCTTCCTATATGTTTTCCTTTTTTTAGTCAGTTTGTCGAAAGATGAGGGTCATCCAATCCTAGAGGGTCTCTGTGTAGCCGTCGGTGTTTAAAAGGTGGTTAAGGTTTTCTTGTACTATCTCACAGAGACAACACCAAGATGCACCTTCAAATCCTTGCTTTACTATATTATCTCAAGTTAGAATATTCCTATGTAAAATCAACAGCATAATATTTTTTTATTGTTTTTAAGTGTGGAGCCAACCAGAATTTTCTTGATGATGGGTCATTGGAAGAATTATGTTCCATGTTAAGATACGCTTTGGATTCCTTAAGGTTAAAATCCCCTCCATCTTTTTTCCCCCACTTAAGCTAGTCCTAATTGTTATTGAAAAAAATTATTAAGTTCTTAGTGGTTGAGTCACTCACGGATGCCTGTTGAAATATGTTCAGATTCCATCGTCTCCATTTTTTGTTTTCCAATCCTTAAGCCCAAAATTGCTAGACATCCTTGTAACCTTGGTTTTTCATACTTAATTGGAATGGTTTCAATTCCTCTCTATTTAAATTCAGTCGATGCCGCCAAGCATCCTCATAGAGTAGGGCTTATTTTCCATTTCTTATTTCCTAGAAGCAATGTTGTTGTATGATGTCTTTGTTGTTCCAAGCCAAATTCTGGAGTGAGCCCGAGAGCCTAACTAGGTCTCTCATTTTACAATTAGGGGCATATTTTTCTTTCCACAATTTCACCCATGGTGTCTCCCAAAATTTTAACCATCTCCACCATAGTTTGGTTATGTTTTCTCTGTTGGTTATCTCGGGATATTAAAGACTAAGGCCTCCTGATTTTTTTTGGCTTACACAGTGTGTTCCAAGCCACAAGATCCCATTTTCATTTTTCCTCTACCCCTCGCCAAAGGAATTTCCTTTGGACATCACTAATATTTTGGAGAACTCCCTTAGGCACATGTAGGATAGGTAACATGTAGCTCGAGATAGCCTAAAGCACTTCCCTTTTTAGGAACAACTGACCAGCCAAGTTTAAGGAACTCATAATCCATCGTTTAACCCTGTGTTCAAGGTTGTATATAACATTCTCCCAATTGGAATTCTTCCATGCTTGCACTTTTCGAGGGACCCTTAGCTACTCTGATGGGACGAATTTTATTTGGAACCCTAAGATACTCATCTAGTTCCTCTGGATAGCAATGTGGATATTAAACAAAAATATCATGGACTTCGACTGATTTATATCCATACCCAAATCAGACATAAAGGTTTCTGTGATGACTTTAAATAATGAAGCCTCCTTCATCGTTGGAATACCATGCCACATGGTTTCGTTAACTAATTTTTGATGCGTTGTTTCTTGGCCTTTCTCATGTAGCCTAAGGCCCTTTATATCTCCTTCTTTATTTTCCGCACCAATCGCCCTCTTGAGGCCTTCCATCATTATGATAAAAAAAGGGATACATTGGATCCCCTTTCCATAAGCCTCTATACAAGAAGAAATGTTTTTCCAAGGGTTCATTAACCACGATCTCAAATATGGGGGATGATACCAAGGCCATAATTCATAAAATCTAATACTCATCAAGACCAAATGCCCCTAGAACCAATTCCATATAATCCCAACTAATATTATTATACACCTTAGAAAAATCTAGTTGAATAATCATACCTACTTTTTTCTAGGTCTCCAGTGAGTGATATATCTCACGTGCAAGAATAAAGTTATCCAAAATTGGTCTCTCTTCGACAAAAATAGATTGTTTTGTTGATATCAGATATGGAAGAATTGTTTTCATCCTGTTTGTTGATATTTTGGATATGATCTTGTATAGTGCATTAAATAGGGCTATCATCCTAAATTTCTCTGGAGTGTTGGTAATTTCTTCCTTTGGAATGAGGGCTATAAAATTTGAATTCAAGGCTTTCATAATAGTTTCTGAATCCTATGAATCTGCCACTATACATATATTTTCTAACTACATCCCATCAAACTTTGAAGAAATAAATAATAAATCCATCTGGTCCGAGGGATTTTCCATTGGGAATTTCATTCATGAGTATGGCCACTTCTTCCATGTATACTAGTTTGTTAAAATTCTTGTTGTGTTCCTCTGAGATCAACTTCGGCATGTGCCTAATAATCTATTGTATATTCTCTTGTCTATCTATTAGCAGGTCCTATTATATTTTTTTGGAAGTGTTGAACGTAAACATTATCAATATCATGATGGGATCGGTAGTTGTGTCCCCTCTCATCCTTAATTATGAGGAATTTTGGAACTACTATGGTCTATCATTGAGCGATGAAATAACTTAGTGTTCTTCTCCCCCTCCATGAACCATAACACTCAGGATTTATGTCTCCATAGAATTTCCTCCTATGTGTAGTCCTCCCATTGCTTTGGTAGCTCCATATCCTCTCCTCTACTTTCCTCTGAGTAGCCTTCTGTGATAATTTTATATTGTAATGTTTCCCTATTCTACTCCAATTATTATTTTTCTTGGAATATGTTACCAAATTGTAACTTATTTCAATTCTTTAATTTCGATTTGATATATTTTAACCTTGTGTGTAAGGTGTACATTTTGGGGCCCCAGCAGGATCTTGCCCCCCCACCATATTTTAATATTCTCCATAAAGGCACGATGATTCGACTAGAAGGATTCAAATCTAAATGGTCTCTAGTTGGGTGCACCTAACATCACGATCATTAATATCACTGGAAAATGGTATGATCCTGCATAGGGAAATATATTTGCTGCCGCATCGATCCCTCACATTAGAAAATACTCTGAAATTAAAAACCTATCAAGTATGGACACAACTTGATGCTGCCCTCTATGCTTATTACTCCATGTGAAGATACTGTTAGAAATTTCCATGTCAATAAGGTTGGCATCCTCAATGAATCCCTTGAAAGATTCAACATCTCGATCTACGCTTTTTTGGACCCCCTTTTTTTCAATAGAGAGTTTATCATATTGAAGTCTCCCCCCAACACCCAAGAGAGATGACCTTTCCTAGTTCTCATCTTTTTCAAATCTTGAAGGAGTTTGATCTTCTCTTTTGTTATTTGAGGCCCCCAAAAATTTGTAAATAATAGAGATCCTGGAGCCATATAACCTCCATTTCCAATGATAAATATGACCTTATAGACTCTGCATCAAGTAATATCAAATATTAGGGGTTCCAACCAATTTTGAGTCCCATTGCAGAACCGTCTACTATGAATTCCATTATCTCAAACCTTCTCTCTAATTTCCTACTTAATTCCTCGATTTTCTCTATAGAGAACTTTGAACCTTGCAAGAAAATAAGGTCTGGTTGTTCCATTTTAATATTATTCTTAAGCATTCTTTGTTCCCTAAGGCTACTTATGTCTCTTATATTCCTTGTTAAAACTTTCATTATTTAACTACGATTAAGGGGTGGCGAGCTTAACACTCTCATATTACCTGAATTTATGAACATGGCTCCCACCTACTTGAGGGAAACACTATTCAACTTCCTCCCTCTTTTCTGATGGTTGTGCCATGGCACCAAAACCATCCGAGAATTCGTTTCTTTTACTCCCATATTGGCTATTTATGGATGTGATATTTTATGACCTCTTATTTTGTCTCTTCTCTCATCATAGATATTGGATCTAATCCATTTGATCAACTGGGATAGCCTCTAGTCCTTGTTTTCTTGCTTGTCCCACCATATTTAGGAGGTTGATACCCTCTTGTTCCACTATTTCTTGCAACTCTGGGTCTTGTTTTCTTACCTCAGTTGGGATCATTTACGAATCTCCTTCAAAATCCTTTTATATATATGGGATATCAGCCTGATGTCCACTATCTTCTAACAACTACAACATTTCTTCTTCTTTCCTTTTGTCTTTTCCTCATTTTTCTCTTCTTCAACCCCGTGAATCTATGGTTTTTATTTGGATAATATTTCAAATATATTTCTATTAGTTTTCTCCCTCCCTGATTTCTTTGTTTTTTTCTTTGATTGGATCTCCCCTTGGGTTAGGTCTTACAAACCAATCTGTAACCTTTTGATCTGATTAGTTTCCTTGTTCCTCCGCTTTGTTCAAATCGAATTCCCATATTAGGTGGCCATGTTCATGGATTTGTCTACATCTGAAGGAAAACTACTCACAGTCCACAGGTTCTAAACAAAATTCATCATGGAACTCTAGTTTGATTACTTTAGGCAGGGCTCCAGAAACACCATTTCCACACAAATTTCCATATGATGTATACCTTCCTTGTAGTGTTGCTTCTGATATTTTAATAAAATTTCGCAGCGTGTCCCCTATCATCTTTAGGGTTGAATGTAGTCGATAATCCAGGGGAAGGGAGTACAACCTAACACAAACTAGGTAAAATTCTCCATCCATGGCCGCATGTATAAGCGAGTTGATGGGAAGAATTAGGGACCTCCATCAAAGATTCAGTCTCTATCTTCCATATTAGCGAAGACCACCGTAAAAACACCTTTGGACCCTTGATGAAACTCTATCTCACCTATTGGTTTCCAATTATGTTTAATCCAATCACACAAGGCTTTTTCTATAGGCCAAGGGCCCATAAAATTTCATATGAGAGCATGTGACCTCATACACTCCTTGAAGGCCTGGGTCTTGGGGTGAATGATCAGTGTTTTCAGGATCACCATTCTTTTGGGCTTACATGACCCCATAGATCATTTAAAAAAAAAAATTGTTGCTAATTTGCATGATTCCTCGACATAATATTGTCCTCATCTCTTGTCTGACCATTCAAACCCACTCTAGTTGTACCTTGGGCATTCGCTGACACACCATCTGCAAGACCATTGAATCCTCCCTTGAACCCCTTCCCCTTATCCATTACCACATTCTGATAGGAAGGCGACCTGCTCCCTCACCCTTTGAACACCATCAACGTCAAAATGTAGGCATACCTTCTCATAAACTGTCGCTCCTCCTGAGGAACCGCTCTATAGATGAAATAGACTTTTTTATGACAATCCGGAAAATTAATTTCAAGAAAGAATGTGATTTTTTATTATTTAGAATGCAATTTTGAATGCATAAATCGATTTAACACCCTGAAAAAATCGTTAGATCACTTGAATTTTACAGATTAAACAACTTGAGCTTAAATTTTTAAAAATCTCTACCTTTTTTATTGAAATTAACTAGAAAACATATGAAAAAAATCATTTCGTAATCATTTAACAAAATAAATGCATATAAGTTAGATTAAGACAATACACATTTGAAATACATATTATGTGATTTCTCTGAACGCAAACATTTAAAAAACATATACTATTCGGAATAAATTAAAAAACATATAACAAAAGTCAAATCACTTGACAATCTTTTTTATACATAACTTATCGGATACAATTAGACTAAAATGCCATTTTAAAACAATGGCTATTTAAAAAATATATAAATGTAACTTCTCATCTTCTTGGGATAACATTAAAATAACAAATGGATTAAATCATTTGAAAATATATATATAATTTATCTAAAATATATATAAATGCAATTTCTCATCTCCTTCGGATAAAATTAAAAATAACAAATGGATTAAGTCATTTAAAAAGTATATATATAATTTATCTAAAATATATATAAATGCAATTTCTCATCTCCTTCGGATAATATTAAAATAACAAATAGATTAAGTCATTTACAAAGTATATATATAATTTATCTAAATAATCTTGAACCAAAATCTCGATTAAAAAATGACATATTAAAAAAATACAGAATATGTGATTTCTGATATTTTTCATATATATAATATTAAAAATATATAATTAAAGTCAAGTTATTAAATAAAAATAGATATAATTTATTTATAAAACAATGGCAGATTTATATGAATCAATTTGGACTTACAAAATGTCATATCGGATTACTAAGTCAAATCTATTTAATAATTGGTTTATATTAAAAATAAGTCAAATCTATTTAATAATTGGTTTGTATTAAAAATAATTTATATCATATTACTAAGATATATATATATATATATATATATATTATTGAAAGTGAAGGGCAAGAGGGGTAGTTAATTTCTATAAAATATAATATAAATTAGCTAACTAATTTAAATCTCACTGAAAGTGAAGGGTAGTAGGAACCCCTTAGAAATAAACTATCCTCCAATCTTGTAACATTCCCAACCAAAACTAATCCTATAACTAATATATGTATACACACACTTCAGCCAACATCTAGTTCGAAGAACGCTGCGGATTTAATAAATACATGATATGTTATTTCTTTGGTCATTTGTAGGGAGGTTTATTGAATGCTTGGAAGTAGCAGAGGTTATGGAAGAAGTGGGCACTACAGGACATTCAGGCATCGAGGCCTTGGGATATCGCTTAAAATCTTTGCAGTAATAGTATCTTAGGGCGAGTTAATGAACTGGTATGGAATGTTAGAATCTCTCCTTAATCTCTATGTCATAACTTGGAATGGTGTACAGAGCTGGAACCCATTGTGAACTTCATGTTGTTGCTTATGGTGGTTATGGCTGTACATTTAGCTGGAACTCAATGTCGACAAATTTGTCGTCGCTTTTGATGGCTATTGATGTCTGCTTCTAACTGGTACCCATGTCTGGACAAGTGAGGTTGCTTATGGTGGTGTCTGTCGAATCAGGGAAGGTTATCGAGGTAGGGATTAATGTGTATCTGTTGAAGTTGGTCTAGTTTTTACAGAGCTGGTACCCATGGAGAACAACTGTTTTGTTGCAGTTGGTGGTTATTGCCGAGTTAGTTGAAGCTGGAACCCATGGTCGACAGTTTTATGTGGTCTTTGGTGGCTGTGACGAAAGAAAATAACTGGAACCCAGTTTGGACAATGAGTTGCTGCTTTTGGTGGCTGCTGTTGAAACTTATGGACTGATGTTTATACGGATGCCTGGAGTGTTTTCGATTATTTCCATGTCAAATTATTCTGGGCACGTTGCAGGTGAAAGGTGAACATTTCGCAGCAGTTCCTCTACAGAATTCTACTTCTATGGCGTTCTGGAACATGGAATGGAGAAAATAATTAAATTTTTGCAGAACATATTCCATAGGGGGGAATCATCGAGACCATAACAGTCTCTGGAAAGCCTACAGCGTGAACTACTGCTTTTGACTGTGCCTTTGTTTCTGGATTTCAGAGATTGGGTCATGGCTGCCGGACTCTCTTGGCGTTTCTTTCTTTAATGAATTTTCTGGTGGTTATTCCTCTCGGGCTTTGATTTGGGCGTTCCCTATCTCTTTGGTCGGTTCTTCTGGTGCCCAGGCTTGTGTGGGGTGCTTTGCATTTCGCCTTCTTTTCGGGCGATGGCGGACTTTCGCTGATGGCCATGGCTGATGTTTCTGTGTAAGCGGAGGGATCTCTGGTTTTCCGGCTAGCCGTTGGTTTTCCGGCTAATTTGAAATATTTTCCGGGGGTTTGATATTTCGAGTTTCCAATCCCTTTAATCATCTGACATCGGCGGCGATGTAGAATTAATGCCCTATGACCCTCGGGAGTGTCCGTTCACCTACTCTCCTGGTTTCGGTATCTGTTCCTGGGTTCGTATCTAATTAGATTTCGATCCCGGGGCCTCTATTTATGAGCAGCGACTCATTTATGCTTCCACGCTCATTTGTACAGTCGGATCGGTGTCAAGTCGAATGGCAGAGTACAACGGACTGGTTAATGTGCGTTTCGGCTTCTCCACATCGTCATGTGCGGTTCGGCATCTCCACATGGGGCGGTGTCATGTTGTATGACGGGGCACTATGGATCGGTATTGAGCGATTTTCAGGACAACCATAGCATATAGAGTTTAATCCATAATCGCTGCGGCACGGTTCTGCTATTATTCCTATTTTGGCGATCTCCCACATCCTAGTTCTGTTTTTTCTCCACTGCTAATATCTTTTCTTGCTTTGGGCTCGTGTCTTTCTTCGGGCATGCTGCATATTAGATCTCTGATTGTAAGTCCGGACTGCCACTATATCCCTCGTCGATGCACCTAGTTTCCACGATGGTTTCCGGTGCTTTTCAACTTTCTGATTTGTCGATTTCCGCTGCTACGAGTATTGGCTTGGTCCTGGAGGCCGACGTGCTCTTTATTCATCTGGACAGCTCCTTTCCATTCGATCCCAGATCTGAACGGCTGACCGGTCTTGGTTGGATGTAGTATGGTATCAGATCTCCGGATCGAGTTGGGGAGCCGGATCTCCCCCAATCATGGGGATCGATCTCTTTGTTGTTTGGGTGTTTTTCTGTCTTCAGATCAGATTATCCTTCATCAAGCGAGCCTGTTTTGCTATGCAGGGCTTTTGGTTTTATCCAGGGCTGTTTTTCTTCTTCAATCGAACTTGGCATTTCAACAAGCGAGTCGGATTTTCTGTTGTTTTGCATGCATGATCTATTTCAAGCGAGCCAGTTGGGTTTTGGCTCCTCAGTTGGATTTCGATCTCGTTCAAGCTTTCAAGTGTGCCTGGTTGGTGTTTACTCAAGCGAGGACTGCCTCTTTTCAGCCATGGATGACGATATGGATTTCCCCTTTTTGTTTGTCCTCTTTCACTTTCAGTTATCTTTTAGTCCTTATTGTCGTGATTATGATGCTGCTGTATATTCTCTGGACGTCTCTTTTCTATGTATGCATGGATGATTTCGTGGGTATGTTTTATACTACCCGTTATTGTTGGCCATGAACATCGAATCACTTCTCTACAGAAGTGTTTTCTGGATGTATCTGGTATATGGGGTTTTCTCGCCGTTTTAATTAACTGTTTGAGAATGTATGGTTGATCATGTACTGTCATATATTGCTTCTAATATATACAACGTTTTTTTTCTTCTGAAAAAAAAATATACTTGAGGGTTAAGGGCTCAATTATTTTGGTCCTCTCTGCAAGATATATACTTGAGGGTTAAGGGCTCAATTTTCCTTGCAATCTATAGACTTGAGGGCTGTTGTTTTCGTTTTTGTGTAACTGTCATGGTAGGTGCTTTGGCTCTCCTCTTTCCAGTCATGGCTGCCGTCTTCCTTTTAGTACAGTCCCATGGAAGTCCTGTAAATTTCTCATTCCCATCATTCAACAATAGCAGCGATCAGTTGATATACATGGGAAACGCTTCGTTTTCTCCTTCACTTGGTTACATCGACCTCACTCCATCGCCAAATGGTACAATATCTATGAGTTGCATTGGAAGGGTTCTCTACCGTCAACCGATCACCGTGTGGCCGGCCACGTTTACAACCACCTTCACCTTCCTCATCAACAACAACACAGCGAATAACGGTGGCGATGGTCTGGCCTTCATCGTAGTCCCCAACAACAAAACCTTTCTCGCAGACCGCATTGGAGGATTTATGGGGTTATTCGATGGATCAACATCCGGAAACACAACGAATCAGCTGGCCATTGAATTCGACACATACCAGAACAACATGATAGATCCAAACGACAACCATCTCGGCATAGACCTAAAGAGAAAATTGATAGATCCAAACGACAACCATGTCGGCAGGGACTCCCATAAGCCAATAAGAATGGATGGCATAGACTGTGTACACAGAGAAAATTGAACTCAAGATTGTTGGAATTTATTTTTTAAAATAAAAATCAGTTTTTCACTTACTTCTCTGTCCTTTATTATATGTTTAGTTTTGGTATGCAGTTTGGAATCTCATGTTTTCATTTATTTTTATTTTTTTAATTGAATTTGAAATAATTTACAATTTTTTTTTCTCTTTAAATTGAATTTGAAATAAATGTTTACTTTTGGTATGAAGTTTAGAATTTTATGTTCTCATTTATTAATTTTGTTTAATGTGAATTTAAAATGAAAATAAAAATTATATATGTTATTTTTTATTACTTAAATGTTTGAATTTGATAAAAAGTTCGAAATTTCAAGTTTTCATTCTCTAGTTTTGATATATAATTACATAAATTTATACGAAAATTTTATATTATAATTTAATATTTTATTATCTTAATATTTTTAGCTTTCCCAATTTATTTATTTATATTTTTTTTAATATGGTATAAGCACATTTTGTAATATTTATTTTTGTTTTTTATATTATATACCAATTAATTTAATTACATTTTTTGTTTTCAATAATTTCTTCTTGAAAAAGTTAAAAAAAATGATTATGAATATTGTTTTTTTTTTTTTTTTTTAAAATTCGGTAGGATCTTACTATTTGCTATTTATATTTGAAGGACATGCTACAAAATATAATATTCAGTCTTTGACCTCAACCTGCTCGAAGGAAACCAGGTCTGTTGGCCATCTAAAAGCATGAAAAGCATCCCAAAATTGAAATTGTTTTCTGCATCTAAAAGTCTCTTGTGCTAGCTGCCCTACTACTACAGTTTGTACATTCATAAAACATAAAGAGAGTTCATAGGTAACTATATAATGCATCCATAATCAAAAAAGATAAAAAGATGAAACTCCTATCCATCTGATGATGAGACCGGTGCAGGGTCTTTAATATTAGTCCCAGGCATTTCAGCTTGTTGAAGCTGCTGGAGGATCTTCTGAAGGGTCTTCTCCATGCGGCCCACTTTATCATACAGTCTGCTGACTCGGTCTACCGCCTGATATTGTGTTATCTTGATGTGTTGTTGCTGGTCTTGAATGTCCAAAAGAAGAGCTTGAGTGCTGGGGTCTGACTTAGCAGGGGCTGTCTTAGCTGGAACTTGTTGAATACTCTGAATTGTTTTCGATATCAAACATTTTACTATCCAGTAGGTGTGGATAGTCTGATTAAACAGAGTGAGATGGCCTCTGGTATTGCCCGGATCTGTAATGAAATCCAGAATCTTTGCCTCTGCCTCATTGTCTTCTGGGTCTATCTGGATTTCCTTTTCCCACCCCGAATTTCTTGGCGAACTTCAGAGGAATTTCCTAACACATAATTTGCTGCCAGAGTCTCCAGGTGTTCTTGATTGGTTTTGCAACCCTGTCTCTTGGGGAAATTTTCTAACTGAACTTGCTATTTGCCTTTGGTGGTATCAGCCCATTGACATCTTTTCCCCATTGCAGAAAGTAGATTATGCAAAAACTCTGACAAACAAAAGTGCACAACAAAGATGTGAGGGGTTTTAATAATAGAACTCGTGCGCCTCCTTTGAATAGGGATATCTTGAATCTCATGCAAACACAGGTAACCCGCCCCCCTGGTCCTGCTATACATCCTAAACAGAGATTCATAGCCTTGATTGTCGAGACTTTTGACTATATGCATACAGTAAATCCTGAAATTAGCATACGAAAAAACCTTATGAATGATATCCCTCCTACAAGCATGGGTGACCTTACTGTTTGGCTTTGCATAGACAATATGCAAGATTGAGAGAGTATTGTTATCATGAGGGCTAGGAGTCAGATTAAGCTGGCTAAGGTGCGGGGCCATTTGATTGGCTAAGGGACAGAGACTCCATAGCCTCTTCCTAAATATACCCTGCAAACCTTCAGGGTTGGGCGAAAGAACCTGAATTGCATGCGTCATGAGAATGGCTGCTTTTCTCCTTGGTCTAAACCAGAGGGTTATAGGAAAATTGTCTTGAGTGCGAATATGAAAAATGACTATCTTAGTCGACACTATCATGAGACTACATTGCCGAGACTGATCATGACAAAAGTAACAACTTTGGAACTTAATCAGACAATTTAAGAGCTTAGCCCCTAAAAACCTGTGGATGCAGTGGTCCTTTAGCAAGGTATTGAAATGTATACAATGAGGTATGCTACCGGGATTAGTGACATGGGAAATCAGCATGCAGGGGTCGCGAAAACAAGGAGTGACGTGTTGTTGTTTAGGGTTAACCCAACGAAAACTCTCTATCAGGCCCAGAAGAGGTTGAATATGCTGAAAACTAAAGAGAATGACAGTCTTTGGCATTAGAAAAGCGAAGAGAATGATAGATACATACCCTGACAGGATCAAGAAATTGCTGGATTGAAGATCGTTGAGCCTCCTCCTCTGCCGCCTCCAGACTATTGCATGCAGGAACCCGTGCATGAATGAATGGAGGGGTAGTGGGGACTCACATACCTTAATCGAAACTTGCCGTTTGCGGCCTATATTACCAGCCTGTCCACTCTGCTTCATTATTCCCATCTGCAATTTCACACACTTCACCCAACTGGATTGACGGTCCGACATAAATGATGTTAATTGCATGTAGATGGAGTGCGTGCCAAGTCACCACCTCCGTGATTTTAATCTGAAAACTGTACACCCCGATCGGGGGCTTGGAGATCTTTTTCCACAATCAATTGTAGGGATTGAAGTTCTACGTTCCAAATCAGATCAGTTGGGCGACCATCAATGTAGCGTTCTACATTTTGGCATCCCCAGTTAGCTAAGTAGTCGGCTGCAGCATTACCTTTTCTTTTCACATGCCGGGGGATCAAGTATTGTATGCGATTCACTAGTTGACTCATTTCTTCTATCAGGGCTGTTGTTCGCCAGCTTTGTGAGATTTTCTCCCAGGGCGTGCCTTGTTGCAGTTTTTGGAGTACCCCTGTTACCATTGCTGAGTCTCCCTCCACAATGATTCATTGGTAATGTTCTCTAATTGCTATTAGAAGACCCTTTTTGACTGCCATGAGTTCTGCTTCGTTATTGGTTGCATGGCCTAAGTCGAGAGCATAGAATCTACATACAGTCCCCTGTGAGTTTCTATAAATCCCACCTGCCCCTGCTTGCCCCGGGTTACCTTTCGACGCCCCATCATAGTTGAGTTTAAGGAAACCTAGTTGGGGGGGAGACCAATGCTCGTCGCTTGAATGACTAGGGGATCTGAATTTCCATAGGCTTTTATAGATCATCTGTGGTTTGAGATTTAGATTTTCTAGTATCAGGGCTTCTGTACCTGTTGTTTGCCAATCTTCATCAGACCAAATTTCAGTTAAGATGGTTTCTCGACTGTTGTCTTTAGAATGCTGCCAGATATGATTCATTGGTTGTTCTTTATCTTGGAAAACTCTCTGGTTTCTCTCCTTCCAAGTATTCCAGAGTAGGAATCCAAATGAGAGGGTCCATGCTCTGTTAAGTACCTGGCAATGAAATCTTCTTTTTCGCCAGTTGACTATGGTTTCTGTTATGCTTTCATTGTTTTTTTCTGTCTGCCAAAATAGAGAGGCAAGGTTTTCCCACAGAGGCAGCACCTTGGTGCAGGAATTAAGCAGATGCTCAATTCCAGAGTTCGTACTTTGGAAATAGGGATGTTAATGTCAAAATCACAAAATGTTTCTAAGATACCGATTCATTATAATTAATAAATATTGTGTTTATGTCTTTCAAGGTTTTTTCGCAATTTAAAAATATTGTAGACAAACACATCACGAAAAAAAACAAAGCACGCACGTAACTTTGGACAATGCAACAAAATTTTATGTTTGGTGAATAAGTTTGAAGGTTTATTCAACATTCTAGGCCCATGGAAAATAATTGTAACTTGAATTAAGTTTTTCTGATGTTGCTTCAGAGGGAATTTTAATTATGTCTTTTAACTTTGGATGACGTCTACCAGCATAGTGTGTTATATATTAGGTAATTAGTTTCAAATATTTTTGGTTTAAGTTTTTTTCTTCTTTATTTTTTGGTAGAGGATCCACTTGTGAGGGTAAAATATAAAATTAACAATTTTTTTAGGCATTTAGTTATCTACATTACTTGGCCTTAATTGCTCTATCTCAATGAGTGAGATCCTATTTTTATTTCTCAAAAAATGGCTCTCACCTTCCTCGATAAGAATTTCTTAATATTTGTCAATGTCAGGTAGTGCGATACTCTTATAGTTATGAGCAACAACTAATTAATTATCTTGATGATTGGGAAATTTCTTTCTATTTGTCAATGTCAGATATTTCCATACTCTTATAATTATAAGCAACAACTAATTAATTATCTTTTTACCTTATTTATGCTTGATATTTATATTTTATTAGATGGTTGGACTCTCTCCGCTTGTTGGAATGTATTACTCCTCTTCCTTTCATATTTCAACCCCTTCGTAATCATGAGCATTAAGTCAATGTCTCTTACTAATTGTGCTTGTTGGAATGTATTGCTCCTCTTCTTCTTATCGTTTCAACCCCCTTGTAATCATGAGCAGTAAGTCAATGTCTCTTCCTTTTATGTTTCAACCTCTTTGTAATTATGAGCATTAAGTTAATGTCTCTTACTAATTTCCCTTTGTAATCATGAGCATTAAGTCAATGTTTCTTACTGATTGCAGCCTAGTACACTTGTGATCTATCACATGGTCAATTTAATCATTGCTTTGAATTTATTCTTTAAAAATTACTAACTTAGTTTCTCAAGAAATTACCTAGTGCTTGGAAAAATTATCTTTAGATGAATTTTTATCTTTTTATTTGTTATTTTAAATTATCCTTTCCATAGGTATTGATCTCTTCACACTATGATTTTTGTTCAAATTTTATTCTTTGAAAGGGAGATATTTTTCATTATTGTTGGAAACGAAGTGAAGGAAATGACATAAAGAAATGAACTCAAGACGCAAGGGATAAATGATATGAATTAACATTTTCTATTTGTTCACCATCAAAGAGATACCATTAACAATTTCAACCTATTTAGAGGAATGGATGGGACAAGTTAGTTTAAATTTATTAAAATATGGATTTAATCACTAAACCACATGTTATAATGAAATTTCTACAAATTAAGACATAAGAACCGAAAATCATAGAGGTAAATATAACATATTTAAGTCACTCATGGAAGAACTAGAAGCATGTGGTGGTCAAATCTCTAAACAAGATATAGTCCTTACCCTCTTTAGATGCATGACTACTTCATATGAATGTCGAGTGTTGAAGCTAGGTTTTATGGTCACATTCACTTTTCGGGAAGTGTGATCTAACTTGTAAAAGTGTTATAACCTTATTTTCCACTCCATTCTAGTGAGAGGAAACTTAGATAAACTTACCCTAGTTGTTGGCTTGAAGACATTAATTTTCATACTTTTTTCTGCTTAGTTAGACAACACATCACTCCCAATGTTTTATCACCATGCATACCATCACTTCATGCAAGTGTACATATTGTCATACTTCCTTCATAATATATTCGATGTATTCTATTGGGAGGCGATGGAGTCCTAAGTTTCTAGAATTTAGCATTCCTGAGATGATCAATTCAACCTAGGATGTGATGAGTTGTCTTGGGGTTAATAATTCAAGAATTTTCCTTACTTTTCGAAACCCTAATTATGTAGATGAACCCTTCCAAATACAAGAATTCCATATATAATGAGACCCTCCCAGGGGTGGAAAATAATAGAGAAAGTGATTAGGGAGTTTTTTGGTGTTATAGGATTGTCACTCGGAGGTACTTCCATGCTTGATAAATGAGCCTTGTCTATGAGTAAGCCAGGGGAGGAAGAAGGTCAAGGAATTACATGAGAGAACTAGCATCAAAGATATAATTTTTTTATTGTATTACTTGATTATATGGAAATATAAATATATTCTCCCTCTATATATGAAGCATTTTCTTGAGATCATAATATTTCTATTATGACTAGGTCTTCTCCAATAATTTATTTTATTCAAGGAGAAACATTTGTCCATGTATGTTTGTGAATGTGTGTAGGTGATAGGACTAGGGGGCTAGAGTGGGATCTATAATTAAGGAGTAGGATCTTCAACTGCCAGTAGATCCACAACCTCCACCACACATGCCAAGATATAAAGGTGCAATATTATCGTTTATATTTTCCATTTTATGAATGGTTAAATATCATACAAAAATTCCCATTTCATCAAATAAATGTTGAGAATGTAAAGTGGGATTCTTGTTCATATGGTGTCAAAAATTCAATTATATGGAAATATAATCCAACAATTCATTGTCCAAATATACAATGCTTCCTTGATGCAACATTGTCCTCTAATCAACGTGTAATTGAATTCTTAAAACCCAAGCCACAAAACAAGTGAAAATTAAAATGTCAAACTATTATTAATTAGGTGATGCTAAACCAATTTGTATGCTAGTCTAATTATGTTCATTGGACATTAATTATGTCACATATGTGTTAAAAGGAATTCTCCCCTATATATAGGTCAATAACTCCATATATTTTCCTAAGATCAATACAAAAAAATTATAGCTATTTGCAAGTTTCACCTATACCAAGCCTCTAAGACTCATTTCCCTATAAGAAAGAGAAGAGTATGGTGATATCGTGCCTTGTATTTGAATTCTAGTGATGAACCTAACTGATGATGTTGTAGAACGTAGCAATAAATATATATCCACTCCAAAAAAATGTTTCTTGCACAGAAGACAACAAGAGTAATTAGATATTATATCCTAACATATATTCATTAGAGTAAATATGTTATATATAATTTAAGCTAATTAGCATGATGAAGAAATAATACAAGGGGAGGCTCCTTCATCTACAAGTATAGTAGATTGACTTATTAATAACCTAGACTTGGATTTGGAAGAAATATGATTATAGATATTACATGGACTTATGCATGTGTAAAAATTAATGACTCTTATATTTGAGGGATCTACCTCATCGATCACATTCTATAAAGATTTTCAATACATGCAACATATTTGTAAAACCTCCAAGGCATACGTGACACATGGTGCTTGGGCCATGTCCTACACAATATTGTAACTATGGGTAGCTTATACATTGGTATTATGATTCAAATAATGGAAAATGATCTTTAGAGGTAATTTTATAGTTTTCTATGGCTTATCTATTAAGAAAAGGAAACCGATTTCAATAGGGATCACTAGGTCGTTGTAAGAAGAACCACTTTGAAGAGACTCATAGTTCTTAGCTCATGTATTTGAAAGCACCACATCACTGCACATGAAAATTCTATGACTCTATGAAGCCCCATGATAATATTAACCCACCATTCCCATTGATGAATGAGAATCATTCTATGCAACTCTTTTCTTTGGTTGTTGTCATTGATAGGGGTATGGTTAGTGAAAATTGCAGGTTTCTCACTAGAATATTGTTGAGGAAAAATGAAATAAATATCATCCATGATTGGGCACTGATAATTGAGATGGTATCCTTGAAAAATATTACAAGGAAAATTTTTATTTCTCTTTTTATAAATGGTGTCCCCACCTATGTTGGATTTGTTTTGTTAAGCACCTTGTGCATCTTTCGAAGTTATCTTCTACTTTTTTTTCATTTTTCCCACCAAGTTGTTGAGGAATATTTGATGATATGGATTGTACCAAATATATCTTGGAGGTATGCTTAGAGACCATCTAATATTGAGTGGCGAAAGCAGTAAAGAATTAATAGCATAAGTTAATATGCCTTAAATATTATTATCATTTTGAATGTATGAATGTTATGAGATAAATGTTATTTTTCTAATACTTAAACATAAATTCACTTAAATGACTAAAATAATTCCTTGGAAAATAATAATGATAAACACATATATGATCATGAAAATGGCGCTAATGTAGGATATTGGAGATGTTGAATATGGTAAATAATAAAGGAGAGTGAAATAAAAGAGTGTAGAATGGATGACATTTTGGAGACCGAATAGGCCCCTACCTAGATCAACGCCAAATATTTTCAAAATTTGAGGATGTTTTCCATAAAGAATTGCTAGGATTGTCCCTATTGATGGAGATCCATTGTACAATCGACCTAAAACTTGGTGCAAAGACAATATCCAAGAAACCCTATAGTATGATAACTCTAGAACTTTGTGAGTTGCATATGTAGTTAAAATATCCATTAGATTGGTATTTGTTAGACTTAGTATTTCACCTTTAGGTGCATTAGTGATTTTCATTAAGAAAAAGGATGGTTCCATAAGATATTTATGCATAAATTATAAGGATTTGAATCCAACCATAGTAAATAATAGGTACTCAATAGATATAATAGATGACATGTTCGACCAAATGAAGGGAGAGATGGTTTTATCGAAAATTGATCTATGATATGGATCCCACTAATTGAGGATTAAGGACAGTGACGTACCAAAAAATTCCTTTCGAACTCGATTTGGGAAATATGATTTCATAGTAGTTCCAAGTGGTTTCAATAATACGTCAATAGTGTTCATTGGTATCATGAACAATGTGTTCTGAAAGTATTTGGAACACTTTGTGCAAATATTTTTAAATGATATTCTCGTGTACTTGAAGAAGGAAAAAAATCATGAAGGGAACCCAAGGGTTATGTTTGCATGCTTAAGGAAAAATAATTTCTATGGGAAATTGTCAAAATATTCTTTCTTTTAGAAGAAAATTCATTTCCTTGGGAACATCATATTAGGAGAAGGGATTTCAGTTGACCTAGAAAGGTAAAGGCCATAATGGATTGGCTAGTGTATAAAAATGCTCATGAGGTGAATAGATTCAAAAGGCTAGTAAGATATTATCAAAGGTTCATGGAAGGTTTTTCAAATATTTCAAAACCCATCACCACATTACAATGGAAGGGATTTCTTTATGAATGAATAGATGAATTTACCACTACATTCAATGAACTAAAGAGATTACTAACCCATTCATGGGTCTTTTGAGTGTGTGTCATGGAGAAAGATTTCATAGTTTTCACATATGCTTCAAAGAAAGGATTTGGAGTAGTGTTGATGCAAGAAGGAAGAGTAATAACTTATGCATATAGGAATTTGAAGAAACATGAAGAGTTATGCATTAGCTATGACTTAGAATCGACAACAATGATAATATATTTGAAACTATGAAGAGACTACCTCGTTGAGAGAAGCTTCAAGTTAAGAACTGCTCATGAGAGCTTGAAGATCATATTCATTAAGAAGGATTTGAATGCCAAGTAGAGAGAGTGGAGTGAATTCATGAGTTTGTATGCTTTCTTTTTTTTTTGGACATCAAGGGAAAGGAGAATCGGGAAGATGATGCACTAACCAGGAGGTCGTAAACCTTCTCTCGAGTACCCTTGAGGGTCAATTTTATGGAGCATATGTGGGAGAAAAACTTCGAGGATAACTGGTATATGAAGGTTACATAAACGCTATCGATTGGTAAGTAGATAAAACTAAAGTGTTAGGGATATTTCCTCAAACCATATGGAATATTGAGATTTTAAGAGAGATTTTGCATCCATAAGGAAGAGGGTTTGTAAATAACCATCCTTGAACAACCACATAGAGAACTCTACTATGATTATCTGGTCACTATGAATATGTATGAAAACATGAATAAAATCTTCTTTTGAGCATGCATGAAGTGTGACAGTCTAGTTTGTTCCCAAGTGTCTTCATGTCAATGAGTGAAGGATGATCATCAGTGCCTATCACGACTCCTAAAATTGAATAAAATACCTATGTCTAAATGGGTGATCATTTTCATGGAATTCATTCAGGTATTTGTTTTCACATCACAAAGGCACACAACTATATTGGTTGTAGTTGATAAATTAACCAGTAATGTCCATTCCATCCAATGAGACACAGTTACAATGTTACCAATATGGCATGATTTTTATGAGGATGTTATTCAGGTACATAGGTTGCCCACAAAAGTAATTTTTGATAAAGAGTCTCCATTGACATTTATATTTTGGAAAAGTTTGTAGTCAACATTGGGGACTCAATTGAACCTGATCACTATAAATCAACTAGAAATAGACGGGTAGATCAAAAGAATAAATTAGGTTATGGAATACATACCTATAATGTATTTAATTAATAATCAAACTTAGTGGGAAAGGTACTTACCATTGGTATGATTTTATTATAACAACAATTACAACATTTCAATATGGATGCCTCCTTATCAATCTCTATATGGGAGGCCATGAAGGAAACCCATTGAATTAGGAAATATTGTAGGACATAGTAATCATCAGGATGTAATTGGTTCATGAAATGAAGGAATAGGTAAGACATATTTTACAAAGGGTAAAGGAATCACAATATAGACATAAGAGTTATGGAGAGGCTCATATGAACAATCAAAGTTGTGAAGTGGGAGACCAAGATTTTATTTATATCTAACCCAAAAAAATAACCATTCGGTTTGAGAAAGGAATGAGTTTGTGACCTCAATTTATATGAAATTTCATAATCAAAGGGAAAATTAGCCCAGTTTTCATAAAACTTGTGATGTTTTTCATGTATGTATTCTACGACATTATGTTTCTAATGAATCCCAAAAACTTGATTAGAAGGAATTGTAGGGCTTCGAGATGGGAACCATAATGATCAAACCATTACACATATTGGACTGTAGTTTTCAGCGGTTAAGGCCTTGTTTGGTGGAAAAGGTTAAGGTCCATTAGGAAAAGTATACCCAGGATCTGCTACTCGAGACGATGTGGAGACTATAGATGATGACTAATACTCTCTTTCTAACCATTTTTTATATGCATTTAGACGTATATAACTACCTATGATGCATATCTATTTATATTTTATGTTGTTTAATTTGTGAAACTATTTAATATTAATGAATTTCAATTGGACAGATGAATTTGCTTATAAAAAACACATGATGGATTATGTTATTTTTTAATTAAAGTATTGGATGTATGGCTTACTTCATTATTATTTAGCTAATTTATGAGTTCAAATTCATGATATATTTCATGTAGGGCTTATTTTCATATGATTTATTCGATGTATGAATTATTGAAGTTATGATCTATGTAATGTAATATTTACTTCCAACATGCTGATAATAATTAAAAAAATGGGTATGTGGATACCAAGCCTAATAACATGATGTTACGTATATACTTGGATGAGAACTAGCTTGCAAATTGGAAGGGACTATGTGATAGCCAAGGCCCTTGCTAGTGACCAAGGATGTCGATACATGCAATGAGGAATGACATGATGTACATTTCTCTTTTATATTTTGTATCTAATTGATATGCATTATTATTACATGGGGAAAAGTGTATATTGTAGGTGACATGACTACTAAATTGGATCATTTGATTACAAGTATCCAATCAATGTCAGAGTGTGGTCGATATCAGGGTGTTAACCCTAGCTCTTTGAGGAGGGGTGGAGGCATTTCCCACAATGTAACTTCCAAGCCTTTGGAGGATAGTGATGGAAAGACTCCCATCGATGTGTGATGATGATTGATAGTTTCATGTTATAGAATTTAGGTTGATATAATTGGCACTTGTGCCATCTTACTTCTATCACTGGTTATATCGATATAATTGACACAATATTATATTGCAGTAAATGATGGATAGGTTGGGAGTGGAATTAGGTTAGCTATGATAATAGGCTATATGTTAGGTAGAGAATCTATATGGGAAGTCACATCCTTGCTTAAAGTACTTAGTTTGACTACTATATCCCTCTCCCTATTTTCGTATGCCTTATGATCATACTACTTCCTCACTACTTGTATCCTTTTGAATACAACTTTGGGTCAAATTTTCCTGAAGGAGGGGTGTATGTAATTCCCCTACCCGATCTTATTATCTTAAATTATTTTATTAGCTTAATTGTTGAGTAAATGATTTTTTTTCTTGATTTCAATAAGTATTATTATTATATGTATGAGGTATGCATGTACGAGCTACATAGCTAGACCTCACACGGATATGCTAGTATTCTAAACTTTAAAATCTAATATGATTAAATAAATGGTTAATCTTAATTAATGATAAAAATCAGGGTTATCCTTAAGCTTCATTAATTAATAATATTGATTAGTGTTTTATTAACCTTAAAATATTGGCTTATAATTATTAAGTTATAATTGAATATGATTATGAATATTAAACTAATTATATTCTTGTGAATCTGAAAGATTTACTAATATGACATAATATTATTATTTATTATTTTATTTTATATTACCCCACAATTTATATCCTCAAATTTATTTCAGGATTAAATATTATTATTTATTATTTTATTTTCATGAGTCTAAGAAGTTGTCTCCTCGATGTTATTTATGAGTAAGGCATTTGGGGGGCAGAATTTATGAGGTTGGTGAAAGTGGATAACAATGAATTGTGGTGGTTAGAATTCATTTCAAGGGAGAATCATAAGGTAAGAGGAGAGGATGGATGAGGCATTCTTCTTCACGTTTTAGTATTTTGATATTTTACGAGGAGGGAGAACTTAGAAAGGGGAGAACTGGGAGATTATTTTGTGGGTGGAGGGTGTTGGATTTAACTTGGACACACTATCAAAATCTATTTTACTTGGGCTCAAAGGGCTAGGGGACTTGTGGAGGTTTCCTAAGCTAGGAAGTTATATATAAATTCCTATTTTCCAGGGTGGCATATTCAATCAATTGGTCCCGAGAAGAGCACCTCCAGTGAACCATTATATTATGTATTCCTCCTTTTGTAGTTTTATTTATGTAAATTTCTAACAACCACATTACTTACATGTTAAATATATTGTATATCAAACTTAATTCATATGTTATTGTCAAATAATTGTTGCATTATAAACATGTTATTTTCCTTGCTGTGAAATTAAATTGTAAATTTAGTTTTGATTAAATTAGTTTTGGTTAGATGACCTTGGTTGAGTCCCTATTAAGTAACATATTATTGGGTATTGATGCTAGTATAGAGGTAGCAATAGAATTTGGTAGCACGAAAGGGCCATAATAGAGAATAATGAGTTGCACATATACTAACAAGGACTAAATTTGGAGTTCTCATTACTCTTCAAATTTTCTTAGGACATTCCATTATTTCCCTCACAAAATAAGTGCAAACTAAAAATTTCTCATTTTAAAGACAAAATTGCATATCCTAACAAAATAATAGTTATCACTCTTACAACTTAATATTTAAATATTAAAAATGATACTCAAGATTCGTCATACAATATATCACTGATCCATCAACTTAGTAGTTGGTAATGGCCACTAGTTCCTTTTATAATTTATTTCCCTTGAAATTCTATAGATATACATTGATACACTTAAGGCTACTAATATCATTGTTGGTACATAGCTATTGATCTCCATGTTGAATCTGATTTTTAGGACACTAAACATTACATTATTTGTTAAGCATTCTTAAAAGGCTTTTCAAAATAATTAACCTTAAAAAAACTACATATGTATGTCAAATAAATGATGATCTTTCAAGTTAGTTTTTTTTTTCAATACTTCTTCTTATATGATATTTTTCTTAATGTATCATAACAGTAACTAATTCTAAATAATTCTTGAAATGATATTTTAGAAATGTTTTATTTGTTAATATAATAACCTCATTTTGTAACTATATCACTTAATCGAAAATTATAAATCTACTTTATATTATAATAATCAATACTCTAATTTAAAAATGGTCTTTCCAATGCATAATTTCATAGGTTTCAACAACTATAACTCTTGATAAAGAACTCCCCGAGTCAAGATTGAATTTCATGATTTTATTAGTCTTCAAACAACTTTAACATGAGAGATAGTATAATTTAACATCATTCTCAATACATCAATAACTATTGACATTAAGGCATGTATTCATTTTGTTTGATGACACAAATTACTTTATTTTTGGCATAAATGATTTTTTTTTAAAATCACTTTTAATATTAAAAGAGTATCCACAATATTTTTCCATTAAAACATTTCAAATTTGATCTTTGAGGAATTAAATATTTTTATTAAATTACTGAGGAGTGAACATATCACATTTAAATTTTTAAATTTTATTATAAAAATATGTTTGTCTTAAAAATTATGGAAATTTTTATAAGATTTAAGAAAATTTGGCAATGATTTTTGTAAATTTATGTTATAGTTATCAAACTTCAATATTTTGGGTGCCTTAAAGGTTTTTGATGATGCTGAATCTATTTCCACCATAAAAAACATGATTCAAACACTGGGACTGAAATATTTCTTAAATGTTTTTGTCAATATTCCAACCACTTTTGACCATCTAAACAATTCATCCACCTCAAAAGACAACTTCTAAAAATATTAACATGTAAAGCAACTATCTCTAAAGATTTTTGATGGTGCTGAATCCATTTCCACCATCAAAAACATGATTCAAACACTACTACTAAAATATTTCATATTTTCTTTTACAGAAATTCCAACCACTTTAATCATGTAAACAATTCCTCCACCTCAAAAAACAACTTCTAAAAATACTAACATGTGAAGCAACCCACCCTACGAATGATGATAGCTACCAACTTAGTGACCCTCTTGAAATCATGCAAACGCGGAGGCATTTTAGCATACTTGTGTGGAGTGATGCTGGAATTGTAAGAATCACACGATGCCGGAATCAAGGGGGAATGTTGAAAAAGGTCGTGTTCTTTACCTTCCTTGTTTCTATTATATTTGGTAATCTCTTATATTTAAATTGTATTTTTAAATATAAAATAAATTATATTGTATTTTTTATAATATTATTAAAAAAAAAATTCTAGAATAGATAATAATGGCATGTATTTTAAGTTATTTTCTGATGTGAAAGTTACTCGTTCAAAAATTTTATGGGAAAAATTATAGTTGTCATGTAAAGGTTGGTGTGGTTTATGATGACTTAGGTGCAATCATCTAGTAATTTTGATGACTTAAATGCAATTTTTCAAACTACAAATTAAATTTCTTGTAATCTCTAATAAATTGAAACCACTTAACAAAAAAAATATACTCATAAAAAAAAAAATAACAATATTTTAAATTCTAATCATTAGCTAGAACCAAATTCTTTTTTTTTCCCTCAAGGTTAACATTTTAAATTGCCTTAATGATTGAATATTAAGGGATTTCTTCCCCATTGTTATTAGAATTTAGGGATTTCTGTTGTGCACTGTAATTTAATGCAGCGGTCGTAGAGGTTATTGTTGCATCTTTAGCTAAAAACACATTGGGTGTGTGATTAATTCGTAGCTAAAATAGAGCCCCTTGTTTATTGTGCATACCGTTCTCACATGCCTTCACCATATTTGTTGAAATGTTAATTTCAACTGCAGATAGGTACACCTGCAACAGAGGTCGTGCAGGAGTGATTTACTGCTCTGCAGTAGATGCCTTCCAATTTTGTTCTCATGGTTTTAACCATAGCACCACAATTTTTGTTTTTGTTGAACAGTCAATTTGGGTATAAAAAATTCTTACAGTTTATGGGAAACAAAAGTTTTTTTGAACGCGCAAGTTTTTTTTTAAACTTTTGAATTGGGCCACGACAACCGCTAGTCCCATCTTCCATCTCAACAAAGGATAATGTGACGTGGACCAATCAATGTTTTTTGCATTGGTTTGGTGCCTACGTCAACACACCCAAAAATGGACCCAAACATGTTTTATAAATTGCAGTCCAAAGTTTTCGCGTAACATTTGGCCCTGACGTCATCGACCAAGTTTGTTACGCGAAGATTTCATTAATTCCGGTTCATATTTTGGTTTGGAATCCATGGGCCCCAGCGTTGGACAATCAAATGGCGTTCGCGCAACCTTTGGGCCTCGATGACGTAAGGAAAAGTGTAGCGAAATTTTTCAATGTGATTTGGTTTAATATGTTTTGAAGTCCGAGTGGAAGGCTTGGTTTTATATTTTGTTAAAGTTTTAAGTTATAATGTTTTAGCATATTGCGCAGTGAAACAATGTTATTAAACCTTTGGTTATAACTTTTACATCGGGTAATAATATATATTATAGATTGTGTAAGTTTATAATATATATATTCAACAGTTTTATTTTAATTTTGTTAAAAGTTAACCATTGCGCCATTGTAATGTGAGCCCGGAAGGCCTTTACAAGGTTTACTTTTGTAGTTGTGTGTTGATTCAAAATGTGTTGTGCCACACACACACACACACACACACATATATATATAAACAATGAAAAATCCGGAAGGCTAAGAATATATATAGGAGTCTGTGTATTGTTTAGTTGTTGATTGTGTGAGCCTGAAGGCAGAGAAAGAAAACACAGTGAAAATTGTAAACACAGTATGTGCATTTTCCTTTTGTGAGAGATAGAGAAGAAAGTTTTGGACACTGTGTATTGAAGCGGTTCCATACATAGTTTGTAAATCCCTCTAATAGAGGAAGATAAAAAAATTTGTAATAGTTTTTCCAGTTAATGAAATAGAACTAGAGTTTCTGTAATCTCTGTCTATTAGTGAGTAATTTTTTTATTCTCTGTGTTTAAAGGAGAGTATTATTCTCTTAGTATTTGTTCTGGAATTATCAGAAATTCCAACATGATATCGGAGCTAGTCCAGGCTCTTTCAAGGTGTCAAAGAAGCTGAAGGAAGGATTTTTTGTTGCAACAGTTTCTCCAGCAGTGTGAAGGCTCAGCTAAAATCCAAGGTATTTCTCAAAACAGAGTTTGTGTTACTATTTGAAGACAATCAATTTATTTAAAAATCACAGTCAAGATTTAAAGCATAGTTCAGAGTGCTAGCCATGGCAAAAGCCAGCACAAGCATGAGTATTGGAAATGCTCAGCTCCCACAGTTCAACAGAAATAACTATGATTATTAGGCAATCACCATGAGAGCCCTGTTTGCCTCTCAAGACTTATGGGAGCTTGTTAAAGATGGTTTTGAAGAACTAGTAGATGAACAATTATTTAATTCCTTGACACAAGCAGAGAAGGATTTTTTGAAGAGAAATAGGAAGAAGGACTCAAAATCCCTCTTCTATCTCTATCAAGTAGTACATGAGAGTGTGTTTTCAAGGATAGCAGTAGCTAAGAGATCTAAGGATGCATGGGATACCCTCCAAACAACCTATCAAGGTATGGAGAAGGTGAAGACAACAAAGCTACAATTGCTGAGGAGATATTTTGAGACTTTGCATGAAAGAGTCTGATAACATAGACTCATTCTTCACACATGTGATTGGGATCATCACACAGATAAGATCTCATGGACAAACACTTGAAGAAAGAAGGATAGTGGAGAAATTTTTGAGGAGCTTACCCTCAAGGTTTGATGTGATAGTCACAACCATAGAAGAGACAAAGGATCTCTCAAACTTTTTAGTTGATGAGCTTCATGCATCACTGATGACACATGAACAAAGACTGGGTAGAAATGAAAACTCATCTTTGGAGCATGCCTTCAAGACCCAAATGTTGTTTGGAAGAGGAAGAGGTCAAGGCAGAGGGAACAACAAAGGAAAAGGTAGAGGCAGAAGCCAAAATAGAGGAGGAAGAAACAACCCTGAAAATACTCAAGGAAGGGGCAACAATCAAAATCAGAACCAAGGCCAAAGCAGCAACCAACAAGGTGGACAACAACATGCTCATGGACAAAGGTATGACAAATCCAATGTCTAGTGTCATTATTGCAGAAAATATGGGCATTATGCCAATGAATGTAGGAAGAAGCAGAATGACATGGGTAATAGACCAGTGCCAATTTTACTAGAGAAAATATCAGCCAAGATAAATTGTTTTTAGCATGTAATGTGGTTAAGGAAAAGAGTGAAGATTTATGGTTTCTAGATTCAGGATGTAGTAACCATATGACTGGAAACATTGCCATGTTTTCCATGTTAGATGAAAATGTGAAGTCTCAAGTCACATTGGGGACAGACAGTAAGGTATCTATCACAGTAAAATGCATTGTAAATGTCTTGACAAGGAAAGGAGAAAAGAAGAGCATATTTGATGTATATTATGTACCAGGTATGAAATGTAATTTGTTAAGCATTGGATAGCTCATCCAAAAGGGATTCAATTTTTTCTTTGAAGATGATGTATGCACCATCATGGATAAACCACCAAGAAAACAATGTATTGCTGAAGTAAGGATGACAAGGAACATAATGTTCCCTTTCAATATGAGGGCAGATTTGAAGAAAGGAGAAGAAATTCCAACAGTGACACAAGAGACATTCCAAAGAGAAGCAAAGGATGAAAACTGGTTATGGAATTTGAGATTTGGACATCTCAACTTTGGAGGTCTTAATTTTTTACATAGGAAAGGAATGGTAAGAGGATTACCATTGATTGAGAAACCGGACAGCCTATGTTAAGGTGGTATCTTGGGTAAACAACACAAAGAATGTTTTCCATCAGGAAAAAGCATAAGGGCAAAGGCACCCTCAAAAATTGTCCATTCAGATTTATGTGGACCAATGAAAACACCATCACTTGCAAGCAGCCATTATGTGTTGAATTTTATTGATGATTACACAAGAAAAACTTGGGTTTATTTCTTGAAATAAAAAAGTGAAGTGTTTGAAAAATTCTGCCACTTTAAGGCACTTGTTGAGAACCAAAGTGGACAGCATATCAAGGTCTTAAGGACTGATAGAGGAGGTCAATATATCTCCAAATAATTTCTGCATTTTTGTGGAGAAAATGGCATACACAAGAAATTTATAGAAAGGTACACACCACAACAAAATGGAGTTGCTGAAAGGAAAAATAGGACCATCATGGATATGGTAAGGAGTATGCTAAAGGCAAAAAAACTTGCCAAATGATTATCGGGCTGAAGCTGTACATTGTGCAGCATATGTACTAGATATATGCCCAACAAAGGCAGTGATGAATAGAGTTCCGGAAGAAGCATGGAGTGGGATAAAACAAGGTGTCACCCACATGAAAGTTTTTGGTTGTGTGGCTTATGCACACATTCCAGATCAGCTAAGAAAGAAGTTGGACGGTAAGGGGGAGAAGTGTATTTTTATTGGATATAGTGAGGAATCCAAAGCTTATAGGTTGTATAACCCATCCACCAAGAAATTTATTATGAGTAGAGATGTTCAGTTTATTGAAGAAGAATCTTGGGATGGAAGCATTGAGAAAACAGCCAATGTAAAGAGCTATTTGTCTCATGATGAAAATGAGGATGATATGGCTGAAATACATCCATCATTAGCACCACTACCTCCACCAACACAAGGACAGCAAGGGACACCACAAGCTGGAGTAAGAACACCCTTGAGAAGAAATGAGAGTGCTTCTCCAAGCACACCACAAAGAGCAGATTTGAGTGCTTCTTCAAGCACATGTACACCAAATGAAAGAGGAACAAGATTCAGAAATTTGAATGATATTTATGAGCAAGAGCTAGCAAATGAAAGTATGAACTCTTTATTTGCTTTATATTTTCATGTAGATGATCCTATTCATTTTTAGGAAGCTATAAAAGATAAGAAATGGATAGATGCTATGGATGAAGAAATTAATGCCATAGAGAGAAATAAGACATGGGAATTAGTTGAAATCCCAAAAGGTAAAGAAGTCATTGGAGTTAAATGGGTTTATAAAACCAAAAGCAATTCTGAAGGTAAGATTGAAAGGCACAAGGCTAGACTTGTTGTCAAAGGATATAAGCAGCGACATGGAAGAGATTATGAAGAAAATTTTGCACCGGAATGGAAACAGTGAGAGCATTGTTGTCCATGGCAACACAAAACAAATGGAAGGTTCACCAAATGGATGTAAAATCAACATCCCTAAATTGAGTATTTATGGAAGAGGTTTATGTTGAATAAACTCGAGGCTATGAGAAAAAGGGTCAAGAACACAAAGTTTGCAGATTGAGGAAAGCTCTTTATGGGTTGAAACAAGCACCAAGAGCATGGTACAGTAGGATAGATTCCTATCTACTGGAAAATGGGTTTGAAAAGTGTGAAGGAGAACCCACATTATACATCAAGGAGAAATATGGTAAGATGTTGATTGTTGTTTTATATGTTGATGATGTGATCTTTACAGGTAATGATGATCACCTCATTGAAAATTTCAAAACAGTCATGAAAGATGAATTTGAGATGAATGATATGGGATTGCTGAAATACTTCTTAGGAATAGAAGTGGAGAAAAATGAAAATAAGATTTTTATTTCTCAAGCTAAATATGTAAATGATGTTTTGCAAATATTTAACATGCAGGATTGCAAGGCAACAATTACTCCCACAGTAATGGGATTGAAAGTCAACAAAGAGGACAACAGCAAGGATTTTGATCCTAGTTTGTACAAGAGAATAGTTGGAAATCTCATGTATTTGACTGCAACTAGGCCTGATATTATGTGTGCTGTTAGTTTGATTTCCATATTCATGGAGAGGCCAAAAGAAGCACATTAGCAAGCAGAAAAAAGAATTCGGAGGTATGTGAAAGGAACAAAGAGGTATGGTATTTTGTATACTACTTCAGAAAATTCCGAGTTGATTGGATACAATGACAGTGATTGGGCTGGAAGTGTAGATGACTGGAAAAGTACATGTGGTTATGTTTTTTCTTATGGGTTCAAGAGCTATTTCATGGGCTTCTAAAAAATAGCCTATTGTAGCATTGTCTATAGTAGAGGCAGAGTATGTGGCAGCTACAACAGGAACATGTCAAATAGTTTGGATGAGAAGAACATTGAGGAATTTATGTCAAGAACAAGTAAAAGGCACAGTGATTTATTGTGACAATAGATCAGCCATAGTATTGTTAAATAATTTTGTGTTTCACAAAAGAACAAAGCACATAGATGCTAAGTTTCACTACATCAGGGAGCTAAGGAAAAATGGAGAAATAATTTTAAAACATTGCAGAACTCAAGAGCAATTTGAAGATATACTGACAAAGCCATTGGGGTAGAAAAGTTTTTAATATTTGAAGAAATGCATGGGTATGACAAATAACCCAGCAATTGAACTTAAGGGGGAATGTTGAAATGTTAATTTCAACTGCAGACAGGTACACCTGTAGAAGAGGTGATGCAGGAGTGATTTACTACTCTGCAGGAGCCGCCTTCCAATTTTTTTCTCATGGTTTTAACCAGAACAACACAATTTTTGTTTTTGTTGAATAGTATATTCGGGTTTAAAAAGGTCTTACATTTTATGGGAAACAAAAGTTTTTTTGAACCCGCTAGTTTTGTTTTAAACTTTTGAATTGGGCCACGATGGCAGCCAGTCCCATCTGCCATCTCAACGGAGGATAATGTAACGTGGACCAATCAACGTTTTTCGTGTTGGTTTGGTGCCTACGTCAACACACCCAAAACCAAACCCGAAAACGTTTTATAAATTGCAGTCTAAATTTTTTGCGTAGCATTTGGCCCTAACATCATCGACCAAGTTTGTTACGTGAAGATTTCATTAATTCCGGTTCATATTTTGGTTTTTGAATCCACGGGCCCCAGCGCTGGCCAATCAAATGGCGTTCGCTCAACTTTTGGGCCTCGATGATTTAAGGCAAAGTGTAACACGAATTTTCAATGTGATTTGGTTTAATATGTTTTGAAGTCCAGGCGGAAAGCTTGGTTTTATATTTTGTTAAAGTTTTAAGTTATAATGTTTTGGCATATCGCGCAACGAAACAATGTTATTAAACCTTTGGTTATAACTTTTACAACGGGTTATAATATATATTATAAACTGTGTAAGTTTATAAGATATATATTCAATAGTTTTATTTTATTTTTGTTAAAAGTCAACCATTGCGCCATTGTAATGTGGGCCCGGAAGGCCTATACGGAGTTTAATTTTGTAGTTGTGTGTTGATTCAAAATGTGTTGCACCACACACACATACACACACACACACACACACACACACACACACACACACACACACACACATATATATATAAACAATGAAAAATCCTGAAGGCTAAGAATATATATAGGAGTCTGTGTATTGTTTAGTTGTTGACTGTGTGAGCCCGAAGGCAGAGAAAGAAAACACAGTGAAGATTGTAAACATAGTATGTACATTTTCCTTTTGTGAGAAAGAGTAGAAAGTTTTGGACACTGTGTATTGAAGAAGTTCCATACATAGTTTGTAAATCCTTCTGATAGAGGAAGATCAAAATTTTTGTAATAGTTTTTCCAGTTAATGAAATAGAACCAGAGTTTGTGTAATCTCTGTCTATTAGTAAGAAATTTTTTTTATTCTCTGTGTTTAAAGGAGAGTATTATTCTCTCAGTCTTTGTTATGGAATTATCAGAAATTCCAACAATATTCTCTAGCAGATGTGTGCCCACTCTCATAAATTTTAAAACTCACTTTCATATATCTGCTATTTCAAATTGATTTTTAGATATGGGTTATTTTGGAGGAATTGTTGATAATCAAGTAATAGGAAGACATAAATGGTGGAATTGTAAAAGAAACAAAATAAGTGAATTCACTATCCATTCACTAAGTTCACAATGTCTAACCCTGCGTGCTTGTACTGCTAAATCATAAAATTGTTTTTCTAATATCCGCTGAATTTGGAAGATAAGTCATAAAAACCCGCGAAGTTATCTAATCTATAACTATAGATGTATATGGTAGGTTTGGTTTGAATAGTCTCATTTAACCTATTTATACACAGTGGCTCTATTATATTTGGAAATATGAGCGATTATTTTTTGGTAAACTTCCTATGTTGGTCTACATCTCGCCATTCTCGTTGTCTTCCCTTTCTTACTCCTCATTGTTTTCCCCTCCAAAGAATCAATCACAACAAGAAGACTAGAGGCCTAAAAACTGGGATCCAATGATGGCATCTTAAGATTTAACGGTAGCTCCATACTGTAACACAAATTCCCAAAAGAATATATAACATAATTCTCCCTCGAGCGCCTCTTAGAGGAAGAAAAGAAACCTCCAACATCTAATGATCTGACAATAGCTCCATACTGTACCAGAAATTCCCAAAAAAATATAAAACAGAGTACTCCTTGGAGTGCCTCTTAGAGGAAGAAAATAAACCTCCAACTTATGTTGGTAAAACAATGAAAAGGAGAAAACACATCGATTCACCTGTATTGCATACAAATTGCATTGGTTTCCCCTTCGTAGGTTTTAACCCTGAACAGAAATTATCTACACACGAATCTTATACCAGAAAATAAACAATAGCGAGAGCATAAAACATAAAACAGATAAACACATAGGTTTTCCCTTGGATCCCAAATTGGGACGACCAGCTTGATTTTTCATTATATTCCTTTTAGTGTTACAACACATATATATACATGCCGAAGCATACAAAAACCCCAATCCATTAACCCTAGATTAGAACATAACCATAGTTCCCTTGACGAGATCTACAAAAAATACCAGGGGCTGAAACCCATCGAACCCCAAAACCATGTGCAAAACCATGCAGCATTTTTGTCTCTTCAGAGACAGTTTCATTTTTGTCTCTCTAGAGACAATAGTAGCACTACAACACAAATGGGGGTTTTAAGACAATTTTTGGGTAAATTGTCTCAAATTATTGTCTTCAAATTTGTCTCTATAAAGACAATAGTTGGAACTAAAGACATATTGTCTTTATGGAGACAATGTATTTAATCCTATCTATTGTCTCTCTAGAGACAATATAAAACAATGAATCCACAAAAGTATCTCACCATTAAAATAAATCAATATAAAAATATTTAATTAAAAAAATCTACAATATCATTGAATAACTCATATTAGGGTACAGTGGAATCTAACCACGAACCTCCTGCATGGCAGGTGCTCTTCCATTGAGCTAACACTCTTTACAGAATTATGTGAGGTGTTATGGAAGTCCTTGAAATTGTATAATAGGCATTGATTTTTAAAAAACGTTCAACACATAATGGCATAATCCTTGTAAAATATATAATCATGCAAGCCCTTATTTTTAAATTAATAAAACAATAACTAATGGAGTTAGCTCAGTGTGACACCCTTGCAGCTTGACTTGCACAAAAATCTAATAATAAACAATAATCTAGAAACAAATTAATCTAGCCATACAAAGAAAATTAACTAGAATTAGCACAAGCAATACAACCACCGCCCAAAGAGCTACACCAACTTGCTAGTAGACACTAATGACACATATATATATATATATATATATATATATATATATATATATATATATATATATATTTTATTTATTTATTTATTTATGTTTTAACAATGAATTATTAAAAAAATCTATTGATAATAATCACAATAATAAAGACTCTCGGATGAGAGTTTAAAAACTTTCGGACGAGAGTTTTTAAACTCTCGTCCGAGAGTTTTTCTAACTCTCATCCGAAAAGTTTTCCCGAGAGTTTTGTGACCACAACTCTCGGACGAGAAAATGCATAACTCTCGTCCGATGGAATTTTAACTCATGTTAAACCCGACCAAACTCTCGTCCGAAATATTTAAAATCTCTCGGACGAGAATTTTGAAAACTCTCGGCCGAGAAATCTAGTTGACTTTTTTCTCGGCCGAGAAATTAAAAATTTCTCCCGAATTCTAACCATCCGCCAAAAACTGTTTCCCAACTTCGCGATTTCACCCCTCATGACAATAAAAGGACGTTCACAATAGGCACAACCTCAAAATAAATTCCATAATAGATGCATAATTGTGAAGAACCTTGCCTTGTTCAACAAGTTGATCAAACTGGACCTGTAAATAGAAATAAACACCATAGATTTTTTAAGTCAAACCAAAATCACCACAAAAAAATGAATAAAACTATTATTATATTTCCTTTCCATGGACTAGAGAACTGTTTTCCTTAGATCTTCTATACAAAGCTGTATAAAATTTGTTTTCGGCTTTAGTAAACTCACACTCAATCACTTGTACATCAGTAGGAGGAAGAGCAAGAATGGGTCTGAATATTCATGAACAAATATTAGAAATCACTCAAACGGACTGGACATCAAAAGCCAGATGAAAGCCTAATTCTACACTCATACCTTCCCTCTTTGCAGTATTGTCTTTTGTCCTTCACAAAATCAAGGGCCTCAAGTTAGCTTGAACTAGATTCAAACCATGTTCATCACCTTTCTCAAAGGGTTTTTGAATTAGTTTATACCACCTGGACACCACAAGGTATAGTACTTAAATTATGACATCTTCTTATAATATATAAAATTGAAGTTGTGAGATGAAATCAAAATTTTGCAACAGCAAAAGAAAAACCATGTACGTTTTAGTTTTTCTGAACAATGCAACTCCTTAATGAATTTTAGCAATGGTGCATTTACAATCCTTACCAGAGATTTGCAAAAAACCCTGGCTACAGAAGTAACATACTAAACAAAATGGTAATAGTGAATTAAAATTTTGTAGCAAGCTTTTGTAATAGTTCGGTTCTAGGTGGAAATATCAATTTGATTGTGGGTAAACAAAGCTTCAATAAATGTCTGTATTAAAACACAAGGTATGACAAAATATGGTGCTAAAGTATATAAAAAAAATGATTGCAATACCATTAGCAGCCTAAGTGTGCAGGAAGTCATTAATTTTCTATGAGATGGAAATAAACATTATTATAAGACAAAATTACTATTCATTTGAAATGTAGCATTTCCCAAGTGTTTGTATGGACAAAAAATAGTTTGAAAAAACATCACTGTCACCAAGCCCATTTCCACTATTTCAATTCATCATCTATGCATTGCTCATCACATTTAATAAATGCATTGCTTATATTCTCCATGCGAGTCAATAAAAACTATTGCATATTGATAGTTTCAAAATCTTTCTACTTGTTTGCTTGATCACTGCTCTCAGTGTAAAATTTCCAATCAACAGCAACCTCACAAGTCACAATCATTTTATGAATTTTCTATCTTGTTCACTCGAGCCAAGCTAAGAGTTACATACTCCTTGCATAGACCAACTCTTGGGATCGTCAAATCATAAACCTCTGAAAATTATTTACAGTGTTGCATTAACATCCAAAGCATGTTCTCTACCTACATTCATATAGGTGCAAAAATGCCAACCCCAAATATGGCAGCCTAAACTCTCACCTCAAACAGTAGACCATGGAGTTATTAGTTGTTTTCAATCTTGAAGAGAATTTAGCATTTTAGCTGAATATGTTCCCATGTGTCACCACATCATCCCTCCATTTCAATCTCACTTGCATTCATTGTCGTGGTTTCAAGAAGTCTGAAACCTTGAACAATTCAAGTTATTTCTACTCTATTTATAACATATATTGGATCACAAATGTATTCTAATAGTCCAAAGACTATTATGTTGTGTCAGTAGATAACACTCTTATAAAAAACGTGATTTGAAAAATTATAGAAACACAACTCTAGAAGTTATTTCCTCTTTCTTTATAATAATATAAATTAAATCCAATATAAAATCATTGATCCCAAACTGAAGAAAAATGTAAAATCCATTACGAAATCATTGATCCTAAACTAAAGCAAGAGGTGGAATTACCATTGAGAGGCAATATTGACAATGAGTAGAACCTTGCCTTTGTAGATGCCCGGATCCACATCATTACCCTTAATTTCCTACATACAATTTAACAATGTCCATTTAGAATCTCCTATGAAAATATGCAAATGGATGTAGAGAATAATAATATCAGAGAAAGAAAGTCAAATAATCAAACTAAAATTAAACTACAAGTTACCTTGACTGTTAGGTCGTGCACTGAGGAATATTGTTCTGATGAGGGCCTAGTAATGCCTGTGGAATTAGCAGATAACGCAACAGGAAAAATATCGAAATATTTATTGGGTACTCTTGGTTTGATCCAAAGATAAGGGCGTGAGAATGATCTGGTATTAGCAGAAATTGAAGAGCATATGGGTCAGTGGAGGGTATAAGAGGTTTATATATGAGTGCTCTGAATCTGGGTAATGTAGAAAATGCACATGGAAGACTGGAGGAAAGGCTGGGGAAGCATGAGGATGCATATGAGTGATAGGTGGTCAATAAACATGTAGAATATCTCAACATTTTATGAGGCCCATACCGATATTGATGCCATCTAATCTTGAAATAGATCTTCCAAAACCTCATTGCTCTAGAAACAAGAAAATGAATTATTTAAGTCAACAACCTATGCAATTTGTAGTAACACAACTAGACAAGAAGATTCACAAGTTTCCATCTCAAAACCTGGTAACATTATATTTAATTCATGCTCAATTCCTAGGCTGGGGACAAATCAAGTCTTTGAGATGTCACATATAAGAAAATAACATGAAGAAAATGCAGAGTTTTGATAAATGAAAGAAAATAGATAAGTTTCTACATCTCACGAGTCCACAAGAGATAACCCAGTCCCAAAAATAATATCAAATCTGAAAATCACTCCATGAAGAATATAAACCAGGTAGCAGAAGTCCACTCCAAAGACAAATCCAACACAAAAATCCAAAAATAAATTTTGTGAGGACTGAAAATGGCACTAAAGATACCACAAAAGGTGTCCAAGCAAGAGTCATCTTCAAAATAGTTATTATTATTAACCTCTTTGAACCATTTAAAACAATAATAATATTGATATACCTTGCAATGAAAGTTTCCTCCAACAAGTAACCCAAGGCATCAATGGTCCATAAATATAGAAAGGCACCAAAGTATGGCCCTATTGAATCAACTAATGTTACACTATCCACAGGGATAAGGCTTTGTGACAAAAAATAAGGCCAAGGCATTAGCGAAAATATCACTCAGTATACCCTCACATAGTGAATCAAAACCTAAGCACATCAACCATATTAAAACATAACTTCATTTAGCAAACCTAAAAACATTTTCACTTGGCTTTCTATAAAAGGCAGAAGGGAGGTAACATTCTTTTAAGACATGCATCTGGAGATTCAGTTTGCCTATTGTGGTGTTAGCTCCTAGCCATTATTTTACTCTTTGATCATATACCAAGACTTGATCATTTATGATGTTGTGGTCAGTGTTTGAAGGGTTCCCATGCACCCCATAATCAGTCATCTTAATTCCATGTCCTGTCTTGTACTCTGCATTTAGTATTCCTAATTTCTGCCTTATTTCACTACTTTCTCCCTTAGTCCAAATGGAGGACAAGGGTTCTACTCCCTAGCCTGCATCTAATGCAATATTCACTAGTTATTTTTTTGTAATTGATAAGAGCATATCTCTATGATCAAGGCCAAGGTAATCACTGAGCATTGAAAGAGGTCTGAGCACCTTCAATTATGTGTACAAAAAGGTCATAAGACCTGCGTTTGATGAATAAGATTCTCACTTTAGTAGTGTATACACAGAGGTTAAGGGTCTATCAAGGAAGTTTTACACAGAGTTTGAGGATTGATTTGACAGCTGTTAGGGCATCTTCTGGGGCAGCTGTAAAAGGATTATAGAGGGCCAAAATCATTTGAGTGTCTAGGCCGTGTCTTTTTATGGTTAGGCACTAACATGAAGAAGGTATGTGGTTGGTTCTTTATGCTTATGACCGCCAGGTTAATGAAGTGGGTTTTGGGACAGTAATTGTTGTAGCCCAAAGTTCAATGGGTGTAGTGGAATATCCTTGATGTGAAGGCTGGTAAATGAAGCCTTGTGAACAATGATCATTTGAGCTACATGATGCATATTTTATTGAGATGTTTATTTGGAATTTTAACAATGATCCTAGTTATCACATTGACAAGTCAATGTTGACATTGAATGTACTCTCTCATCCTCTACTGAACATTTGATAATAATGATAATAAGAATAATTGATCCAAGAGTTTCCCCATATTGGGGTTTTTCCCTAGCTTATGCCATATCTTCGTGATCTCTTCTCTTGTCTTGTCTTCTGCTATTTCATTTGATGTTCTTTCACTGGTTACTGCCATATTGTGATTGATTACAGATGGTTTAGAGATGAGCTAATGAAGTAACTTATTTTAGCAAAGAACATGTTAAATTTACATGGTTTCAAATCCAAATTGAGGACAAGCCCAGGGATGTTGTGTAACTTGACTCCAAAAAGAGAAGAAAATATATATCAATGCCTTAGAAATGAGCCACTTCGAGGGGGCAACCTCCAATACATTACATAAATGAACAATTCTTGGATAATACAATTTACAAAACCTCCTTTCTATATATAGGAGTCCATGGGGCCATAATGTAATCCTAGTGGGCCACAATGTAATCCTAGCCGACCTAACAATAATAATTTAAGGGCACAATTATAACAAAATGGGGGTTACAAGGGTACAATAATAACAATAAGGGGGTTACACTAACAACAATAAGGGACTATACTAGTAATATAGGGACCTAACATGCCCCTCTCCTCCAAAAAAGTGTTGTCCTCAACGCTTGAGTAGCTCTGGGTGCTTCTGTATAAACTTCTCATCCTCCCATGTAGAATCTTCAGTGGGTAAGTTCTTCCACTTGATGAGATACTCTGAAATTGATCGATTCCGTAGCTATCAAGTTCTTGTTTCCGTGACCGCTTCAGGTTCTAATATGATTTTTCCTTCCTCATCAAGTTCTGGCAATATTGTTTGAACTGGAATATTTTCACCTATAACCTTCTTTAAGCATGAAACATGGAAAACTGGATGCACTCGCGAAGAAGCAGGAAGCTCCAATTTGTATGCCATAGTACCAATCTTTTGGAACACCTTGTAAGGACCATAGTACTTTGGCGATAATTTATTATCCTTCTTTGCTTGCTTGAGGGACATTTGTTTGTATGGTTGTAGCCGTAAAAATACCCAATCTCCTACATCAAAACTTCTCTCAGTGCGATGTTGATCTGCCTGTTGTTTCATTCGATTTTGTGCCAAATTCAGGTTATCCTTTAAGAGTTGGAGAACTTCTTGCTGATGCTCGATGTGATCTTCCACTACTTGAACCTTCGAATTTTCCCTTAAAGATGCTGTGATGGATGGTGGATGATATCCATAAAGTGCCATAAATGGGGTCATTTTTGCTGCAGTATGGAAGGAAGTGTTATACCACCATTCAGCAAGAGATAACCACTTGACCCATTGTGTTTGTTTATCAGATACAAAACAACGAAGATATCCTTCCAAAGATTTATTTACTATCTTAGTTTGACCATCAGATTGAGGATGATAAGATGAGCTATGAGCTAATTGAGTACCCAAACAAGAAAATAACTCCGTCCAAAAATTTCCAGTAAAAATGGGATCTCTGTCGCTCACAATAACCCTTGGGCATCCATGTAGCTTTTGAATTCTGTCCATAAATGTAGTAGCAACTGTACTTGCTTTAAATGGATGAGATAATGCACAAAAGTGTGCATACTTGGTAAGTCTATCAACTACCACCATGATGACACTCTTTCCTTTGGACTTAGGTAAACTTGTGACAAAATCCATTGAAATCTCCTCCCAACGTTGACTTGGAATGGATAAAGGTTGTAGAAGTCCTGGGGTCTTAATTGTTTCCACTTTATTCTGCTGGCAAACCAAACATTCCGCCACAAACTTTTGAATATCAGATTTAAGGCCATCCCAAAACAATTCTTTCTTCACCCTGTGGTAAGTTTTTAAAAATCCTGAGTGTCCTCCTAAAGGAGAAGTGTGCAATTCCAGAAGAATCTTTTGTTTTAGTTGGGAATTATTACAAAGATATAAGCGATCTTTGTACCATAAGGAATCATTTTTCCAACTAAATGTATCAGATGTACTAGGATCTTGTTGCAACTTTTGAATTAGTGTCCATACATCTTTGTCCTTCTTCCATTCATCTCTTGCTTCGGTTATCCAATCTGGTTGGATAATAGAAATGGCACAAAGCAATGCTTCCACCTCTTCATTCTTTCTTGAGAGTGCATCTGCAACAACATTAAGCTTTCCTTTTTTGTAGATTATTTAAAAGTCATAACCCAACATCTTTGTGACCCATTTTTGCTGCTCTTCTGACGATAGTCTTTGTTCCAAAAAGTGTTTAAGACTATCATGATCAGTTTTTACCTTGAAGTGTCTTCCCATTAGGTAAGTTCGCCATTTCTTTTGTGCATGTAGTATTGCTAACATTTCCTTCTCATAAATAGGTTTCTGTAAATACTTTCCTTTGATTGGACGACTTTCAAAAGCAATGGGTCTTCCTTCCTGCATTAAAACTGCACCAATTCCATTTCCTGAGGCATCACATTCCACAATAAAGGTTTTTGTGAAGTCTGGCGTAGCTAAGACCAGTGCTAGGCACATTGCCTCTTTAAGATGTTCAAAGGTCTTAGTTGCTTCAGGAGTCCATGAAAATGCATCTTTCTTCAATAATGTTGTTAGAGGTGCTGCTATTCTCCCATAATTCTTAACAAACTTGCGATAATACCCTGTTAACCCGAGAAATCCTCGCAACTGCTTTATGGTTGTCGAGACTTTCCATTCCTTAATGGCTTTAATTTTGTTAGGGTCTACTTTAACACCCTCGTGAGATACAATATGACCCAGATATTCCACCTCTTGTACTCCAAAGAAACATTTGGATGTTTTTGCATATAATTGTTTCTCCTGCAATAGATTGAGCACCTTGTCAACATGTTCAACATGATCCTTCCAAGACCTACTGTAGATTAGTATATCATCAAAAAATACTAGCACACATTTTCTAAGGAAGGGTTTGAAAATGGAATTCATCAACCCTTGAAATGTAGAAGGTGCATTGGTAAGGCCAAAAGGCATGACCAAAAATTCATAACGACCCTCATGAGTTCGAAATGCTGTTTTTGGAATATCTTCAGTCTTCATTCTAATTTGATGATATCCTGAACGAAGATCCAACTTGGTAAAATAAATTGCTCCATGTAATTCATCCAATAATTCATCGATCACAGGAATGGGAAATTTGTCTTTAATGGTGAGCTTATTGAGCTCCCTATAATCCGGACACATTCGCCATGATCCATCCTTCTTGTGTACCAATACTATAGGAGAAGAGAAAGAACTTTGACTAGGTTGAATTATACCCGCCTCTAACATTTCTGCAATCATACGTTCAATTTCGCTCTTTTGGAAGTAAGGATATCTATAAGGCCTGGTGTTTGGAGGAACACTTCCTGGAATCAAATGAATAGCATGATCATGATCACGAATAGGTGGGAGTCCTTTGGGAGTTTCAAACACCTTGGAATGACTGTCCAAGACTTGTTGGAGATCTGCAGAAATAGATGATTTTGATGTTGGAACTTCTATTGAGCATAATTGTGCAATTACGCCTCGCTGTTCTTTCTTTAGAAGCTTTGTCATGACATTAGAGCTTATTATCCTTCCTGGCTTCCCCGCAATACCCCGTAATTCGACTTCCTTTCCTTCTGAAAAAATTTTCAAGAAAAGTTCTTGAAAATTAAAAGCTACCGTCCCCAAAGATTGTAACCATTGTACTCCTAGTACAACGTCAGCACCTCCCATAGGAATGGCAAGCATTGGACTAGTCAATACATATTCCCCCATGATTAGCTTGATATTATGGAATTTTCCAGAGCAATTTATAGTTCCTCCATTTGCAACCATCACTTGACATTCTGGTGTTGGGTATAGGAAACAATTCAATTCCTTGGCTACCTTACAATGAATAAAATTATGGGTACTACCTGAATCAATCAACACTATTACCTTTTTCTTCATGATATGTCCTTCTATCTTGAGAGTTTGAGGAGTGATAATTCCTGCCAATGAATTACACGATAAGGTCGGACTCATTTCTTCCTCTTCTAGGGTTGGTTCCTGGTGTATATCCTCTTCTTGTTCATTTTCTTCTTCCTCTTCACAATCTATGTAAAATAATTTCTTCTCAGCACACTTATGACCTTTAGTGTATTTTCTATCACAACTGTAGCAAAGCCCTTTTGCTCTTTTTCTTCCAATTTTTGTGGTGTCAACCTTGTAGGTTGTGGAAATCTAGGCGTAGCAACACTTCCTTCTTTATAGAATTGAGTGGTAGGCCTCCTTGTCGCCATAATTTTACATTCAACTTTTCTTGCCAACCTGAATGCCTTCTCCAATGAATCAGGTTCCAAAACACGAACTTCATGTTGGATGTTATCCTTTAAAGTACCTAAGAAGAGATCAATCCTGTGTTCCTCTGGAATATTAGTTACCCTTATATTCAATTTTTGGAAGTCCTCAATGTGCTGCCCCACTAAACCCTTTTGTTTGAGATTTATCAATTGGCTAAAGAAGGTGTTGCTCTTTGTATCCTCATAATGTGCTATCATTTCCTCGTAAAAATTGACCAAGTGACAATTTTTTTACGGGAGCAAAGCCATCGATACCATACAAATGTATTTTGTTCTAAATGTAAAGTTGCAATGTGTACCTTTTGTGTGTTTTGCACGTTATGGAGATAAAAATATTGCTCCATCTGTAGTATCCATGTTACAGGATCCTTTCCATCAAACTTCCTCATATCCATTTTTGGAATATGGTGGTTCTTCCCACCAACATTCGAGTTTATGAAATCACGATTAACATTTATTTTGTTCTGATCATGAGGTTCTTCTCCTATATTTCCGCCATTAGGAATCATTTCTGGTTTTAAGCTTGTCATCAAGCCTTCCATGTATGCTTTTAGATCACTCTTCATGTTTTCCATGTTGTCTTTCATGTCATCCATCTTAGCTTCCACGCCATCCATTTTAGCTTCCATGCCTTTCTTCAAACCTTCCATCTTCACTTCCATGCCTTTCTTCAAAACTTCCATTTCATTTTTTGTTGCTCTTTGCGAGAGTGAAAACTGTTGCATTTGCTCTTGTAATTTTGATAGATCATGTTTCAATTCTTCATCTTCATGAGTCATAGTAGAGCCTTCTGAAGGCTTAATGGGTGTTGAATTATTTTTAGGGGCCATTTTAAAATCCAATATTGATATCTATTCTACAAGTTGCCCTTGGAATCAATTCAAATTGATTCTTCAAAACGAAGACTTATACGGTCGGAAAAAAATACACACCTTTTTCTTGCTTTTGAGGAGCTCGATATTGAAATTGGATTATCTCTATGATTGTAGCACTTCAATATTTTAATTTTGGCACTGACGTAGCCCTCCAGGACAAAGCTGTGTCCAATCTCCCACAATGACTTAATTATGGACTAGTTCAGTAGAGCGAAATTGTACGACTTTCCACGTGTCACTGTTTCGTCCTTCAACTCTGAAATTGATAGCCAAGAAACCACAGTCTGTGTACTTACAACCATCTTTTACATCACTCCAATCCGATGCTCAGAGAGAGAGTTATGAATGTTTTCTCACAATCACCTCTTTGAGATGAAATTCGGGAGCTTGAAAAAGCAGCTTCCTGAATCATATCTCAAAATATTGAGAGCCAAAATCCTGAAATTGTTTGACCATATTCCTTGGGATAAGGGATTTACACTTGGAAACATGCCCTATGAATTTCAACACGAAACTTTGTATAAAAAAATTTATAGCGAAAATTCCACGATGACCTGTTTGGAGCAGCGAAACCCTAGAATCCAAAGCTCTGATACCAAATGTTGTGTAACCAGCTCCAAAAATAGAAGAAAAAAGATATCAACGCCTTAGAAATAAGCCACTTCAAGGGGGCAACCTCCAATACATTACATAAATGAACAATTCTTGGATGATACAATTTAAAAAACCTCTTTTCTATATATAGGAGTCCATGGGGCCATAATGTAATCCTAGTGGGCCACAATGTAATCCTAGCCGACCTAACAATAATAATTTAAGGGCACAATAATAGCAAAATGGGGGTTACAAGGGTACAATAATAACAATAAGGGGTTTACACTAACAATAATAAGGGACTATACTAGTGATATAGTGACCTAGCAAGGAAAGAAAACGTCACTACAAAAAAATGTGGACAAATCTCCATGTTCTCCTTTCTCTGCACAGGTACGAAGTTCTAAGGATATGTACCTCTCAAAATTGAGACCTTTGTTGAGTTATATAAGTATCACAAGAACATTATCTAAACATCGACAAGGAGGATAGGGTTTGTTTATCATTTATTCTATACTCTTGAAGGTATTCGACTCTTGAAGGTATTACGGGATGATTTGAATTTCTCTATTACATGATGATTTGCAAAAATCGAACGTTGAGTGGATTTGTATCTCTTTGAAATCAGGGTTTCTCGCTATGGAGTGATTTCTGAAAATGGGCGAAGCATCTCTGAGATCATGGACACATTAGGCTACATATCTCTTTGGATTTTGTTGGTCCTTGCAAGAGTTCACTGAATAGATGAGTATTCGAAGGTGAGATCTTGCTAAGAAAAGCTTATTTGTAACTTGAATATTATCTTCTGCAACCATATCTTTTTGCATCCATGATAATTTTCCTTGAGAGACGTCAGGAATTTTGAAGAACATATATTTTGGATTAATCTATATAAGGTTTCGACCCTGGTACTAGGGCATCTCCCAAAACAGCTTGATCTCATGAAGCCAATCTACGCTGCGACAAGGAATTTTATTTCGAATAGACATCGTAAAGCCCAAAGTTTGGACCCTATTTATAATGGTAATGATGGGAGTCACTCTAGTGAATCTGACAGTGACTTTACAGCTACCCTATCATGTGGCAATGTAAATTATTAATGACAGTAATTTGGTGGTGGTAGAACTATCTCCAACATAATCTCAAGCCTCTACACAGTAGTGATGTCTTTTACAGATCAGGAATTGTGATGACCCAAGATCTGTAGTTGCATGATTATGCTTGAATCTGTCTCACTGTTTTAGAAATCTGAAGGCATGTTTTTTAGCATAATTCTCATGCTAACAAAATATAGAGGGATCTATTCCTTCTGTGGCACATCTTCTGCATGAGCTAAAGTCTTTATCCTATAGTGTTTAAGCTTATTGAAGCTTGACCTTTGAGGAGTAATATCTATCATGCTGGTTGAACCTGTTATACATTCTGATGCATGACATAGATTCCAAAATAGTGACCTGAGTTTGTTACAATATTTTTGGCAAAGTCATTAATATATATGACTATGATCTAATTTGATCTTGGATATCTATAGCTCTATTAAATCACCAGCTCTTCTTCAAAATTGTCATCATTCAAATGAAGTAGAAGTACTCCTATCCAGGATTGCATAAGACTTGTATTCATGCACTAATATTGCTACTTGGAATCTCATTGTTAAAAATCCTTAAGTGAATGATAGTGTTGCGTACTGTTATTGTTAATTTTCTTTGAAGATTTTGATGCACTGGTTGAATCTTTCAACACTAAGATATTAGGCAGAGCCTCAATTATTAAGCAGAGCATGTAAGACAAAATTTTAATGGATGCAAGTTTCTTAGGAAGATCTAAGGACTTATTGTAGAAATTTGATTAGACAGAATCTTCTCCATTGTGTCTATATGATGATCAGAAGGAAAATTTTTGATAGTTAGAAGAACACTTCACAAATTGGAAGTATGCTATGTAAATAAGACCACTTATTCCTATTATCGATAGAATATGCACATTCTGGTAAAATAAAGAAGCTGGAGGACAATTCAGATGTTTTGAGCAGTAAGGACCAGGTCTCTAAATCGAGGTTGCATAAGAATCAAGGACATATTCAGATTTGAAGTAGACTACTTGAGTATGGGCTATCAAGAAGCTGGAAAGATCCATGACATCCCTGTGTAGAGGGAATTCTTGTGCTCAATTACTTGGCTGGGGAAAAATCAAGTCTTTGATATGTCAGATATAAGCAAATAACATGAAGAAAATGTAGAGTTTAGATAAATGAAAGAAAATAGATCATTTCCTACATCTCACGAGTCCACAGGTGATAACCCAGTCCCAAAAAGAATATCAAATTTGAAAATCACTCCATGACGAATATAAACCAACTAGAAGGAGTCCACTCCAAAGACAAATCCAACCCAAAAAGCCAAAAATAAATTTTGTCAGGACTAAAAATGGCACTAAAGACACCACAAAATCTGTCCAAGAAAGAGTCATCTTCAAAATAGTTATTTAATATTATTATTAACCTCTTTGAACCATTTAAAACAATTATAATATTGATATACCTTACAATGAAAGTTGCCTCTAACAAGTAACCCAACGCATCAACAATCCATAAATATAGAAAGGCACCAAAGGATGGCCCTATTGAATCAACTAATGTAACAGTATCGAGAGGGATAAGGCTTTGTGACAAAAACTAAGGCCAAGGAATTGGCGAAAAGATCACTCATTATACCCACACACCATGAATTATAACCTAAGAACATCAACCATATTAAAACATAACTTCATTTACCAAACTAAAAACATTTTCACTTGGCTTTCTGTCAAAGGCAGAAGGGAGGTAACATTCTTTAAAGCCGCGCCTCTGGGGATTCAACTTGCCTGTTGTGGTGTTAACATCTCTAAAGGTGACTTGTATTTTTTACTCTAAAGTGTACTTGTGTTTTTTATTGTATATGACAAAATCTTCCCCATACTGGGTTGTAGAGTGTCTGCTCCTAGAGCTCTACCCTTTGGCCTTCTTATCTGGACATTGCAATGCATGTTGCTTGTGCTTATGGAAAATGAAGCACTTGAAATTGCTCAAAACCTTCCCTAGCTTTGAGGTCGACTCCTTATTCTTGCTGGGTCCTTTTTGTCTACCCTTTTTTTCCTATACAAATAGGGCTTGGCTATTTTCACTACCCTTCTTGCTAGCCTTCGACTCCATTTGGGTCTTCTAGATAGTCATTCTACAACCTCACAAAGGTGGGAATATGATCATGAGCATAGATGTACTTGAAAAACGATTCCCATGAAGCTGAGAAACCATTTAATGTCATGTTCATCATGCGTCTTCACTCTTCTCCTCAACTAACTTAAGTTGATCATGAAACTTCACGATATTCAATAGGTAATTAGTAACTGTGTCTAATGTGGTCATCTTTACAGATATGAGTTTGTTTCACAATATCATATTTTTGTTTATGTTCTCCATTTGGGAGTGGAACATGTTTTAACTGATTTCTTCATGGATACGTGAGGAATCAAATATTCCTTTATTGTATCAATAATCATCTGCTTGCCCTCCTCTTCCCTATTCTAAGCTACAAACTATTGTGGATCTTTAGGCACCTTCCAATCATTTCTCAAATATGAGGTTAGATGATGCCATCCATAAGATCTATTGCACAAACTCCTAGATCCTGTAAATTGGTAAGCACAAACTTTGAAACCCTTGAGAAACTTAATTAGTGAAAAGCTCTGATACCTTGTTGATTTCCCTATTCCTAGGTGATCACTGTCTTAATATTATGTTAATAAAATAACTCTTGCAACAATCATACGGTAGCTAAAAATAGTAAATAGAAGAACATAAAATAATTCAAACATATGCATGTAATTTTCTCTGTCAAATCTGCTTATCATTCAACTAATTAATGTTAACAAGGCAATCTACAAAGCTACTAAATCCTAGCAGTTGCATGGTAAACAAATCCACCCCAACTTGAGTTGTATGGCCTACTAGAGAGGTACAACGTGCAGGGAATTGAGAAAACACCAATTGTTGTTATATACCTTGTTGTATGGTTTTATGACTTGCGATTCAATATGGTATGACATTGTATGAATCTATATGGTTGTGAGTATTTTCTATACAGCCTGTGGTATGGTAATGCTTCTCCTAGCTAATGCGCTTTTCTCTCTTGTTCTCTTCTAGTTGATGTCCTATTCGATAAGAATTATTTTTGAACCTATTTTAATTATATTTTTACTTTTAATCGAAACCATAGTTTACCGAAACCATAATCTCTTGGTGAGATGTCTGATTGAGATTAATCTTATAGTCTAAGTCATTAATGCACTAAATATTCTTTAAACTCAACATCTAAATATAAGACTTCTGACACGTTCACCCTTAACATATGTGGAATTTCTTGTCCAAGCTATATTTCTCAACATAGATAGATCCAATATAAACTGCCCTTGTCTAGTGTCCCACCACTTAGGGTTGCTTGAGCAACCAGGTCTCTATCAAGAATCTATTTCCCACTACCTTGGATGTCAGGAAATTTAGGCTTCCATTTCTTGTGCTTGCATTTTTATCATATGGTCAGGCCCTCTAATTATCGTTGACTCATAAGAGGATAGCATTTACTATGCATTGGACCATTTACAAGTATTGTTAACTCTAATAAGGAGTCTGTTTTGTTGCCTCACACATCCTTGGTAGTCAGTATTAGCTCTAGCTCTAGATTGAACTCTACTGTAAGATGTAACTCTAAGAACCAGTGCTAGTGCTACCCTCCACATAGCTTGACATTCTCTCTTTTTTCCTGTATTTATACTTTCTTGGACTTGCTCCTTCTTTTATATGTTTTCTTGGGTACATATTTGGATTTTTAGGTAGACACTTAGGTATTAAATTCTCTCTTTATCTGCTTTGAGTATTGTTATAGGAATTTCTTTAGTGCTATCACATTGTCTTTACACTAGATGTGTAATATTCCCTGGGGAAGAATTGCCCTTAGGGTTGAAAAGAGCACAAGGCAGGATTTGTATTCTAACTAGTATCACAATGTTATTTCATTTTTTGCAAATGGAGACAATATTTAATACAATAAACAATATAACCAACATTTAATTCCACCAACTGATATGCATGAAACCAATCTAGTAGTACATAATGGGTTATAAACCGATAGCCCTTCCAAATTGCACAATACAGTTTTAGATACATGGCAATTTCTAATGCATCAGCAAACCCTATTATCCTAATACTTTTAGTCTGACCTTAGAAATAGCCTCAGGAATCAGCTAGATTTTACTGCCTCTTTGCTGCCACAGGTCTGCCTTGTGGCCCAGATCAAGCCATAGTACACAGATTTCCCTAGAAAATGTGAGCTCACGCTCCAAAAATCCTTGAGCTAACCTATTCTTCCCCAAATAGTCCTTCACCCCAAACTAGATCTCAGGAGGGCCTGGTGCCACAATTTCCAGGTCAGATAGACCTGCTGACCTCAACAGAACTTCAAGAATGATGAATTTACGTTACGGATCAGCTGTTGTCATAAAGACCCCTTCCGGGGTTGTCTGCAACCTCAACAAGGTTTAAGAAAGCCCTTGCTGTCACAAAGGGTTCCTTTGGAGATTTGCTATCCAAATTCAAAAATCCTACTCTAGTATTTGAAGATGGGCCACTGGCTCAAATTTGGCCTCAGGGCTAGGCTACCCCAAAGATTTACCCTTCAAACAATTTTTCTTTCCACATGTCTCTTCAAGGTGGGCCACATGCATTAGATAGGGTTTCAAGGCTATTTGCTGCCCAAAACTCACTTGTTGACCCTCACAGACCCTGGAAATGCCTTGGATAGGCCTACATTGTCACAGATTAGCCCTTTGCAGTCCAAACAAGGCCACAAAATTTGTTGTTGTTTTGCAGTCTCTACTCTCACTAAATTCAGTATTAAATCATTTATGAGCTTCTTTGTTCAATCCATCTCCTTCATAACTTTCTCCTTCACATCTTCTGCTGCACTAAGTTGTTTTTTTTAACTCAGGGCACTCTTTTTGCCACCTATAAAGCTCAGCCTCAACAAACTGATGTTTCTACATGTTAAAAATTTGTGCTTTCCTATTCCTCTAAACACAGTAACTTCCTCTTTTACTGATTCAAATGGTGTTGCACTTTCTATTTCAGGCCTGTTTGTGATCACAGTCTCTTCTGCATGATCATGCCAGGGAGGACCATTGTTTTTATTTTTCGCATGGCACAGTTACTCCCTTTGTTTGAGAAACATTGGGTTGAGCAATAACTAGGTCAACATCATCTACTCTGGCACTCTTTGTTTCATTCAGGGATGTGAATGGTTTAGCACAACCCATATAAGAATTTTCGACGTCAGTAACGATCTCTTCAATTTTAAGTTGTCTAGTGGCTTCTATAACTATAATATTGTACTTGATAGTTTCAACTCCATCAAATGAATAGGAGATAGTGCCAGAATTAGTTTCCGTATTCTGAGATCCACTGATCATTACTTCCTAAAAATTCTCTGCTTGCATCTGATGGCAATACAGAGCATGTTTGTGATACTTAAAAAGTATTCCCTTCTGATGATGAAGAAGCATTAGGCACTAATGGCAACCCAACATCTACTTCATTTATGTTTCTTTCTTGAGAAGGTAAAGAAGAAGGTACAATGGTTTCAACCCCTTCCATATCCTTTTCTATCAGAGATATTTCATGTTTAGTTGAAGGAGGAGTACTCATGTCTTAAATGCAAGATATTTTAGACATCTGATATAACCCATTATCAAGACGTATTGAGTGTTCTACCAAAGCACCTTCTGGAATGTTTTGCAACTCTTTTGGCTAAGATTGGATCCAGCTACGATATTATACAGAAGGCCCCCCAATGATAGGTTTCAACTACTTGCTACTGGGATATGCTGGGATCAGACTAGAAGATAGGCATGTGATTGCTTGTTCAGAGGTTTTGGAACCTATCTGTTCAATTTTGGTCTCCCTTGCTTGATTTATGCAGGCACTCTGTGCACTCCTTTCCCAATAAGGAAACTAACAAGATCTGTATTCTAAATAGTAGTGTTATTTCAACTTTTGCAAATAGAGACAATATTGAATATAATAAACAGTGTAACCAGCATTTAATTCCACCAAAAACTCATATGCATGAAACCAATCGAGCAGTACATACTGGGTTATAAACCCATAGTCCTTTCAAATTGGACACTACAATTTTAGATACATGAAAATTGATAATGCATCAGGCAACCCTTTTATTATAATACTTTTAGTCCAACCTGACAACCAAAATTAGAAATCAGCCATATTTCGCTGCATCTTTGCTACTATAGGCCTACCTCACAGCCCAGATCAAGCCCCGAGTACACAATTTTCCTTAGAAAATGTTAGCTGCTTCTCTAGCAACCCTTGAACCATCATATGCTTCCCCAAATAGCCCTTCGCTGCCCCAAATCAGACCTCATGAGGGTTTTCTGCCACAATTTCCACCTCAGATAGACCAGATGACCTCAACAGAACTTCGAGAATGATTTTATGTCCTCAGAATTGACGTTATGGATTAGCTGCTGCCATAAAGAACCGTTCTAGGGTTGTCTGCAGCCTCAGAAAGGTTTGAGCAAGCCCTCACTGTCACATATGGTTCCTTTGGAGATCTACTGTCCAAACTCAAACTTCCCGTGCTAGCATTTGAAGATGGGTCATTGACTAAGATTTGGCCTCAGGGCTACTTTTCTGCCCCAAAGGTTTACTCTTTAAACAATTTTGCTGCCACATAAGGAATCTTCAAGGTGGGTTGCATGCTGCAAATAGGGTTTCAGGGTTTTTTGCTTCACATACCTCACTTGTTGACCCTCACTGTCCTTGGAAATGCCTTGAACAGGCCTATGTTTTCACAGAGTAGCCCTTTGCTGCCAAAAAAAGGCCACAAAACCTTGATGCCACATAATCTCTCCCTCAAAAAACCCTTGTTGCCACAAATAGGTGTATGCTTCCTCCGAAATTATATTCAAACAGAGTTAAGAGAAGGGATTGGCTAGGGTGCCATCTTTCACTATTGAAACCAATCAGAGAAAAGGGGTTAGAAAACCCTCCAACAGCCTCAACTCAAAAATCATAAAGATCCACATTCCATTATGATTAAAATGATTCCTCTCTCTCCTTTTTATAGATTTCCTTTGGGGTCTTCCCCGTTAACAAGTTTCCTTCCATTTTTCCCAAAATTTGGCTTTTATTACAATTTTCCCTCCATTTACTCTAAATTATCTAAAGTTACCCCAATAAAATTAAATAATGGGTTTCCCCCTTTACAAATGGCTATAGCGTACGAGGTTGGATAGGCTACTTTGTCGGACGTCCTCCCTTGGCAATTTGAGTTTAGTTAGAAGAGGACATTATAGGATGTATGCTTTTAGTCCCATTGCCATAATTTTATGGTCATTTGTTGGAAATAAATAAGATTATTTTATCCTATCTTCTTTCTTAGAGTAGTACCTATTTTACTTTATTCTCTATGGCTTCAACATGTAATAATTCAAGATGAAATTTTTGTAAAAAGTTGTCCAAGCCTAAAATATATGAAAGTTTAGTAAGGAACTTGCAATCTCTCCATTCAAGTGCATCATGGTTTTAACTGGGTCTAAGCCTCTAGATGGACCTAGTTCACATTAAAAGTGGAACCCAAGTATTTGACTCCTAAGTTTCTAAATTTTTTCAATTGGAGATTTATAGCATAATACTTTTTATTTAATATTTTTGGTACTCTGTTAAACTCATTTCTTTCTCAATTCAAAAAGAAAGTATAAATGGGAGATAAATAGGTTTTTGATGAAAACAGTTGATTATAAGAAAATGAAAACCATTATTTAGAGACTCAGAAGTAGGAGACTCGCGCTTGTCTTGACCATACTTTGTGATTGTTTTGTTGATTTTTGGGGATGGATTTTATAGTAGCAATTGAATTGTCTTTTAATATGAAATTTTGTATTTAATTTCTTTGTTGGTTCTATACATATTTGAGTGGTGCTTCATGAATTCAGAACAAGCATTTAACTCTACATTCAACTCTGTCAGATGAGAGTAACAGATTTCAATATTCTATTTTTCTCCTGCATATATGTTTGCATACTCATGTTGAAATACATTCAGGGATCCTATTATGGCATGCATTGTTGGAAATGTTGCATGTGCCTTCTGACCACTCTTTTTATTGTTTCTTGCTGTATCACAAGGTTCCCTCAACTTCAATCTCGAGGTTCAAAATTCAGTGAGCCTCAAATCTCATGGCTATTGACTAAGTCTATAGCTCAAGTGCATAACCTCATGTCACAGATAAAGCTTGTAATCTATCCTTTGTGTGTCCAAGACCATTATAGCATTCCTTATGTTTATTGATGTTGATTTTTACTTTTATATATGTCATGTTAAAGTTAATATATCTATATATACAGAAAATTTATATAGACAAACCTAGTGGTGAACCTTATCCGAACCTCATCAAAAAAATCGAACCAAATATAATCATTGCATAACCTGAACCTGAGCCCAAACTTTGTGACTTAGGTTTCTTTCTAATGTTTTGTTGTAGCCTAGATGTTTCAATTTTATATTTCTGCTATGTCAATTTATTTGGCTTACGTGTGTTTACTTGAGGAAATGTTTGTATTATTCCATTTGTGCAGACTAGAAAGTCCAGGAATTTGTTCTCATTTAATTAAAATGATTATTTTTTCTTCTTTTGTGTTGCATTGTTACAGTTATGCATGGGCATCTTCTCTTGCTATACCAGTGAATATTGGTAGTGCAGATCGCTCTGGATTGGGGTAGGGTCCAAAGAGAGGTAGTTTATCAGGGGCTGGTTCTTGGTTACCATGGACTTCTGTAAGCACAAGTGCAGGAGAGTCATCTCTGGGATCATCATAGCTTTCATGGAGGCCTTTGGAACGAGCATATTTACTGAAACAATTGGCCACATTCAAGCCTACAAATTTGTATAGGAAACCTAAGGTTTGTTTCCTTATATTTTGTGCCCATATCTTTTTGCGGCCATGATATTTTTCCTTGAGAGATGTGAGGCCTTTTGAACAACATATATTTGATGTTTTGGAATCTGGATTAATCTATCTAAGGTTTTGACCCTGGTACTAGGGCATCTCCCAAAACAGCTTGATATCATGAAGGCAATCTAGGCGGCGGCAAGGAATTTTCTTTGGAATAGAAATCGTAAAGCCAAAAGTTTGGACCCTCTTTATAATGGTAATGATGGGAGTCACTCTAGTGATTCTGATAGTGAGTTTATAGCTACCCTATCATGTGGAAACGTAAATTATTAATGACAGTAATTCGGTGGTTGAAGAACTATCTCCAACATAATCTCAAGCCTCTACATAGTAGTGATGTCTTTGACAGAGCAAGAATTTTGATGACCCAAGATCTGTATTTGCATGATTATGCTTGAATCTATCTCATCGTTATAGAAATCTGAAGGCACAATTTTGAGCATAACTCTCCTACTAACAAAAGATAGAGGGGCTTGTTCTTTATCTGGCACATCTTCTGCATGAGCTGAAGTCTTTATCCTAGAGTTTTTAAGCTTATTGAAGCTGGACCTTTGAGGAGTAATATCTATCATGTTGGTGACCCTATTATACATTCTGATGCATGACGGAGATTCCATAACAGTGACCTGAGTTTGTTACAATATTTTTGGCAAAGTCATTAACATATATGAATCTGATCTAATTTGATCTTGGATATCTATACCTCTGTTAAATCATGAGCTCGTCTTCAAAATCCTCATCGTTTAGATGAAGTAGAACTTAGAAGTACTCCTATCAAGGCTTGCATAAGACTTGTAGTCATGAACTAATATTGCTACTTGGAATCTCATTGTTAAAAATCCTTAATTGAATGATAGTGTTGTGTACTGTTATTGTTAATTTTCTTTGAAGAGTTTAATGCACTGGTTGAAGCTTTCAACACTAAGATATTAGGCAGAGCCTCAATTGTTCAACAAAGCATGTAAGACAAAATGTTAATGGATGAAATTTTCTTAGGCAGATCTAAGGACTTATTGCATAAATAAGGAAGATATAAGGATGTTAATGGATGGGTTTAATTATTGGTTGCACATATCTCATTTTTTTGTGGGTTGGTAGGACTAGTACTATAACAATCACTGCTCCGTGCACAACATTAGACATCTCTCTCCTATCCAATGATAAACATATACATTATACAACCCCACATTAATAATTTAACATCACCACTGTAAATATTTGCACTGCCGCCTGACCTCTTTTTTTTATGGCAAGTGAAATAAAAGCAAAAAACATGTAGGCACAAATGCCGATGGAAGTGACCACATGCCACGACTCTGTACTCGCTGACATATCATAATACCTCCATGAATTCCCATGTCCATTGAATGGACCACTAACCAGATGCCATGATTCTTTACTTAGCGACACAAGATAGCTTATATTGGCCACTAAGCTGAGCTCCACTGTATATACCAATATATGTGGTCACAATGCCACCAATTTTCATTACAGTAAGCAAAGACTCCAATAGGTTTCAGCTTTCTCATTTTTGCATTGATATCATTAAGCATCCAAATCTGGAGAGCATATTTACTCACATATAGTACTCACCTGATCTCATATGGCTCTGCTAGAATAACATTCCCCACTTCGTCCTCCCTCACTGGCTTCCAATAAAGAAGTTAAGGATTTTGCAAGTGATAGGGGAACAACCATTACAAACATTTTGGCAAAGTGAAAGTGAGGTACATATGCATTTTAAACCAAATTTTTGTGTTTGTTTTTCAATGTTCCAAATTAAATTCTCTGCTTGTACCAGCAAGCACACAATTAGTGGGAAGGTAGCCAAGTTTTCTAAATGAAAATAATCATATCTGAGAGTTAAGATTAATATCCTTATAGGCACCAATGAAGTTAAGGGAGTTGATTGTTGATGTTCCCATTTCACAGTTTCCCAAGTCTATGTGGCAGTTGTAGCACCTAGAAAATATTGAACTGAGAGATCCAAGAAACATGATATTTCTGCCAGACTCGTTTGGCAATATTACAAACCTCCAATATCTTGAATTGTCTAGGAGTTGCATTTTGCAAAAGCTGCCACATTCATTTGGGAATTTAATTAGACTTGAGCATCTTTTTCTGGCAGATTGCTCCAAGTTGCAAAAGCTGCCACATTCATTTGGAAATTTAGTTAGATTTAAGCATTTATCTAGCAGATTGTTCCAAATTGCAAGAGCTATCACATTCACTTGGTAATTTTATTCGACTTCAGCATCTCTGTTTGGAAAGCTCCTCTAATTTGAGCATCTCTCAAGGAATGCTTGTAAATATCACCACACTTGTATCATCGGACCTTTCATTTTGTCTGAAAATGAAGGTATTTCCTCCCCAAGTAGCAAGCCAACAATCCTTAGAAGACCTAAATTTGTTGGGCACAAGCTTAGAATAGCTACCAAGAGATCATATTGGAGAGCCAAGCTATTTGAAAACATTAAAATTAGGAAGCCCTTTTTTGAAAGAGCTACCACCTTCACTCCGTGATCTAACGAAATTAAAGGAACTCACTCCCCTTGACCGCAAGAGTTTGGAATGTTTTCCCTATTCATTTGAACAATTGAAACAAAGGAAAAATATGGAGACTCTTAATTCAGAAACAGGAATGGAGATATCAACAGAGTCTGTCATTAACAACTACATGGTTCGGCTTCAAAACTTACAACTGTACGAAACTAGGGTATCAGAGCTATCCTTTATTGAAGGTATTTTCCTCAACATTCAACACCTGAAGATTGAATATTGTAATTATCTAGTGGAGATTGGAGCATTGCCAGCATCACTAATAATTCTACAAATGCGGTTCTATGGCGTATTAAGAAAAATAGGAGGGCCTTTTGGTCTTGAAAAGCTTAAACAATTGGACATAAGTGGTTGTCAGCAAATACAGGAGCTGCCAAGCCTAGAGACATTGACATATTTGGAGGCATTGCGCGCACGTGAATGCAAACAGCTCAGGAACATACGAGGGTTGGTGCAGCTAGTGAAGCTTCGGGTATTAAATGTTCAGGAGTGCTCTGAGATAAAAGAATTGGAGGGTATCGAAAATTTGAGGTTGGCACTGAAGGATTTTCATTACTCTGGCTGTCTGAAATTGCACGCATGTGGAAAAATACTAGACCTGCCACACGTAGGCGTAGCACAGGAGAAAGCCCCAAATAAATTTAAGGCATGTGGAAAAATACAAGAGCTACCACACATAGGCATAGCAGAGGAGAAATCTCCACTACTTGAGGATCCCAATTTTTGTGGGTTTTCATCTTATGCTACCAAATATCACCTTATCAAATTGGAATCTGATGCCTCAAAATCCTCAAATTCAGGGAAGAAACTTGGAGACTCAAAGGCTGGGCCATATGGTTAAAAGTAGGGGATGAAAATACTAAATTCTTTAAGCAATATGCCAGAGGTAGACATGCCATCAATACCATTTAGGAACTTGAAAATGTGGATGGTACTTCCACTACATCCTTTGAAAAGTTGGCTAACTTGGGCACTTCACACTTCAGGAACCTCTTCAAAGTCCCTCACGAAGCCACACTGGTAGAACCATCAAGGTCGCTGGATACTTCCCTAAGTTTGTGGGTCGAGACTCTGCAGAGTAAATTTTCAATCCAGTCACGATGGGAGAACTTGAGGCAATTCTCAAATGGTTCAAGAAGGACAACAACCCTGGCCCTTATGGATGGTCAATGGAATTTTACCTAGATTTCTTTTATCTTCTGGGACAAGAGCTACCGGAGGTGCTGGAAGAAACCAAGAGTACAGGTTGCCTATATGATGCATTTAACTCTACTTTCATTGCCCTCATCCCTAAGTCTGACCATCCCTCCTCCTTTAAGGACTTTCACCCTATTTCCCTGTGTAACTACATTTACAAGATCATGGCCAAAATTATTGCCAACAGACTTAAGCCCATTCTATCTAAACATATCTCCCTTGAAAAATTTACATTTCTAGAAAACAAACAAATTCATGACGCTATTGGGGTTGCACAAAAGGGACTTCACTCTATGCACACTAAGAAGATCAAAGGCATTATTCTTAAGGTTGACCTTGCAAAATCATTTGAGTTGACCAGCTGGCTCTATATCAAAATGCTCCTCACTCACCTTGGCTTCCCCATATCGGTTATCAACTGGATCATGTGTTTCATCACCTCTATCTCCTATAGTTTTCTCATTAATGGAGTAGCAACCAAATTCTTCCATGCAGAGAGGGGCCTTAGACAGGGATGCCCACTCTCCCCTCTACTATTTCTACTTTTTATGGAAGGCCTGAGCAAGTGCCTAATTGATGGAAGGGAAAGGGGCAGGCTGAAAGGTATCAAAATCACATTAAAATATATATTGACACATCTACTCTTTGTGGATGATGTCCTCATATTTATGAATGGCTCCCTAGGTGAAATAATAGTTGTCAACTCAATACTACAATTGTTCTACAAAGAAATAGGTATGTCTTGTAATAACTCCAAATATACTATTACCATTCATGGATGCTTCCCACATGAGACTCACTGTGCTTTGCAATGGTTCCCCTTCAATTTTATTAGACTTGAGGATGGTCTAAAATATCTAGGGTTTTACCTAAAACCAGCCAACTACAAAATTGTTGATTGGACCTGGCTTATTGCAAAAATTGATAAGAGGCTTAATGCATGGCACCACAGATGGCTCTTTCAGGTTGTTGACTTGTACTTATTAAATCTGTCCTGGAGGCCATTCTAGTTTACTAGATGTCATTGGCTTGGATACCTAAGGGTATTCTCAACAGGATTCAGATAATCTGCTGACGATTTCTGTGGAATGTCTCAAAGGAGGGACACACTTATGCTTGGGATAGATGGGATCTCATTTCTCTCCCTAAAAAGTGGGGGTGGGTTGGGGCATCAAAGAACAAAACTCTTTCTCCATGGCATTGGCTGCAAAATTAGGGTGAAAGATCCTAACTATCCACAGTCTTTGGACCAATGTTGTCACACATAAATATATCCATCCACTACAACAAATTGAATGGATCAGAGGGGGACTTTGGCTGAGAACTAATATCTCAACAATATGGAGATCCATGTTGAACTCCATAGACCACATTAGAATTGGACTTGCATGGAAAGTTGGCTCTAGTATACTAGTCCGTATTGGTTGTGACCCATGGTCTAGTTGTGGAAATTTCCATCTGCTCCCACCTAAATTCATCCTCGCATTGAACAATGCTTGATTTTATACCCTTGATCAGGTGGCTGACCCAGAAAACACAACATTTTCTCTCAAGGCCGGTTGAACTATCGTGACCTAGCCAAATAACTAAAGGCCTCATGAAGCCATCTTGGGGAGCTCGAAGAACAAAATAATCTATTGATGACCAAGCTTAAGGACAGAAACAATTACATCTAGACTCAAGGAAGAGCACGACCTTGATATTAACATGCTATTCATTGGGAAAGACACCAACTATCATTAAAATATATTACAATCTAAATTTTTATTTTTACTAGTAGAAATAGTTTGAATTTTGATAAAACTTGTGATTTTATAACCATTTAATTGGCTCTCTTTATCCTTATAAACCTATAGTAGGATACTCTCCTATATATTCCATGACGAGGAATAGACTTAAAAAAATAAATTAGAAATAACAAATAACACATAAATCAATAATTTAAATAATTCCTAAAATCTATATGTTTTCAATAATTCCATGATATTTTAAAATTGTAAGTCCCATGATACATCAGAAAAAAAACTTGGGGTTGTTAAATTGAACTTCAAATGTGTCCTTCATTCATCGCGAGAATTTATAAATGGAATAGAAACCACAATAACATACTTATTTTTTTAATGAAAAATTAGCATTAAGTCAATAAATTATATTTTGTGAAAGATTCATCCACGAAATGATTTATCCAATTTGGATGAGGCAGTGTCTAATGAAATTTTTGATAAGAATTTTTTTAAGAAATTTAATTTTGGAATTATATTTTATTATTGAAATGGATTAAGTGTTATAAAAATTTAAGGTCATTCTAAATTTTGGAATTTTATAGTTGTAACCAAATTAAAGTTTGTAATTGATATTTCAAAAAATTTCTCACAAAAATCCCAAAAATTCCATTATTTTGTAAAAGAAATTGTGACATTAATTACACTTGCGTAATTGCATCCTTGTTAGACTACGGATTTGGATGATGGTGGTGTTGGGAGCCAACCATCGAAGAGGGCTTTATAAATTCAATTTTATAAAGGTAAGTCCATAGTTGTGGCTTCAAAATTATAACTAGCTCCCCAAGATGGCTTCAAAATTCGAAGGTTTTTCATTTAGGTGTGCATTGAATAGCTAAGGCTTTACAAAGGTTGTAATAATGAGGCTTGATAGGGATAATTCTTCATCAATTTCACAATTAGGCCACAGGATAGGTCACATATTTTCATACTGCCTCACTCCTGCAAATTCTACTGAATACAAATCAATGTTCTTCGGCAAACATGCAGCTCACAAGGGTAAGTATGTGGTAAACATGCATCTCATAGATGCAATGAATGCAGGTGTGAATTTCTATTATTTGGCTACCTAGAAAATAATCCATGGTACCTAGTTTAACCAAATGGCATTCTAGGCTCAATCCGTTGATAACAAAAATCACATTCATGATTCCAATAAAAATTTTATGCTGAATATAGACTGCTCTTCCTCTGTCTATCATGGAATAAGGAGAAGGCCTTCGTTCTCACCTCGGGTTCAAAGGACTCGAAAGTCTCTACAAGGAAATCAAAATCACAAACATCTCTCACAAAGAGATCAAGATGTTTTCTAGAGACTTACTTCCATCTCTTCTGAATTGAGACAATGGAAGTTAGAGAGTCAATCCCAAGCTACTGATCAAACAACAATGGAAGATAGAGATTTGATCCCAAGCTACTGGTCAAGCAAACTGCAGACAAGACTATCAACAACCGCAACCTAGTATCCTCTATTTGAAAGATGCAAAGTTGTCACCCATCCACAATAACTATCCCCTCCTACAACCATTACTTTATTCCCTTTACTGCAAGGGATTTTTTTTTCACTTATTTCTCCTTCATAGAAACAACCCTCAGAGAAAATATTGCAACATTTCTTCTATTTAAACAAATATAAAGAACAGCCACTTTGGAAAGTTGAAGATGAGAAACTTTTGATTGACCAGTGCAAAGCAAGAGGAAAGAAACTTTCCTTACAAGCGTAGCGCAAAAGAAAAGTAAAATTTCAGAGGGAATGTTAAAAATAATAAATAAATTAAAATAATAAAATTTAATGTGTAAGTTAAACTATGTATGATTTGTAAAGAAAAATTTGGTCAACATAAAACAAAAAATTGAATGACATATAAATAGAATATTTTCACTTTACAACCATTATTCATTAACAAAATTTGGGCATTGTGGAATTGTAACCAACCACAATGCATGAACTAAAGGCATCCTCGTTGATCATGTGAAAAGTTTGAATTGCTATCATAATTTAGTCATGAAGAGTTAGCAATGGAAGAAATTTTTTTTTTGTGGATTCTAGTTCCATGGTAGAAGAGTTGGAGACAACTTCACAATAAATATGGATCTCCATAAGTCTTAATACAAAGGTATTTGGATTATCTAGTGGTCTAGAGCTAGATTCACTTTTTCACAAGATATGGGGTTGGTACTTTTAAAAATATCACAAGACCCAATCAAGCACTTCCCATGGTTATAAGATGGAGTAACTTTGGGCACAAGAAACTCATTTATTCATGTCAATAGTCCTTGCCTTTAATGAGCTTGGATGTTCATAGGTAGGATGGTAAAAAACTAAGCCTACTACTACTCAAAGAGAATAAGGTTCATTTCAAAAAGAAAATTTCACAGGAAGAAAGGTCCATCCTCACTTATAACCCACATCTACACCCAAATCCATTACATAATGAATGAAGCTACCACTTATATAAAGGAAGAGACAACATGTATGATACATTCACGAGTCTTTTATTCCAACCTCTTCATACTATATAACAAGTCAATAAGGAATGGTGTAACCTTGACTTAGAAACATTTATATTTGATTTAAAAAAAAAAGAAATGAAGAGGTGAGTACACAAACACATGAAACAAAAAACTAGCTATACTCGTAGTCTTTGTTACAAAGAATAGAAATTAACGACGATGAAGAACACTAGCCTTCAAACAATAACATTAATTTTTCTCACCCTTTGAAATTTGTGCCATTTGTGGTCATGTTAGGGCCTAAATTATACTTTTCAAACCATTTGGTTACACACACACACACTTGGGTTTTTTGCTTGTAATTTTAATGTTTTAACAAAGGGATAGAATCAAACAAAGAATAAGTCACAAACCCAGATATCCCCATTCTTCGTGGTCAATTTAGGGTTCCTCGTGACAAATTCATGGTGTGATTAAAGCTCCATCACATTTCCTTACTCAAACAAAACCAAATAACTATAACTTGTTAGTTATTATTGATTGGATTTGACTTGATCTTGCCCAAGTTTATTCCCTAGTAAACCCTTTCAATAGATTATGATGGTTGTGCATATGACATTGTATGGTTTTGTGTATGCCAACCACAAGAGCATAGGATTTTTGTATGAAAATTTCTTGGTGAGTGTTTTTTCATATTTTACCTTGAAAGATTCAAGGTTTCCTCCTTACACAAAAATAACATGGTTTCTTCTACAACAGTGCTAAAAGGTCAACTTGATCTGGTTATTGGAAATTAGAGTGATGGAAATTTAGTCATATCTTTGAAAATCGACCTAAATCCTATTGTGTGAGAGATATGGGGGATTACGAGGATCTACTTTTGGGAAGAAAAATGGGTTAACTTGACTTTCTTTGCATGATTAGGGTGTACATTAGTAATTTTTAAATGAAAGTATTCTATCAAATTTAGCTCGATTATTTGAATTTGATGTTGGAAAATGAAAACACATACTCAAATTGATTATGGAAAAAACAGAAGGGGCGCATTAAACTAGAGCTAGGAGAAAAATACTTTTTTACTGTGGTTTTCACTAGCATATAAGACTAGAATTTGGTCCTTGAGAATGTTCCAAGTGGCCTCTACCTTTAATTCTATATGAAGCAATTTCCCATGACAATGAGGGATTCATGACAACGTTGGTTTGGATTTGATTTTATTAGCTTCCAAGGAAATTTGGGATGACAAGACATTGGTTGGATTAGGGAATTCCCATGGGAATTTTGCTAAAACATCTAAAGAAATGAAGCAAGCGCGATGTATATCACATATCTGCATATGTGTATACATGCCACTAGTGTGAACATTCAATTTTTCTCAATTTAAGCAAGGAAAAATCAAATTGAGAATTTACTCCCTCTCAACAAGAAAGAGATTATCAACCACCCCTATCTTGAACCTGTGGAACTTGAACTTCCCTCTTGACAAATATTTTGTCAAAATGTCAGCATATTATTCCTTTTTCAGAATGTAGTGTAGCAACATTATCTGCCTCTGCACACAATCCCGTAAATGGTGATACCATATACCTATATGCTTGGATTGATCATGAAATATAGGATTCTCGGAGAGCTTGATGTAACTTTCATTATCACAGTAGATCACAGTTGGGTCCACCATCTAACCAAACAATCCAACAAGTATCTTTATCATCCATATCGCCTCACATGATGCTTGACTTGCAGCCATGTATTCTGTTTTTGCCAAGCTAAGCACCACACATATTTGATTCATGTTGTACCAAGGAACACATGCGGACCCAACACTAAAAATTCCACCTGATTTACTCTTTCGGTTTGATGGACTTCATACCCAATTTGCATCTGTGAAGCCACACAGATTCACTCCCTCTATACCATAGTCTAAACTGGGTAGTTCCTTTGAGATATCGTAAAACATACTTTGCTGCCTTCCAAATAATTTGGTTGGCCTAACCATAGCTTTGCTAGATCTACGATGCAATGCTTGTTAGATCTATGATGCAATGTTTGCTCAAATAGGTGACTATAAAGACACCTCCACTTACTAACAAAGATATATTCCTTCATCCACTACAAATTTGTTGTAGAATATAGAGAAAATTAAAATTTATGTAAATGTTAAAAATTAAAATACCTCTACACCAAGGAAATTAATTGTTGCATTTTCTCTCGCTATTAATGATGTTACCTATGCAAATTACTGATAGATTCTATACTGAAAAGATGGGGAAGAATGCCAGATTCCAAGATACCTTGGTTATAAACTTTGAGAAGGATAAGACATGGATAATTATCCCATAATTTGTTTTTGTTGTATTATTTTGATCAGAAAGTCTCAAGGGCAACAAATATTTGGTTTAATTACCATATAGAATTAGAATATTGAGATTGTAGTAGAGTTGAACTAGTTCTTTAAAATAAAGAGAAGAGCAGTAGTACAAGAAAGTAGCTTATAAAAGGTTGGTTAAGGAGATCGTGACATGGATAAATAATTTTGTGGTGGAAGAGGATTATGTGCCTTTTAGTTCTCCAACCATGGAAGTGCAAGCATGAATGCTTGGAGGTGACCTAGAGTGGATTGAATGATATTGAATAACTAAGGGAATAAGGTGCAATGGAGGAAGCACAACCATTAAAGAGCGAAAAATAGGATTCTAATCAAAATGCAATAATTAAGAAGTGGTGGATGAATAGAAAGAAGGGGATTCATCACAATACCATGGTAATGGAAATGAGTATTAGTGAGGATGAAAACATAGAGGCACAAGTAAAAGAGTTCAAAATGTTTCAAAGTTGTCAAGAGAATACCAAACATTTGTTCAAATGGGCGGATTTGATAATTTGAAAGAGCTTGGAGAGAAGAATATGCTGGGAGAATATGTCTAGAACTTTGGAAGAGAAAAAAGAAGTGATGCCACAAGGAGGTGAGCAAGTTCAATTAGATGGATAATGATTGTATAAAAGGGAGCCTAATTTTGTAAGTTATTTATTAGCCTATGGAGAGATATATCATCACAAAGAAAGAAGAGGAAGAAACACTTAGTAATGTGTTCTAATTTTTTGAGCTAGAGGAAGGTCAAGTAGTAGACATGATATAGCCTAAGAAAAGTGGATCTAATCCAAACTAACCACCCTAGGAATTTTAAAATCCTAGAGGTAATCCTAATTTTTTATTCTATTTTTGAATTGAAGCAACCTTTTCTTAGTAGTTTTGGATATAGTAGTAGTGAAAAAAAATGAAGGTGGGAATAGAAGTAGAAGTGGCATATGTTATGTTTGAATTTTAGTTCGAGTTGGGGAGCAGACTTAATTATTCAAATATTTCCATAAGGTTTTATCTTGGTGAAGAATCCAACCAAACATATGGTTATAATAGTTCCACTAACTTTATAAAGGGTAATGGTAATGAAAAACCACATTGGTTTTTATATGGATTCATCTGGAGGGTGAAAAGGATTGCAATTCTAGTTTCTGAGATGATAAAGTTCCTAACCACATTGTGGGGGAATCTTATCTAATGGTGCATGAAGTTCATATATATTTATCCCTAGGGTGTAGCTAAGGCCTTGTACAAGTTAAAGGCGGTATTTATAACTAAGTTCTAGAGGCTAAACACTGAACAACAAAAAATCACTAAGTTGAAGGAGATTAAGAAAATGGTTGGAGAAAGTTCTCACAAGTATGATGAAAAATTACAAAACCCAATAAAAAAACTCTCCTATACTATCCATGAAACTCAACACAAAGAATGATCCATACGTTTGTTGCTCTTTAATAATGTACCATTAGTGAAACAACCGTGGGTGACATAGAGGGATGCCTTATATTAGGCCATGAGGATAGAATCTTGTAGGGTGAACATCCATTTTACTAAAAATTGTCATGCTTGGTAGGATCTAAGAGAGAGTTATGTAAGGATTTCCTTCTAGGTAACCCTATTAATGAACCTTATTTTATATATTAATTACAGAATGAACCTATTTTTTTTATTGGAAAGAGAGAAAATTTCATAGATTCCGATGAATCCTTATACATTACCTGCATTCTAATGAGTTAAAATAAAATTAATGGCATTAGGAGAGTGATGATGTTTTGTTTTTGGTAGAGATATTTTATCTCTTCCTCCAATACCAATATTCTTCTTGTATGTTGCAACAAAAATGGAAATCCCCAATGGAGATCATTGCCTTCACAACTACACCATTTATATTGGTGTCTTGCATATAAAATTGGATTTCCTCTAGAGCTACTAGATGTCATTTCATTAAGCTACAGTGATAGGTGAGAGCTATGCATATCTCACTAAAGGTGTATCAAGAGGCTATTAGTTGTCAAACATTGGAGATGCTCCATGATGAGAAAAAACCAGGTGAAAACTAAGAAAATTCCAATGGATTTAATAAATTACAAGTAAAGCTTCTGCTAGGTGGAAGATCCATTTACAATTACAAGCATAATAACTTAACTAGTTGATTGAGAGGCTATGAGTAAACTTCTCAACCTGATATGTCAAAAAGGTAGGGATTTATTATGAAGTGATCATCTGCCACGGTTTAGGTTGTGAAAAGTGAACTAGCAATCGAATCATTAATGTCCAAGTCCTAGATGGCTAGTTTATAGAAAGAAAATATAGTAAGAAAAGAGTCGGGTAAAATCATCTATCTGTTACTATGACAACCTCTTTAAGAGAGTCCTAAAACTCTCTTTCTATAATTTTACCATATCCAGACCAGTGACATTTTGCTTTGTTAATGAGAGAGCCATTGGGTTTCAACTTTCCATACTTATGTTTAAGACAATCACCACCTTCCCCACACCGACCCCCCACCCAGTTCCAGGCAACACTTAGATGATTACATCCTTTTTTCAGTCCCACTAGCTAACAAGGACACCAACATGACAACATTTAGTAGCACCACTCCAGTAGATCCAAGACCCATGAGATCCCAAGTGGGAGTGGTCTCCTGCGACCCCCCCTCAATACATTTTATTCATCAATATGTTTGCTACATTTCGCATTCTGATAATGAAGTTCTAGATTGTGGTATCAGAAGAATATTATCACTTATCGAACATGTTTTCCTAAATTTACTAAATGATAAGCCATGGATTTTTAATTCTACATTGCAAACAGGTTCCCTAATATATCCCTCTCCATGGGTTATTGGAAGCGACTTTAATATTATCAAGTTACTTGATGAGAAGAAGGGTGACATTTGAAGGTTGTATGCAGATGCAGAACAATTTCAAGAAACAATTGCTTCCTTTTGGCCTAGTGGAGGTTGACAATAGTATCTTTACCCAGAATAATCAACGAGGGTGTGAACAACAAGTGGCCTCGTGTATGGACATTTTATTAATATCAAAACACAGTAACACTCTTGCAAATTCTTTTGCCAAACAAACCAAGCAACCCTTTCTTCATTTACTAATATTCATTATATAGGCATAATATCATAGTGTAATAGGTAGTTGCATACAAAATATGTTCGATCCATGGAAAGGATCAACACCAACTGGAAAAGTAGAAACATTATAGTTGTTTACACTTTTTTCAAAAATAACAAATGCAATCCTAAAATACTTAACTTCACCCTAAAGAAATAACATATTTGAAACCATGTTTATACTCGAATCTCCTTCATCCTAAGTAAAGAAAATAGAAACAACATAAAGTCATAGAAAAGTTGTCAGTGAACTAACGACTCTACGCAACGACTAGGTAGCACAAAGTCATCTTCTCTTTATGGTTGAAACCTGTTCAATGAAAGATGGGATGAGATGGAATCCAGGTGTAAATCAAGTTGACCTCTCAAATCTCTGACAGCTCCAAAACATGAGTGATACTCAGTAGGCAAGGGTTGCGCAACACCTCCACAATGCCTGCGCAACACCTGCATAACACAATTTTCTTTGGGTATATCTCCCAAACCGTAACATATTTTTCAAAACCGAAGGAGAATATTTTATATTATAGTGTTGAGAAGAAACACCTCTCTCTGTTTCTCCAATTCCTTCCTCGTCTTCTCACAAAATTCTTTGCAAAACCATGGCTCAAAACAGGAAATTTACAAACTACAAAAAATGAGCTTTAAAGATCCATTCATAATGCCTGATCTGTGACACTTGTGTGAAAACTGGAAGATATTTTTTGTAATTTGGGCTGTTTTTAAGAATAGCCTCTCTAATTTTTCCATAATTTCCCTTTATGTGGTCGGAATTATCGTTTCAAAAGGGTGTAAAAAATAGAGTATGCACATCGCTGGGAAGTGAGCAAATCTAAGTAGCATTGGGATGCTTTGACCTGATGTTTTGGAGCGCTCCACCTGACTTGGCATGTGAATCACAACACAGGTAATGATTAAGTATAAGGGGTATGATATCCCTTTGGCATGGGAGTTATATATATGATAACGGGGTATTATGCATGAGGGTTATATGATATGAGTATGGGAAATGGTAATGTTAAAATAGGGAATGGTTTAGAATGAAAGGGGGAAATAAAATGAATGTAATATGATGATAGGTTAATGGTATATGGGAAGGTTTTACGATGTAAATTTATATGAAGGGGGATGAATGGAAGGTAAATGGGTAAATGGGGAAATAGGAGGTGAAATGGATAAGCATAGGGTAAATAAGAATGAGCGATAAAATTGTAGGATGTTTCAAATGAACATACCTTGTAACCATCAGAACTCTGACTGCAAATGAGCTCAATTCAGGCAATTCTGATAAACAAATGACTAAACCCCCTTTGAATTGACATGACAAAAACATGTGCGACCATGACTCCCATTAACTTGACACTCTTTCATAATTTGATTGAACCCTTCATGTAAGAAACTCAAATATGTCAAACAACAATCTAGAGGCTATGGCAGCAACAGTAGTCATAGACTCAACTACTCAAAACTGAAAATTAAAGGATAAGGAAAAACATTTTACAATAAAACTTATGACCCTAACACACATGACCAGAATACGAGCGGTAAACCAGAGAGTTTAGCTTGAAACCAATTTCTTTCGTGGCAATTCCAGTTATGGATGAAATACCACATGTCAGTGATATAAGCAGAGGAAACCACAACCATGAACCCAATATGATCCCAAAATCTTCACAACATTTCCATCATTAATAAAGTGGAAGCATAACCATTAATTGTATAAAATGTTGAAAAGAGGTGGGTACTTAAGAATAGGGTACCAATGTTCTTTAACCCAGGACACGATCTGAGAGCCAACCATTTGTAGATAAAACCACTTACCCACAAAATCTCATTGTTGTAATCCTACCACCTGGTCCCAAAAAACATCAGAATTAAAAACGAGTTTCTGATAATCTATATCAACCTTAAATAACTTCCTTCTTTTTCCACGAATGATGGAAAAATAATTTCCATTAATTACGACATTGGGTTCAATAACCAGTGGGGATACAAAACATTCAAATCCACGTGTATAGTTGCATGTATAGAAGATGTCCCAAAGGGATAGACTCCCGACTTGGGGCAACCACAACTCTCCACCTCAATAGTTGCATGTACCAATACATCGAGTAATGGCACATCACCACCCTAGTTTCATTTAGTATCAAGTGAAATCCTATTGATAGATGTAAAGGCAAGTTGTACAACGAACACCACTGACACTCTACAATATCGCCTATATGTGCACCAAAGTAGAGAGCATTACTAAAAAATACCTTATGTAGTAGTGTCTGAAAAAACCTCGATTAGATATGTAGACAAGGTAAATTAATGTCACTTATAAATTATTGACACCACTCGATGTAGGTTGTCACCAACTCAATCCACTAGGAAACCCCTTCAAATAAAATAGATTGGACAATCATCATCGACCAATTTCCTTCATAAAATATAATCAATCGCACATTCGACAAAGATCTTTAATGATGGCGCGAACCATTAATGGATTGTGCCTCATATAATCAATGATTGACTTGGAAAATAAATACCCCCCTAGACCAATTAATGACCCCAAGAGACTCCTTCGTGATCGAATTCAAAATTTAAATATGTTACCAAGTCAACCAATCAAAATTAATGCACTTATGTAGCAGTAAATATCCTCGGAAATCCTCCTATCGACCAATCCAAACCTAGAGAGGAGCAGAAGGATCCATAGGAGCAAAGGTTCAGAATAAATACCATGTAAAACAACTAGCCAGTATGTCTTAGATAGACCATAGAGAAGAACAACATGTAGTAGCTAAGATCCTCGAAAATCCCCTGATTGACCATTCCCAAACCAGGGAAGGAGCATGAGATTCATAGGAGAAAAGATTCAGAAGAAAGACAATGTAAACAACCAACTAGTGTGTCTCAGAAAGACCACAGAGTATATCAACAAATAGAGTGGAAAATAAATTGTTATTAGTGTACCTTTAAACAAAAGAACCAATAGAGATCCCTGATATCATTTAGAATTAGGATAAAAACTGAATCTAGCTCGGATAATTATGCATAGACGCATTGCACCAAACAACACCGGTAATTGCACCAATAAATGCTACATTTAATCCATCTACCTCTACACTTACAACCAAAATTACCTCCCTTGTGAATTTTGTGACTAATGCTTCCACAATCCTATCTTTTATCCTCAACGCCATCTTCTCACAAAAGTTGTCGTAGAGATTGCATATTGTCTACCAGCAAATATTTTGTATTTTGTCTCCACCATCCTTTAAGTGAATCTAATCCATGCTGTTAATGACTGTCAAAAGTTTCAGCACAACAATGTATTGATAGTAGCAACCAACAAATATAAGTAACATTCAAAATAAATGAAACAGTCAAAATACAAAAATTAAAACACTATCAATGGAGACCCCAAAAAGTACTCCAACTATGTTACTGCCTATCCATGTTCAGTGAAAGTGAGTATGTAATTCCTCTCATCAAGAACCTCTATTTTCAACCTCCATTGCCCTAAATCCCATCAGTTTTTTTGGGCCTCCATCGCTCTGCTTCCTGAAGAACCCATCAACAACATAAAGGAAAACCCCTAATCCTTTACTTTTTCCTTTTTTACTAGCGCCTCATATAAAAAATTTCAAGAAAAAATATTTCTTTTATCTTAAAAACCCCCTATGTGTAGTAGTGTCGAATGAAACGACATACAAGTTGTCTCTAATCATATAAATAAAGATCTAAGGGACATAAGGGTTGGGATTGATGTCTGAGAAATCTTGCTACGAAAATCTGTCGCGTTCTTTAGAGTCAGCTACCCCACCAAAACGAAGAGCCCACAAAATTTTGTCTTTATATAAGATAACATGAATGATAAGTGAAATAGAAACCTCGATATAGGCACGAGATAGTAGTAGCCTACACGTTGGTATACTTAGGGTGCACTATTAGAGTCAGATTTTCAAGTCACGTTAGATAATATTGTCTTCAATTGATATGGTTTTGTCTTAATTGTTGATTGTCTTAAATGAATCTCGTCTTAATTGCCATTGTCTTAAGTGGTCATTGTCTTAATATAAAGTTTCATCTTAAAATATTTTTGTCTCAAGTTGTTTTTGTCTTAAATATAAAGTTTTGTGTTAAAATATTTTTGTCTTAAAATATTTTTGTCTCAAACGATTTTTGTCTTAAATATAAAGTTTTGTCTTAAATTGTTTTGTCTTAAAATATTTTGTCTTACATTGTTTTTGTCTTAAATATAACGTTTTGCCTTAAAATATTTTGTCTTAAACTGTTTTTGTCTCAAATATTTTTGTCACCAAATTGTTTTTGTCTGAAATATAAAGCTTTGTCTTAGAACACTTTTTGTCTCAAACTCTTTTTGTCTTAAATTTTATATTTAAGACAATTCAATTGATATTAAATTTTAATGTAAAATGAATAAAACAAAAAGTGACTTTTTAAGACAAAAGATTTCTATTGTCTTAAAAAAATGTCTTCAAAGTGCATTCATGTAGTAGTGTATTGTGGATTTTCACCCTTGCTTCATTGAATCATAACTTTATCTTAATTGTTTTTAATGTTTTATTTATTACATTAAAATTTGGAATCTCATTCGGTAGTTTTGTTTAATTTGAATTTAAAATGAAAATCAAACTTATATAATTTACTTCTTAAGACTTAAATGTTTAAGTTGATAAGAAATCTGAACTGTCATTTTTTCATTATCTAGTGTCGCTTTGTTTTATATTTACATAGATCTATAATATATGCAAATTTAACATGGCATTATCTTTAGCTTTTTCCATTTGTTTATTTATGTTTGTTTTTTTTTTTTTTGAACAGGAATAGTTAGGATTTTATATAGATTTCAAAAAATGTTGCAGGGTAGCATACATGGAGAGAGTTCTTCAGTCTCTTCCCTTGCTTCCATCAGATGATAAGCAAAGGGATGATTTCGGCATTTAGAAGAGTAAAATCTTGCAATATCCGAGGGAGAAACTATTCGGTGAATACATAAAAACTGCTTTAACAATATGTAGAAAAACATATAGAATCTAGTCTAAACTAAGGGATCACGTCCCAGCTTACATCTTCATCGCTTTATAGGATTCCCGACGAGAGATGTACCACTCTGTTGGATTCCTTGTTAGATTCCTTATTATTAGCTCGAAGAACATGAAAATACTTGATTTCTTGAAATTTTCCCATAACCACTTTAATTCTTGCAATAAATTTGTTTAGTCTAAGGTCTTTAGGAGCAGAATTATTGATCAAAATCCGGTTGATGCGTTGATAATCTCCGAAGACTCTAGCTTTCTCTATGCCAAATTTATTTAATTGTCTTAATCCCTGGAGCAAAGCTAGATCTTTCGCTTGAGTATTGGTGTTTCTCCCTAGCCCCCACGCATATCTGTGCTCTATAACACTGTCCGAATTTTTAATAACTCCTCCAGCTCCGGATTTCCTTGGATTACCTTTGGTTGCCCCATCAAAGTGGAGACAGTGACTAGTTGCTTTACTCCATTCAGTAAAATCTTCATTTGTCATTCTAACTATCCAATCGTCAGCTTTCTTTTCAATGTTTATTGCCATATGAATTTGCAGACCCAATTCGCTCCCCCAAACACTCTCTTGATCTCCGGAGTTGGAAAAATTAACTGATCTCTTCCTTTCCTATAAGAAATCCATAAGTAGGCATTTGGAATTCAGGAAGATCGTCTGGGGATGTTGGGAGTGGCTTTGGAGAATTCTGCGATTTCTTTCCAGCCACAGCTGCCAAAATACCATCTTCGAAAGAGCCATCCATCCTACCTCAACCTAGCTTCTGTTTATTAAATTTCCAGGGTACATGGATCTCCAATTCACAAACAATAGCTAAATTTGACTTGGAAGAGCGATTGTCTGCTCCCAACTTCTTAACACCTCCCTCCATACATCTTTGGTGAAGGTGCACTCCAACAACATATGATTGATGGTCTCCTCCTCCATATGGCATAGAACATAGCTGGAAGGAGCCTGGAAGCCATGTTTTTTGAGGTTATCCTTTGTGAGAATGTTTCCATGTACAATCAACCAAGCAAACATATCAATCTTTGGAATTTTTTTGTGCATCCAAATGCCTTTCCATTTAGCTAGATTACAGGGAACGTGAGGAACTAATGTGAGAGAATGGTAACCTTCCACAACTAAGTAACGTCCATTCTTTGAACCCTAGCCTCTCTCATCTCACTGCAACATGTTGAGAGGAGCCTTCCCCTTCATATTTTCCAGTAACAACATCCATAGCTACTCCAAATCCATTGGCAGATCGGGCTTTCTCTAACCCACCCAATCTGCGCCAACACAATTGGAGATATCCCACAATGTGGAGATGCCTCTCTGGCCCATCCAACGCTTAAGAGGATCCAGTTCCCACATATTTGCAAGAGGATGGTCATTCATAATTCTGTCAGCCCAGAGGTGGGTAGATTTACCATCCCCAGGGATCCAGTAGCAGTTCTGTTGAATTACTGGCAGTGCTTGTTTGCACAACACATAAATTTGGGAACCATTACTTATCTCTGGGATGGATTCCAGAATTCTAAGTCTTGGATGACCAAAATATTTTTTCCATAAGGCTCTTTGAGCCCAACCAGGTTTCAGAGATATTTGTTTCCGAAGAATTTTTTCACCCAGTGCAATGTTGTGTGTAGAAAGATCTTTCAACATGAGACCACCTTCATAAAAGGGAGAAAAAAACTTATCCCGACTGACCAAATGCAGCTTACGTGAGTTGAGCCTCCCTCCATTCCAAAAGAAATATCTAATTAACGCATCCATTTTCCTGAGAACGCCTTTGGGAGCAAGCATTAAGGAAGATTGAAAGATAGGGATGCTATTTAAGACCGATCTGATTAGGACTATCTTTCCAGCGATATTGAGCTAAGAGGTGCCCCAGCCCTCGAGTTTGTCTTTGAATTTGTCCAGCAAAGGAATCCAATCCCTACTGAAGGAATTTTTTTGAAACACCGGCAGACCCAAGTATTTGAAGGAGCCCCAATGGGTGGTACCAGAAAACCCAAAACATCAAATGATTGATGAAAGTTCTAAGCCCGGGATATTCCAACCATAGATTTTTCATTTACCTGTATTTAACATGCTTCCAGATGCTTCAAAAAACATATCAATTTCTTGTTTAAAATTTTTAGCAGTAGCCAAAGAAGCCCCTCCATGTAGTAGGGAGTCATCTGCGAAGAGTGCATGGTTGATATCATTGACTTCTTTGGCAATCGTGAGGCCCATAATATCCAACTCCTGACACTTTTTCTCCAATTGGAAGCTTAAAACAGAAGCCTGCAAAACAAAGAGCATAGGGGATAGGGGGCAGCCCTACCTGAGCCCCCTTGTGGCTTTAAAGAAATCAGTAGGTCGACCATTTACCAATGGGGCTATCCAGGGTTCAGTGATGCAAGCCCAGATCCAATTGATAAATGTAGGACTGAACCCAAACCTGGCCAAGACTTCAGAAAGAAATTTATGTCTAACTCGATCGAAGGCATTCGCTAGATCCAATTTTACCACCATCCCTTTCTCCTGCCTCTAGGCACTGGAATGTATTGCTTCTTGCACCAGGATGATGTTGTCCACTATTTGTCTACCATGGAAAAATCCTCCTTGGTTTTCAGGAATAAGCTTTGGGAGAAAAATCTTCATTCTATTTGCTATAACTTTGGTGATAATCTTGTACCCAATGTTACAATGGGAGATTAGGCGGAATCTACTAAATGAGGTAGCCCCCTTTTCTTTTGGGATAAGGGCCAATAAGGCTGAGTTAGTACTACCTCCTATTTATGACAATCCTGGGATTTCAAGATAATTCTGATTAAATATTTTTTGATAATGTGACAGCAGATTTGTACAAATCTAGCAGTGAACCCATCAAGCCCCGGGGCTTTATCCGGTTCCATGTCTTGCAAGACAACCTTTAATTCTTTTCAACTGATAGGGGCAGTGAAGCACTGTTTCATCTTGCTTGTTACGTTATGAGGGATCATCCCCAGTAAGTCTAGATGTTGCACCAAATCTGCCTCTTCTCTATAGAGGTTCTTGAAGTGGCTGTAGGCGACTTCCTTAATGCTAGGGAAATTAGTATGAGTTTTCAAATCTTCCTGGATCTCCATAATCACATTTTGGTTTCTTCTAGCTTGCTAATTTTTTTGAAATAAAGCAGTATTTCTGTCACCTGCTTGGAGCCAAAGACTCTGAGACTTTAGCCGCCAATACTCTTCCTCCTGAAGACAAGCTTTGTGAAGCTTTAACTGTAGATCCTCTTCATGATTTAAGATTTCTTTGAGATTTGGGAAGCTTCTATTAGCTATTGATGCAACTCTAACGCTGCCTGAGTTTCCTTTCTTTCCTCGATAGGGCTGGGTTGAGATCTAGCCCAAATTTTTGGATCCTTTTTAACTCTACGAAGTTTCTCTTCCCAAACAAAGAAGGGAGAAACCAAAACTGGGTTTTTCCAGACTTCTTCCACTCTTGAAAGGAATTTAGTTTTCTTGGTCCAGAGTGAGCTAAAACGAAAGGGAATGGGGCCAAAATTTCTATGAGTTTTAAGTTCTAGTTTGATTGGCTTGTGGTCGGAGACACTCGAGGTGAGGATTTTAGATTTAGCATCTAAACCTAAGAGCAGATGGGAACTTTGAATAAGGAATCTGTCTAGTCTAGTAGCTATGTGACAAGGGCCTATCCTTCTATTGGTCCAATTGTAATTACCTCTGGCAGGCTTTATGTCGAGCAGATCCCAATCCTAGATGATGTCCTCAACCCACTCTCGAGAAGGATCTCTGACAAATGCAACCTCCTCTTTTTTCATCTAGCCTGAGAGTAATGTTGAGATCGCTAGCTAGAATGATATTCTCGAGGGTATCTTCATATGGGAGAGCTCGAATTGAATCCCAACAGCTCTTTTTTTCCCTTGCAATTGTTGGAACGTACACATTGAGCAGGCTAAAGGTTTCCTTGGAATCTTGATGCTAGAATTTCATGAGCATCCAATGGGTATTTTGCCTATCCGACATTTTTTTAACCCTTGCCTCGTTCCAAAGAATACCAAGACCTCCAGAGGCTCCTCTAGCTGAAACTTCCTGTCTTCCATTGATGTTCCAAAAATGAAAACTTCTTTGGATAAAATCGCCTTCCTCCAGCTTTGTCTCATGGATGAGAAGGATATCTGGGTTTTCTTTCCTTATCAGACTCTTCATTGCTTCTTCTTTTATTTTACTTCCTAGCCCTCTACAGTTCCAAGAGACTATCTTCATTACTTTCTTTTAGAAGATTTTAGGACCCCTTTGGATCCCTGTCCTTGCTTTCTTGTCACTTTGGGGTTTTTCCCCAGAATGTTCTACAACATCTGTTGACTACCTTATAGTTTATCCTTATATGTTTCCTGTTCTCATTTCTCACGGGAAGTCTTCCATCCCCTTGTCGATCTTCGAACTATATTTTGTGAGTCCAGTATTTCTTCTTCCTCCTCTGTGCCTTCTGAGTCTTGGTCCTCCTTCTCTGGAGTAGCCTCTTTATTTTCTAGGACATTTTTAGAAGATGGTAATAGTATTGGATTGGTTGGAAAGGTTTTTTCTGGCAGATATTCTTGCCTTGATTCCACCTCTTGAACTTTCGAATATTTAGAGCTTAGAGGGTCGAATTTGTTTCCTTGTTCCTTGGGGTGGGCTTTTGACTGATTCCCATTCCCTTGTTTCTGCTTTCCTACCCCTTGCTGGTTTGAGTTTTATTTTGGGTTGCCTTTGGCTTTTTTCACCTGCTGCCATCCTTCATCCTTTTCTCTAACTTGTGCAGTGTTATTGGGACAGTTCTTGGCAAAGTGGTCGTACTCATGACACCCTCGACATTTGAAGGGTAACTATTCATAGTCGAGCTTCTGAACATGAGTCCACCCTCCTACATTTACTTTGATGGCTTCTAGTAATCCCACTTCCAGATCTACCTCAACGTAGATCCTTGCATAATCATATTGATCGTTATTATTGGCTATGTCTATGAACTTTCCCAATGTATTTCCTATAAATTTCAGGGATTCCCAACTCCAACAGTGGACTGGTAAGTTCGACAGCCTAACCAAAATGGGGATGGTATTATGAATGTCCTCAGATGGGTCAAAGGCTGGCATCCAGCGGTTCAAATATAGACCCTGAGGACCCATGAAGTATGGCCCGTTTCGGAAAATCAGGTTCTTGTCCTCCTTAGAGACAAACTCGAAGAGGAAATAGCCTCTTCCTAGGAAATACAAGGTGATGTTGTTCGAGATCAGAGGTCTCCAGTTCTTGATCACCCAAACCTCTGTTGTTTTTGGGGAGGGCCACAATCTCGTGAACTGGCCCACGAGCGTCTGATCTGTAAGAGAAAGAGCGACCTTCATAGGTTCTTCCAGGGGCAGATCCATCGAAGGGATTTCTTCCATACGTTTTACAAATTTAGAGGCATCGTTTCTTCTCTTCTTGGGCTGTCAAGTGAGAAGGGCCATGAATGCATCAGCTTCCGGCGAAGGAGGGGGAGGAAGCTGGGAGGAGCCCATCTCTACCATGGCTCACGATCTGTGACAAACCCTAAGCAGAGGCGGCCAGCAGTTAGCACAAGCAGCGCGCGCGATATCTATTCGATAATGCCGCGAATACTTTTTATTTATGTTTGTTTTTATATTGTATAGATATACAATTTATTTCCACATTTTGTAATATTTAATATAATATTTTTATTATTTATATTGTTATAATTTAATTACACATTTTTAATATTTAATATAATTTTTTTCAATATTTTCTACTGTTGAGAATTCGATAGTTCGTACTTTGGAAATGAAGATGTTAATGCCAAAATTACACATGTTTGTCAATTATCATTTCATTATAATTAATAATTAATTATAATAAATTAACTTTGCACAATACAACTAAATTTTAATTTTGGTGAATAAGTTTGAAGGTTAATTCAACATTTTAAGTTTATGGAAATGAAATGTAAGCTTAATTATTTTTTTGTGATGTTGATTTATAGCGATTATTGTGACGTTGATTTATAGAATTTTTAATTATTAGTTTATGACTTAGTATTTATTTTATGATCAAGTTGCATCGACTATACATTATTTGGTTGTGTTTTTGCAATTTAATCAATGTTACAGGAAAATGTTTAATATTTCTATTTTTGTATAAATTCAAAAATAACTATTAAATTTTTAGTGAATATTATTTCTAATTTATTTCTATTTTTTTATAAATTCAAAAAAAATTATTGAATTTTCAGTAAATATTATTTCTAAATTTTGATTGGTTGAGAAAACTCATGAGACATAATTCCCCTAGTGGAGAGTTTTTTATTTTCATTTTTCTGCAATGTCTACTATTCATTTTAAAATTAAAATAATAGTAATTTTGTGAATGACCATTGACTTGGTGAGTGCTCTCAAATAGGGCTCTACTCAATCATGCAAGAATTGAAGTAGGTGTTTTTCTAGTGCTTTGTTCAATGATGCGAAAATTGATCTAGTTGCAACTTGTTTGCATAGGCTCGGGGGTAAGGGAAGAGAATGAAAGGGTGAGGGCTGGGGGTTGAAAGATGGAGTAATTGGTACAGTTTTGGTATGGTTTCGTTGTGCTCAAGAGTATCTGTGGAAGAATTGAGATGCTTTTCACCATGTAAAGAATGTGAGAAAGGTTTTTTATTTTTAATTATTATTTAGGAACGTTTTTTCCAAAAACAGAAATAGTTGTATGAAGGTGGTTGTGCAAATTTAGTTATTGATGCACTTTCATGGCACTATTATGCTAATGTTATGTTCAATTGCGAGTTCATTCAAGGTAGCGCTGAACAAATTTCAAACTAATATTATTATGTTTGTGTGTGCATAGTATAGAGTACGTTTGGTAGAGTTAAGGTCCTTTTCACTTGGTTGATTATTTGAAACTTTCACTGTGTGAAGGACAAAGTGTTCAGTGTGCCAAAGACAAAGTATGTGTCGGATATTTGAGGTATTTTGAATAAACATGGATGCTTAAAAACTATGATTGCAACTCCTATGAAGAAAAATTGTTGTGCGATAAAACAAATGTGGTAAAGGCTTCTTCTTTTTTAATTATTATTTAGCAAGACTTTTAGAAAGTACGAAAGTAGGTGTACCAAGGTGGTTGTGGGCACCTAGGCGTTTACAGGTATTATGTGTGGAGTTTTGAATGACAAATATGTACGTTATTGTGTACGTAGGTAGCTATGTTGAGGAAGTTGTGCATAGGCTGGTTATGTTGAGGAAGTTCTGCGGAGGCTGTTGTGAGTGTGCATGTGTTATGCTAAAGTTTTCTTCAAAGTTTATTAACATAATAAGTATATAAATATTTTTTTAATTTTTATTTAGGGGTGTATTTCTGAATGTAAAATTATTAATTAATATTAGTTTCAAGACTAGTTGTTCGAAGGTTTCATGTGCAAAGGTTCAAATGTCAATTAAAGGTGTTATTGTGCAGATGAAGATGTACAGAGGTTTTTGTGCATGGGCAAATGTTATGCAAATTTTTTGTACAAAATTTACAAAGGTAAGAAATACAATTTTTTTTTTTAATTCTTAATTGGAGACGCATTTCCCAACCTGTCCTTACTACACACTTACTTTATTTATAGCTTAGTAAACAATTATGTATTGCTACATTTTTACTTCCATACATCCATTACTGTCACATACAGCCATTCCTGTCACATGTTACACACATCATCTATTAGCACAAGAAATGATCCGTTTTCACATATATGCATTTGTGTTATGTTCAACGTGTATGAAAATCAAGTCTCTAGATTTGATGTTTTCATGATTATGTGGTTTTCTGAATGCATGAGCAGATGTGTACTCAGTGGATTAAATGTTGAGATCACTGGTAATTAGAGGACATACATTGAGACTATGAAAAATCTGGGTGGTGGTTTTATCTTTGTACCGCGTTTTAAACACAAATTAAGCGCAAGCAGTGATTTCTAAGGAAACGAAGTTGCAAATATTTGAAATATCTAGTATAGTAAGAGAAAACACTATTTGCATAGATAGACAAAACAGTCGGGCATGTAGTGTTTACTCTTTGCAAATTACTTTTAAGATCTTGGAGTATTGTCTGAACCTCTACTGACTTATATAAAATGTTATATGTAATCATGAGGTTGGACGATAACAACACTGCAGGGATATAGAAGTTGTACAATACTACAAGCTTTTATATCGATTTTTCCGTTCACTTTTGGTAATAGTGCAATTTATTTTGTTATTTAGTTAGTCAAACTTTTCACTATAATACTTAACAATATTCTAAACTATAGTTTGTTTTCAGATAGTGTGAGAAATGAGCGTGTCAAGTTATTAGTAAATCAAATTTGTTTAGATTTTACAAATTAGTGATGGAGTAGTTGTGAAGACAAGTCGTATAAGGTAATTTAGTTATTTTTTTTTGTAATATTATTGATAGTTTTAACTTTTAGTGATTATATATTTTCACAATTTTAAAAACCAATTTTAAAAAACAAAGAGTTTAACATTAAATGTGCCTATGCGAATCAAGATTTACACTCCATCGTAAATGACTGTCAAATTTGACCAGAAATAACTGTGTCAAGTTATTAGTAAATCAAGTTTTGCTCTTTTGTTTCCACTAACGTATCCCAATAAAATTTTAATATTTAAAAATGACTATGGTAGTATTTGACAACTATTCTATATCATTATTATTACCTTATTGGACCAAATTCTGTTTATTAATATTCAAATAGCATTAATGATTGAATGATTAAATGTTTATTGGGTTTAATTTGTCCCCAAACTAGTCCATCCTAAAAAAACTCATAAATATGTCACTCATAAGAGCCCTAGGCAACTTTGTCGTTCCATTAGCTCGAATGTACATACGTAGGCTCATGTTCATGCCTTCGTTAACGCAAAACTTCAGATGTTCGGTCAGGACGGAAATATAAATGATTACTAACATATATTTTAGTTATTGGTTTCGTTCTAGTCACACAATATTTAGATTTATTTGGATAGGAATAATCGGAATTTAATTTTAATTTAGACTATTCAGTCTAGTATAATAGAAATGTTGTAATGTAATGTTTAACATTTTAATTAAGTTAACTTACATAAAAATAAAAGTGAAATAAAATAAAATAAATAAAAAAGTTAATATAGCCTAAGTAAGCATTTGAACTAGATCAAAATAAAATAAAAAGAAAAATAACAAAAGAAAAATAAAATAAAAATAAAAATAAAAATCGTGCATGGAATTGATTTATAGTATTTATCTGAAATATAGCTTATTTAAAGGGGCTAAGTAAAACAACCTAAATCCATCTTAATTCCAAATCGACCAAGAGTTGAGAGAGATCAAACCTCTAGAGAGATCAAAACTCTTGACATGCAAATCTCTTTTAGAGTGAAAAGTTATTTGATTCCTTTCCCGGAGTTAAAATGTATCTAGGCTGATTTAAATATATTAATAAAAAACTATACATATTTTTGAATATATATATATATATATAAACTAATTTAGGTTGAAGTTCAATTTCAATGTTGGATAGAAGAATGATCATCTATCTACTTGTGAGACTTCTCAACCTATCCAATAGTTTTATATCCCATAAGTGGCTCTCCCCTTCAACCCCTCTCCATAAGATATGAACTAATAAACTAAATAAAAAGTAAAACGCACACAAAACAAAGTGATATTAAGAATAATAAACAATTTGTATTAATTTTGAATATTTACACCTGTTATCATTCTTTCACAAAAGAACAACCCTAATTTAAATTTAAAAAATATTTAAACTTTACATAATAATATAAATATTTAAACTTTAGATAATAATATTTAGCTTAAATTTCATTTATAGAACTCAATATTATTTTATATACACAATCATATAATGTATTTAAAAATACGTAATATATAAAACTGGCATTAGCTATATAAATTTAGTTGTTGGTAAACATAGATAAGCATCAATAAATGATAAACACCAAAAGCTTACCTCATAATATATTTTACATTACTAAGTCTTCAAAATTAATAAAATTGTTATTTTATTTTAAATTATTATTATTTTGAATTACAAAAGTAATTAATATATAAAGTAAACATATACTTAAAAAAAAAAACATGTCAAAATATCTTTAAGCATAGAAATTCATTCTCCACTTTAACATGGAGAGCTTTAACATGTGAATATACTTTGTTACAATATCATGGTTTATCAATACCACATGCCCAAACTACCATAACTCATTTCACAATCAATATTGATAAAATATTTTTACTAGCTGTACACATAGAGTGGATATTTATCTCAAACGTAGTTATGAATTTTTGGAATTTTAATTTAATTAAAAAACGGTATAAAATTAAATCAAAATATTTGTATGATGAAACAAATTATGGTCTTTTGGATATTTAATATTGATAAGTTATGGTATTGACCATGTTACTTTAACAAATTTTATTTACAAATTAAAAATCTTCATAATAAATTCGAAAAATAGTTCAATTGGTAAAGTAGACTCATAAAAATTTACTAGTAATTATATGTAGAATACCTAAAATAAATTTTTATAATTAAAAATATTATAACTTTTTTAATATATATATATATATATATATATATATATATATAATGAGGTTAATAGTAATTTACAATAAAATTATAACTTTATTTTGATAATATAAAATATATTTTAATATAAATTTATAAAGCTTTTTTAGTCTAATTAAAGCAGCGTTTTAATTTGTTTATGAATTGATATAACTTGTTAATCTTAATTAAAGTAGTTATATATGAAAGTATTTTGACTTTTTCAACCATCGAACTAAATATATTTCGAAATTTTCCATCAAATCAATTTTATTAAAATGTAATATTTAATTTTCTAAAATGTACTTTTAAATATAAAAAATTTATAAATTTTATAAACTCAACAACTTTAAACGACACTTTTCTTCGTTTGTAAATTATATTCGAGACAAAATCGATCAAAACATTGTCACAAATAACGAAAAATTCGACATTGTCTTAGTACGGTCTTAGTCCAAAAAGAGTGATGTCCACCAACTCAATAATTTTTTTTTTTGGGAATTTGTTAAAAAAAAATTCAAAAAATTTAAATTTATGTTTTTGGAATTTGGTAAAGAATTTCAAAAAATCAAGATGCTAGAATATTTAATGATATTTTTGATGATAGAAATAGATTAATCTTGATAGCACTCAAATTTTCAAAAATTTCTACCCAAATAATCCATAGGTTATTTAGACTACGCGAACCAAAAAGTCCCACTGCCACCATATGGTCTAAAATTGCCACCAACGGACGTGGTCTAATGACGTTGCTATACCACAGTCTAAGGTGGCTGCTAAATGAGCCTAACTACAGGATCAACCTGCAATGTACTTGATTTCTTTTGTCGTATGACTGCTACAGCTTCCTCATCTTGGTATACCGTAGTCTTAGGCACCTACTTTACGAGCTGAGATCCAGGCGGAACCAGCTGGTAGAGACTTGATTTTTCTTGTCATATTACAACTATACCTTCCTCACTCTAGTCATCCTTGCAGTCCAAATATCATGGTACATGCTTTGGCTCTCCTCTTTCCATTCCTTGTTGTTGTCTCCCTTGCACAGTCCCATGGAAGTCCTGTAAATTTCTCTTTCCAGGCATTCAACAACAACTACAACAATCAGTTGTTATACATGGGAAATGCTTCATTTTCTCCTTCACATGGTTACATCAATCTCACTCCATTTCCAAACACTACCTTCAGTTCTTCGTCGAATGAGACTAGTCAATATTCTAAGATGCAGTACTGCATAGGAAGGGTTCTCTATCGAAAAGTGATCACAGTCTAGCCGGCCACATTTATGACAACCTTCACCATCATCGTACACAACATCACCGAATCTAGTGGCAACGGTATGGCATTCACCATAGTCCCCAACAAAAAACCCTTTCTCACTGACAGCAGTGAAAAATATCTTGGCTTATTCGATGGATCAACATACCTAAACATAAGGAATCCATTGGAAATTGAATTCGACACCTTCAAGAACGACATTATGGACTCGAATGATAACCATGTCGACATAGACATCAACAGCCTCATATCCGACGCAACCACCATTCTGGGTCAACACGGTATCAACTTGAAGTCAGGGAGACATTTAAGGGTTTGAATCCATTACGATGGTTGGAACAAAACCCTGCAAATATATGCCGCTTATGCAAATCAATCAATTCCTTACATGAGCATCTTGAACCGAACAATCGAGCTATCAAGGACTGTTCCACAATCAGCCTACGTTGGATTCTCCGCAGCAACGGGGCATCTTTTCGAGATTCACCGCATTTTGGACTGGAATTTCAATTTGGAAATTTTTCCTGAATCGTCTCTGGATATAATGCCCATCAGTGCATTGAGCTCGGCAGGAGGATCCAAAAGCAAGGCCCTAAGGGTCAGCCTCCTTGTCGGTTCCATTGCCATCGCGGGAAGAATGTTGTTGGGGTTACTGGCATGGTTTGTCTGCAAGACTCTCAGAGAAAGAAGAGGTGTCGGGAACATCTGAAGATGGGGGCTAAGTGGTGAATTAGCGATGATAGAGGACCGATCAGCAGCCTCACCCTACACACCTCGTCGGTTCTCCTACAAAATTCTGTTGGAAGCGACAAAGAATTTCAACGAGACGTAACTGCTTCGAAACAACGGCTTTGGGAGCGTTTAAAAGGGGCCCCTGAAAGGCCGACAAGGGACCTGTGATCTTATCACAGTGAAGAGAATCTCAGCTGGTTCAAGACAAGGAGAACAGGAATTCATGTTGAAGATCAGCACCATAGGCTGACTGTGACACAAGAACCTAGTGCGACTCCAGGGGTTGTGCCACGAACGCGACGAGCTACTGCTCATCTAAGACTACATGCCCAACGGGAGCCTCGACGAAATCATCTTTAGGCATCTAGGTGATCAACAATAGAATCAGAATCAACCCTCTTTGGATTGGGTTCGGAGGCATAGAATCTTATGCGGGATGGCTTCGACGTTGTTGTACCTTCACGAAGAATGGGAGCAGAGAGTCGTCCACCATGATGTTAAACCCAACAATATTATGCTCGACGGGGACTTCAATGCTCGAATGGGTGACTTTGGCCTCACCCGGCTCATTGAACACGACGACACATCTCTGGCTGTAAATACCAGGCTGGCGAGTACGCCTGGTTATTAGGCGCCCGAGTGCAGCTACACGGGTAGGGCCACTGCAGAGTTGGATGTTTTTAGTTTCTGTTGGAAAGGCAGAGGATTCAATCACACAAATAACACAAGTATATCACACATAAAACAATGAGTTGCGGCTCTTCCATTAATCTCAACAATCTGAATCACAATCACACTAAATACAATGAACCCGGTGAAGGGTATTTAACTTAAATTGACATGCACACATTATCAAAGAACTGAACTTGATCAACTCACTTAACTCACTCTCTAACTCACTCACCAAATCTATCTATAAATCAAATCAACTAATTCACTTAACTGTTTGTCTAACTCTACATGCAGGAACTATATATTTTAACACTCCCCCTTAATTACGACCGCTAAACTAAAACATAACTTATGACAACTCAAACATGCCTCCTGGTATATGTCTCAGCTAGGCTTACAATGGCTCAACACTTTTCCAATTTTTCATTTTCTTTTTCTCTTCTTCCAAATTCTATATCCTCGAAATTGATTCATTCTCTGTTGCGCTTTCTTATTATAGGCTTTCTTCACTTGTTGCTGCTGCAATTTTTCTTTGACTTGTCTCAAATTCGTGCTGAAAAACAATCTAATCTTATCTTCTACACCTTCCTCTTCAAATATTTGTTCAAACATGGATTGCTGCCATAACATTACATCTTCAAACTGTCTTCTTTTCTCTGCTTCTAGCGCTTCAGAGTCCTGACTTTCTTTTTGCCATTCTTCTTGATAGCAGAATCTTATCTCTTCATCACTCCATTGCATAAAAATCATTTCACTACATTATTCCTTGTTTTCAGAAACTTCCATATCATTCTCTTCACATTCATCATTAAGTACCGCTGCCTTCTTCAATTCTTTTATTCCAGCTGCTGCTTTAATACTCACATCAATTTGTTCAATTGGCTTATGAATCCATTCTTCAATGAACTTCAAATCTGCATCAAATTTATTAACAAACTTGTTTTCATCTTCTTCTCCCATGCTATTTTCAGTTCCTGCATATTAAAAAAAAATGTTAAAAACATCTTTGTTATGCTCTTCAGTGAGAGGTTCTTCCTCTTCCTCTTCCTTCTCTGCCTTCTTTTCAACTGTTTTACAAACCGCTGTTGTGGCAAACATGTTGTCTTCCACTTGGCTTCGAAACACAAGTGGGTTTCTCTCACCAAATAACAACATATCAATATGTTGTTTTTGTTGCATCATGTGCAACGACTCATCACCAGTTAATGGCTCTTCATCAAATTTAACTTCAACAATACCAATTGTTGGATCCACCAAACAACTTTCTGCTCTATTGATAGCTTTTTCTAAGCCAAACTCAGCTGCTTTTTGTTCGCACACTGCTTCAAATCTTGTTGCTACAAACACAGCTTCAACCTTCAATGATTCATCAAACATGGTGTTTTCAATATTACCATAATCAATCCTTGTTTCAAAAAAATAAACCACACATATCATCAACATAATGTTCATCCACCTTATGGTGGGATATCCGAGCATGCATGTGCTCATTGTCAAGTTCATTGCCAATTTCAGCTTTACCAAACTCCCCAGATCTGGTTGGATTCACCAATGCATATTTCACTTTGCAATCATCATCCACATGTGTTTCATCACAGTGGGATTCACTATCTTCTACACCATCCATGTTACAGTGGAGTGATTGAGCATTGATATGCTCAAGCTCTATTTCACATATAGAGGTTTCAACTTCCCTCTTTGCAATCTGTGTTGCACCTTCGTCATCCATATGCATGCTTGCATAATGGGTTTCAACAAGCTCTGTTTCACATACAGAGGCTTCAACTTCCCTCTTTGAAATCTCTGTTACATCTTCTTCATCCATATGCATGCGTGCATAACAGGTTTCAGCAAGCTCTGTTTGCCTCCCAGAGTCTTGCACATCTACTCTTAGATCTGTGTCTGACATCTTTGCATGTGACATATCCTGCTGCTGCATGTCACTCCCCCTTCCACAAAATTCTGCTTCCAGGATCTTCCATGATTCCTTGGAAGTTGTAGTTTTTTCTACCTTGCCCATAACCGTTTTATCCATTGCATGTTGAATGAAACTCAAAGCTAGGGAATCTTTGTCTTCTGCTAGACAACTCAGTTCTTTGGCTACAGCTTGAACCTCTTTAAACACGGCAACTATCTCTGCCTCTTCTTTTTTATCATTTTTCTTACGCTTATTTAGTCGCGCTTTGCGACCCATGACTTCCGTCGTAGTTGCATAAAGCTATCTTCCATATCACCCCCGAAAAAAAATACGATTTTTAATATGCACCCCCGTAAGGCACAATTTTCTCCAGAAAACATGTCATGGTTGACAAAACACCAAAATATTGTTTGTGGGCTACTGGACTTTGCAAAGCCTTAAATTCTCTTGCCAATAATAACCACAGAATATTCTATATACACCTTATTTTTTTTAATAAAAAAAACCTTAAAAAAATTATACCATGCATTTTTACAACCCTTATTATAAAATCCTTTTTAAAAAAATCTTTTGATAAAATCCTTCTTTAGAAACTTTATGGTAAAAAATATACTTTTAAAATACCTTTAAAATATATATATATATATATTTTAAAAACCCTTTTCAATATACCTTCCACATCTTTTTCAAAGGTTAAACTCCTTTTTAAACAAAAATACGTAGTCCTTAAAAATGTCAAATCCCGTTTTTAACAGTCCTTCAAAAAATCTTAAAACGAAACTCCACGTGCTAAAAAAAATAAAAAATCTTAAACTTTTAATTTTATAAAACGGTTCAGACAATCCTTTTCAAACCAGACATTTTCGAACTTGCTCACCCCTGTGGGCATTTAATCACAGAACTCGATGCCGCACCCTTAGACGCTAATAAACCGCGGGTAAACCAAAATTTGTGAGAATTCGTAACGAAATTCCGCAGTTTTTCAAAGTAAATATTGCGGACCTTCGCAGGAGCTGCGCTGCAAACTTGTAGACCACTGCAGTTGCAAAATTTAAAAGAAAATTGCTGGTCTTTTTGCTTTTGGTCTTTTCTCTTTTTTTTTCTACTGACTCTGCTAACCCTTCCTCGGCTCTAATACTAATTTGTTGGAAAGACAAAATATTCAATAACACAAATAACACAAGTGTTTCACACATGAAATACAATGAACCGGGTGAAAGGTTTTCACCCTAAATTGATATACACACATTTTCACATAAGTGAACTTGATCAATTCACTTAACTTATTATCTAACTCACTCACCAAATTTATTTATAACTCAACTCAACTAATTCACTTAACTGTTTGTCTACCTCTACATACAGAAAATAATTATATATTTTAATAGTTTCAGAGTATGTATGTTGGAGGTGGCCAGTGAGAAGCACGTTGTGGAGCGAAATCCGAGGAATTATTTGATGGATTGGGTATGGGGTCTTTACGGGCAGGGACGAGTTATCGAGGCGGTTGATCCCAGATTGAATAGTCGTTTTGGAGATGAGCGGATGAAACGAGCATTTATTTTGGGACTTGCTTGCTCACATCCGGATCTCCAGCGACGCCCTTCAATCAGACAGGCATTGCACGACATCATAAATCCCAATGAAGAGTTGATGCTGCTTCCTTCTTCGAGTCCAGTGGCTATATATGTCGTTTTGCCATCGATACCTCCTCTTAATGCTCGCTCCACTTCTTCCTATTCAAATAACATTTGTAGCGGGTGTACTACAGACTCCACCCTCCGTCATGGAAGATAGAGGTAAAAATCGTCCCAAATTAATGTATTATAGTAATGTGAATTTCATAGAAAGCATAAAAGACATGAAATTTATTTGAATTCTGATTCAAGTTAAGGGGTTCGTGCTATTTTCTTATTTTTCTGCGACAAAAGTATGAATGCTCAATTCTGTGCAGGACTTCCATTGAAGTAGGACATTCCGTTCAGCTCCTAATGATTCCAAATAGGATGTAAGACAATAAGAGTGGTTACCATAAACTGTACAGGGCATTGACTTCCACATGAGTGTTGGATCTTGGAGTTACATATTTACTTGTGTTTTCAAACTCTACAGGCGAACAAAATTAAATTACAAATACTGAAAAGTTAATTTTAATATACTTATACTATAAAGTTTTTAAAGTTTTTAAACGATGGTGCAGTATAATGAAATGTTTGTTTTTTTTTTTTTTTTTTAATCAAATTCGTTGATATGATTTCTATTGAAATTTAGTGGCATGATTTTTAATGAGATTTCAGTGTTTTATGGTTTATGAAAGGTTAGTGTTTCTTTATTAAATTATATTTAAGTTTTAAAATAAATTAAATTTAAATTTAAAATTTAAAATAACAATCAGTTTTATATTTACTTTTCCCATTAATATAAATGGTTTTTTTGGTATGAAGTTTGGAATTTAGTTTTGTTTAATTTGAAGAGAATATAAATGTTTAGTTTTGGTATGAATTTTGGAATTCAGTTTTGTTTAATTTGAATTTGAAATAAATGTATGTTTAGTTTTATTATGAAGTTTGGAATTTAGTTATGTTTAATTTGAATTTGAAATAAATGTTTAGCTTTGGTATGAAGATTGGAATTTAGTTATTTTTAATTTGAAATAAATGTTTAGTTTTGGTATGAAGTTTGGAATTTTAGGTTTTTATTTTTTAATTGTGTTTAATTTAAATTTAAATATAAAATAAAAATGAAAATTATATATTTTATTTTTTATGATTTAAATCTTAAATGTAATAGAAATTTAAAATTTCAGGTTTTCATTTTCTAGTTTTTGATATATATTTATATAAATTTATATGGAAATTTTATATTATAATTTAACATCTTAATATCTTAATATGTTTAGCTTTTTCCCATTTATTTATTTATATTTGATTTTATATGGTATAAACTCACTATTTATATATACATTTTGTAATATTTAATATAGTATTTATTTTTATTTTTAATATTATTGAAAAATAATTTAATTATGTTGTAAGTCATTTTTATTTGAAAACAACTCTCCTAGTTATCATTGTGTCTATGTCTGAGTCATTTGATTAAATGTTAAACGATTGAAATGTTTTAAGCCATTAGATTCACAAATATATATATATATATATATATATATATATATATTATAATGTTAGTTTTTTTCTTATTATTTGTTATATTTTTATTATGTGGTAAGGCATTCTTATTTGGAAAAAACTCTTCTAGTTGCCATTGTGTCCATGTCTAAGTCATTGAATCAAATGTTAGACGATTGAAATGGTTTAGGCCATTAGCTCCACAAGTATATATATATATATATATATATATATATATATATATATATATATATATAATGCTAGTTTTTCTTCTTATTATTTGTTATATTTATATTATGTTGTAAGGCATTCTTATTTGAAAACAACTCCCCTAGCTGCCACTGTGTCCATGTCTGAGTCATTGGATTAAATGTTAGACGATTGAAATGGTTTAGGCCATTAGATCGACAAGTAAACAATTATATATATATATATATATATATATATATATATATATATTATAATGTTAGTTTTCTTTTTGTTATTATTTGTTATATTTTTATTATGGTTTAAGGCATTCTTATTTGAAAACAACTCCCCTAACTGCCACTATGTCCATGTCTGAGTCATTGGATCAAATGTTAGACAATTGAAATGTTTTAGGCCATTAGATCCACAAGTATATATATATATTAGTTTTTTTTCTTATTATTTGTTATATTTTTATATGTAAATGTAAATATTTTTCTATATGTTTTTTTAGTATTTTTTTTCTTTTAATAAGTTAAGTTGAATTTAGGTAATAAATTCCTGTGATAAATAATATATATCTAAACTAACTATTTAATAAATTATTTTTAATTGTTTATAACCATTATTCTTTTAAAATTTTACTTAATAAAATGTATCTAAATTTTCATACATCCAAATATACATAGTTTTTCTTGTTCTATATTATTTTTGTTACAACTATTTTATTATTCCAAAAATACATGGTTTTTTTTTGTTATATATTATTTATGTTACAATTGTTTTGTTATTCATTAGTATTTCTTAATATATAAAAAATTAAATTAATAATGAATTTTTTTAAAATATGTGATATTTTTTTGAATTTCCAAATTATTTCACAGGACATGATTTATCTTGAGCAATAATGATGAATGATCATAATTTTCATTTCTTAATTAACACTAAATTTACCTTTAATTACTTCCATGGTCAATATTCTCATTGACAAGTTCCTCTACATCTCTCATTTCCTCATCATTTCAAGGTACATGCTCTCTATTTTGTACCTCCACATTCCTTTAGGCTCGCTATTTTCCTTTGATGCTCTTACGTTTCATAGTAGATCATCATTTTTTTTTCATTTAAAATAAATACATTTTATAATATATTGTTTCACTAGTATATATATATATATATATATATATATATATATATATATATATATATATGAAAGACTAAAATTTTGAACTAAAATGTCTAAGTAGGTGCAGGGCTTTTTATATTCATGCATCACACTATATTACATTTGGAGGTAAGGAACACTAGTGCCCCTTCACTTAATGTGTCCTAATTTGTTAAATCTCTATGCAATTCACCAAATCTATTTAGTTCCAACTTAGTCTTATTTTCCAAAAAAAAATTATTATCATCAAATATATATCTTAAAAATAGATGTACTTGCAGTAAACTCTATTTCTATTAATAAAAATTCTCTTTATTTACATATATGCTAGATAGATTGTACTTAAATGTATTTAAAATATATTATTTGAGTTACATGCTGATTTCATGCTTGCTTAGCAGGATTATTAATCACCAAAATTTTTTCACCCCAATTTCATATTTCAATATCTATGACAAAATTTATATATATGTGAACCGATTATGTTGGTTTACATATATGATTTTATCCACAATTTCCTATTTCAATATCTATAACAAAATTTTCTGGTTGGTAACTCTTATAATCAATATCTTTGAAACCTCCATGACTTGCTTTCATGGAAGCAAAATTTTCCTTTCATTCCTTCACGATGGCTCCTTATCTGCAACAACTTATTTCATCATGTTGGTTTACATATATTTTTTCACCCACAATTGCCTATTTCAATATCTATAATAACATTTTCTAGTTGATAACTCTTATAATCAATATCTTTGAAACCTCCAGGACTTGCTTACATGTAAGCAAAATTTTCCTTTCATTCCTTCAGGATGGCTCCTTCTCTGCAACAACTTATTTCTTCCAGGCTACAACTTATTTGATATATTTAAATATTACATTTTTGTGCTACTATGCTCTCCAGCAAAGTATGATAGAAAGGTTGTAATGTCATGTGTAACTTTTTGACTATGTCAAATTACACAAAATTAAAAATAAAAGTAAATTAAATATAAAGATTGACATAATGTAATGAACATTTTAACTAGGTCAAAATACAATAAAAAATAAAAATAATATAATAATATAATGATAAACTATAAATATAGCCCATCGTATTGACCCATGGTATTCATGTGGAATGTAGTTTCTTTATAGGGGGGAACTAAAATAGCCTAAATCAATCTTAACTCTAGATCTAAACTAATTATTTAATAAAATTATTTTTAAATGTTTATAACCATTATTCTTTTAAAATTTTACTTAATAAAATGTATCTAAATTTTCATGCATCCAAATATATATAGTTTTTCTTGTTCTGTATTAGAAAATTTTTATTTATAATAAAATTTATATCATAAAATTAAACTCCACAAAAAACAATTAATTTATATTACAAGGATACAAAACAATATAAAAAAAACAAAATAACTATTTATATATTTAAATATTACATTTTTGTGCTACTATGCTCTCCAATAAAGTATGATAGAAAGGTTGTAATATCATGTTTAACATTTTGACTATGTCAAATTACACAAAATTAAAAATAAAAGTAAATTAAACAAAAATATTGACATAATGTAATGAATATTTTCACTAGGTAAAAATACAAAAATAAATAAAATAAAATAATGATAAACTATAAATACATCCCATGGTATTCATGTGGAATGTAGTTTCTTTATAGGGGGACCTAAGATGGCCTAAATCAATATTAACTCTTGATCTAAACTAATTATTTAATAAATTTATTTTTAAATGTTTATAACCATTATTCTTTTAAAATTTTACTTAATAAAATGTATATAAATTTTCATACATCTAAATATACATAGTTTTTCTTGTTATGTATTATTTTTGTTACAACTATTTTATTATTCCAAAAATACATGGGTTTCTTTTGTTATATATTATTTATGTCACAATTGTTTTATAATTCATGAGTATTATTTCTTAATATATAAAAAATTAAATTAATAATGAAATTTTTTGAAATATGTGATCTTTTTTAAATTTCCAAATTATTTGAGAGGACATGATTTATCTTGAGCAAGAATGATGAATGTTCATAATTCTCATTTCTTAAATAACACTAAATTTACCTTTAAAGGGGTCGGTAACAATTGTTTCTATCAAAACCCTAAAATGACATAATGTTGAATGTATGGAATCCATTTTCCCTAATACACATGAGAAGTGCAATGAAAAATCTTGGAATTTGGAAAATGTCACAAAGCTTATCTCATGTTCCATTCATTTAGATCTGAAGTATATGGAAGAAGAAAATAAGGACAACATATAATTTTCAAGAATGTATGATTCTTTAGAAGGAAACGGTGTTGACAAGGCTATGGAGGAATCTTAAAAACAGAAGAGGACTTTTCAGAAAATGTGTTACTCAAGGATTTTGGAATCCAAATGAGTTACATTATCTTACCGATTCAAGAAAGTGCTCAAAAAGAGACAGAAAATAGTGATATAGAGACAATTTATTCATAAACAAGAGAAAGCTAGAATTATAACCCGAGATAGAGTTATGGGAAGAGAAACACTCCAATTGTAAGGAGGAGTCAAAGTTACATGAGTAGTATTTCACTCAACATAATTCTCCACCGCTTATTTCGGAGGAGAAAGTTCCTACTACCTCATCAATTGAAGAAGGCCCACATGAGAAAATCAAAAGAGATTCCTCAATATTATTTTCATTTCACATTCAGTATTTGGCCTTCTTGAGATGATCCATTCAACCTAGGATGTGATGAGTTGTCTTGGGGTTAATAATTCAAGAATTTCCCTTAATATTTGAAGCCCTAATTATGTAGATGAACCCTTGTAAATATAGGAATTCCATATATAATGAGACCCTCTTAGGGGTGGAAAAGAATATAAAATTTTATTAGGGATTTTTTTGGTGTTATAGGGCTGTCACTCGGAGATACTTCCATGCTTGATAGATGAGCCTTGTCTATGAGTAAGCCAGGGGAGGACGAAGGTCAAGGGATTACAAGACATAACTATCATCAAAGATATAATTTTTTTAATATATTACTTGATTATATGAAAAGATAAATATATTCTCCCTCTCTATATGAAGTATTTTCATGAGATCATAATATTTCTATTATGATTAGGTCTTCTCTCATAATTTCCTTTATTTGAGGAGAAAAATTTGTCCATGTATGTTTCTTAATGTGTTTAGGTGATAAGACCAGGGGGATAGAGTGGGATATATAATCAAGGAGTAGGATCTCCAGTTGCTAGTAGATCCACAACCTCCACCACACATGAAAAGACATAAAGGTGCAATATTATCTTTTATTTTTTCCATTTTATGAATGGTTAAATATCATATAAGAATTCCCATTTCATCGAATAAATGTTTAGAATGTAAAGTGGGATTCATGTTCATATGGTGTCAAAATTGCAATTATATCGAATTATAATCGAACAATTCCTTGTCCAAATTACAATGCTTCCTTGATGCAACATTTTCCTCTAATCAACATGTAATCAAATTATTAAAACCTAAGCCACAAAACAAGTGAAAATAAAATTTGCAACTATTACTAATTAGGTGATGTTAAACCAATTTGTATGCTAGTCTAATTAATTTAATTGAACATTAATTATGTCATACATGTGTTAAAAGGAATTCTTCCCTATGGATAGATGAGTAACTCCATAGGTTTTCCAAAGATCAATACAAAACACTACAAGGAAAAGAAACTCTAGCGGAGGTTATCAAGGAGGTTTTTAGTGTTATAAAATTGGCCAAAACTGTCAAAAAAACATTTTCTACAACATCTGTTTATGGTTACGGAGGTTTTGGCAGAGCTTTTAACGGAAATTCAAAACAACTAAAAAAAATGGGCGGCAGGAGGTTATTACAGATGTTTTTTCATTGGTGCGCTACTTTGTATTTAATGCACCGGTGCGTACATGAAGACGACGCCACGGGGTTGTCTCAGTCGAACGAACGCACCGAGCCGTTTAGGTGTAAAACCGCATCAGGCGTAGTGTTGGTCATACAATGCACGAAGTCGTTCTAATTAGTCTTGAGATTTGTGCGGTGCCCATAGGTTGTATCAACGCACCGGTGCGTATACCTTTATGATGCACTGGTGCCCCGTATCACATAAACGCACTGAGATTTATAATTGGTATTGGTATTCGTGCGGTGCACATGGATCGTACAAATGCACCGGTGCTTATAGATACATAAACACCCCAGAACACATTGTCACAAAAACGCATCGATATTTATAACTAGTATTGGTATTTTTGCGGTGCCCATAGATCATACAATGACACCGGTGCATATAAACACATAAATGCACCGGTCGACAGTTACTGACACACACCGGTTTTCATTTTGTTTTTTTAGAAACGTCGACCTGTGACAGTCCAATTATTGTGATTGTTTTAAATTCATTATTCATCAAAAGTTGACACATCTTATAATAATATTCATATGAATTAAATTTTTATTAGTGCATTTGAGAACGACAATGGAGTCTAACGCAATAGAATAAATTAAAACATATATATATATATATATATATATATATATATATATATATATATATATATATATATATATATATATATATATATATATATATATATATATATAAGACAGTCTTTATCATACAAAATGGGACAGTTATTTGTATCCCCTTGTCTTTCAATTGGGACACTATGTTCATTACATTAAACAAAATTTTTGATTTCATAGACATATTTCAAAAAATAAAATGCCTTGCTTTGATATCCAAACATAGTGATCATCATTATTCGCTTGAACTGCTATCACTGCTAGAGCTACTTCCATGACATGGGTTATTTTCAGGAATGTTTTGTTCATGACGATGATTGTTTTCTTCTTCTTCACCTTCCATCTTAAAACATAAAAATAAACTGAAATGAGTGTATATACATTGGTGAGAATAATGAAAATTTCAATATTAAATAATATACATCAATGTAAATCGAAAATAAAAATGATGTACCATAACAACAATTGACTCATAAACTATACACATTCTTTCAAAACCATGTACCATGCCATTTTTCAAAATTTCATACTTTGTTTCCTACAAGTTTTATACCCCATAACAAATCATATATTTAATATAAAAGATGTTTTTGTTCTATTAATTAGAGACGAAGCTCAGTAAAATGAGATTTATAGATCCTTACAAATTCCACAATTAAATTCTGATATGCCAACATATACTCACAACCCATATTTAACCCAATTTCAATCAATTTGTCTGATGGTTCTTATTTGTATGTTAGCACTTGTTTGAAGACATTCAATGACGTTTTTTGTAAAACAACTTAAAAAGTACAAAAATGAAATATAGTTAAGTTGTTATAAGGAAGTAACAATTACTCACAAACTTAGAGATCAACCCTTTTCTTCCTTGTCATCCTGTTTTATGTGTTGAATGGGTTCCATTTTATTTTCTTTTCTGCAAGAAAATATTTGAAATTTAATATTTAATGCTAAATTGTTTATTTACTGTACCTAATGATCGAAAAATACAATGATTACATATTATATTTGAAGCATGTTTTTGTTGAGATGGCTCCTCCTGCGATGCAATTTTGTCCATTTCTTTAACCATCTTCTTGTACACTTTTTTGGACATTCCTACTAGCATATTTCTAATATCAGCTCGTTCATCTTTTGAGATTTTCATAATATTCCTGAAAATGTAACATGACAATAAAATATTTAATTTTTATATTGATATATGAAAAGTAAATATAAAAAAAGTGATATTTATAAATAATTCTAGACAAACATTTAAAGGAATATTACTTTTTCATTCCTTCTTATTTTTTGTTGTACTTCTTTTCTTTTAAAAGTGTGACATGTCTCATTGACCAATTCTCTGGAAACTCTTCCTATAGTTTAGATAAAATTTTGTTCTTGGAATCATTGGATTGATTTTTGTATTGTAGGTGGAAAGAACGTCTATACATTCGTTTCACTAGATCCCTCAAACTTTTGTAAACATTTTCCCCCCTTTTGTTAACTTCCAGCACCACTCTAGATGAGCTAAGGAGAAATTGATTTTCATTTGCATGTTCTATTTTTTTCTTTTCTTAGAACAACATATCTTTTCTGAGTTGTTGGTCCCTGTAGAACATTAAATAGATGTGAATTAGTAGATTGTTTGACACATTCTATCTAATAATTTTAAGTATATTATTAATGATAATTAAAAAAAAAACTCATATTGAATCGATAGTATTTTTTCATTCACCTGATTCATCCTTTTGCAATTTTTCCATTAAAATTTTACGCTCTTTTGGTCCTAGATCAGAAATAATCATATCGAGCTTCATCATTTTGTGGCTCTGCATGATACAAAGTAAACAATACATATTAGTTAAACTTACATATAGTTCAAAAATAATATTTTTTATAAAGAATTTACAAATAACTTGCCTTTTTTGCTTTTCTTGATGTTTTAACAGTATTTTTGTTACGTCGTCTCTTGTCAGTCATTTATTTATCAATCTAAAACCTATACCATATCATTCATTAATATATTTATAAATAAATTCTCAACTTTTCATGTAGAAAATAAATCTCAAGACACCAGTGTGCCTTTCATGAGGTCTGCACCGCAGCTGGTGCCTGGGGATATTAACAACACACTATAAAACAGTATAATAGACTGTACGATGCGTTGGGTACTGTAAACGTATCGCAAAAAATAATGTAATACACCTAACTTTGCTTGCGGTATTATAAACGCACCGCAAAAATAGTGTAATACACCATACAGTGCTTGCTTAGTTAAATGGAGCACTAGTGCCCTATTTTAGATTTGGCTCACGGATTTAGAAAAAAAAATTTCAATTTTTTTACTACACAGTACTTGCACAGTGTGCTCATAATATAGCGCACCAGTGTGGTAGCATACGCAGGGCGCACTGATAAAGAAAAATCCATTTTTTCAAAAATTCACACAATGGTCGAATGGATTGGGATCCGACTATGCAATTCATTCCGTGGGTTGGACGTCAATATAAAATGAAAAACCATAACTCTGAAATCACAAAAACAGTGAGAATAAAGGGAAAAAACAAAAAAAATAAAGGGTTTAGGGTAAAAATGGATAAAACTACAGAAAAGGTAAAAAAATTGCAGAAAAAAAGTAAAAAAAATAATCAAATTTAATCACGAGATGGTTTTAAATTCTATGATATAAGGTTTGAATCACCAGAGTTTCGGTTTTTTATTGTCCGAATACTTCTGTTCAAACGTATTTCACTGCTCCATAGTGCCCTCATGCTCTCTTGCTCCAGGTTTGTCTCCTACAAATATATGGCTGAAAATTTTAGCAAAAATAGTGAAATAATGAAAAGTGTTTAGTATTTAAAGAATTATTTTATGAAATTAGATTTTCGAAAATATTTTGCCACCCATTTTTAAAATTGTCGCTTTTTTTTCACTTAAAGAAAATAGAGTTGCATTTTTTTTATTTGCATTTATTCATTACCAGTGTGGAAGAGTTGTGAAGCACCAGTATGTCTTCTTAATATGACGCACCGATGTGTGTTAGGAAGATAGGCACACCGGACTGTATAAAGTTCCTCTTTTATGTAAGATCATAATAAAATAATGATAATTATAAAGTACATGAATTTATTTTCATTATTTTCTAAACTTTATTATGTTACAAAAATTCGTATTATTCTAGATTTGTTATTTTACAATTATTTGCAAATTTACAAATTTAAATATTTTAATAAAATTATTTCACATTAATAAAATTAAAATTTTCACTTTGATAGACTTAAAATTTTACGAATATTTGACATACAATTACAATTACAATTTTACATTAATTTCACATACATGAATTACGATAAGAATTTACAATTTTACATAGAATTAAATTTGCAATTACAATTACAATTTTACAAATATTTTACATTCAATTCAATTAAAAATACAATACAATTTTAGAATTTTACATACAATTACAATTACAATTTTATGAATATTTTACATACAATTCAATTAAAATTACAATTACAAATACAAATACAATTTTAGAATTTTACATACAATTACATTTACAATTTTACATAGAATTACATTTACAATTACAATTCAATTAAAATTACAATTACAAATACAATCACAATTTTAGAATTTTACATACAATTAGAATTACAATTACAAATTTACAGTGTTTCATATATACAATTACAATAATTTCAGAATAAATTAAATATTACAATTACAATTAAAATTTTACATTAATAAATATTTTACATACAATTACAGTTAAAATTACAATTAGTACAAATACAAATACAATTTTACAATTTTACATACAGTTAAAATTTAAATTTCAATTATAATCATGACATAATATTTAATAAATATCATGGTCATTTAATATTAAATTAATTAATAAAAATCATCACGATCATGATAACCGTCGTTCAAACATCATATTCAACTAATAAACACATTCAAACATCAAATTAACATTATATATTTACATCATCACAACACAAACATTAAATATACATATCATGTCAAATAACTCATGCTATCACATATACACATCTATTGGCAAGCTAAACATTAAATGAACATATCTAACATGATCTAACAATATGCGCTACATCATGATGATCACCAACATGAAAATTAAGTACAACTGCAACATGAACATAAAATACATGGACCATATATATATATATATATATATATATATATATATATATATATATATATATATATATATATATATATATATATATATATATATATATATAACTGAATAATGTTAAAAATATACAACTATAATATAAATGTCATGGATCAGCTAGTGGTAGTATAACAACATCAATAGCAGTACAAGTGGATGCGTGCTCAGTAAAGCTGGGTGGAGCCTCGACAATCGATGGTTGAGCCTGCTCATGATAATGATCACTAGTACTGATGGACGCTGCACGCTGCTGACTGGACGTGGCCGATGATCTATCCTCATCTCCATGATGACTTTCAGATGCTGCTAGTGGAGCCTCATGCTCATTAGGCATGTTGCGAGGTGAACGATCATGAGATGCATGTGAGTCACTTCTCGCAGGATGTCCATCACGTGTTGCAGCTCGACTACGCCTATAGCTATGGACAATCCTCTTCAGTCACGTAACAACTGTCGTAACTCCTAAGACATGCTGCATCAGGTCGTACATTTCACACGACATGCCTCTCCACTTCCGTAACAACCTATCATCGCCCTGTATGTCTCTGTAATGAGCGGGCCTGATGCCTGCATCAACAATCAATGCACAAATTTGGTTGCCCAACTCCATCCTATATCTAGTCTCAGGTCGACCACGCCTAGAAAAAGGCAGTATCGGTGCACCATGAGCAAGAGCATGTCTCTCTGTTGCACTGACCTCATCCTAATCATGATCATCCTTGGCATTAGCCATGTCTTCATCATCATCATCATGATCCACACCTGGATCATGTGGTGGATCCGGCATCTCCTCGCCATCAAAAGAGCCAATGTTTGAAAAATATATACAAGTACACAACAATAATTAGACAATTTCATTACAAAATTTAATAAAAACAAGTTAAAGAACATGTAAGAATAAATATAAATAAAACAGTAATATTACCTCTATCATCTGGCAACTCATCATCTATGAAGAGGACGTTGGGACACCCTCACTAATCTAATCCAGCATAAGGACATGGCACCATAATGAAGGGATGCAGCCTGTCAACACTGGCTAGTAACTCTAGTGCATCATGTGATATCCTGGCTGGAAACATAGTGTCTCCCCTCTTGGGCATCATCTTCCCCAACATGTGCATCTGAGTCTCGAACATCGGCCTACGAGGCTATCAAACAAAAATAGGTCTCATCTCTGGAAGCCTCTCAAAAAATAAACAAAACAGCTCTGAAGAAAAAGGGAAGTTGACCCTCCTTTGTGCATGAGCACGACATCTATCTAAGGTTGTACAAAACTGCCGCAAAAAAATGGCAGACCACTTGACAAGTCGTGGCTGTTGTACTAAATAATCAACATAATTTAAAAGCGAGCAAATAATGCGTTTCTCGTCATTGGTGTTGTGCGAAATGGTCAAAATGATAAGGGAGAGGCACTATACGTCCTGTCTACCAAAAACACCTATACGTAACTCACCTCCAGGTACCTGAAACTCTGAAGGAGACAATACATGTGCTCCAATGTATCTCTGGGAGTAAACTAACTGACTCCCTACTACAAAACCAACTAGCACGTCTACAAATGAGGGAAAATCCACCCCTCTCCTTGATAGTCCTGTAATAAAATAATATCCTCCTTAGTGGGTGTGTACCACTGGTCAAGACCAACCTAGAAATCATGTTGGTCGGCAATCCACCTATGGATAAAGTATCTCAAAAACACACTATGGGCCTTTAGGGAAGTAGTCTCCTCATAGAACTTGAGGAGGCCTTCCTGCCTAAGGATCCCCTAGGTATCTGCAATAATAGGGCAAGGGTATGCTTCTCTCTCCCTCTCTCGGGCCTCCCATTGGCGAATCATGTCATACTGTTCAGCCTGTTGTTGTTGTTGTTCCTCGTCTTCTCTCTGAATCATTGCCATATTAATTTTTTTTTTTTTAATTAAAATAGACATGTATTTAGGAATATACATATATATTTTTTTTTGAAAAAAACAAACAAACAAGTCGGTGGACCATAAAAACAGTCACACACTGGTGGCAGTGTGGCCTAAGATTGTAGTGCACAAGTGCTGGTACCCTTAATGAAATACAAGGCACCGGCCTAGGTGCAGCTGTCTATTTTTAAAGCACCATTAACTATATCTAAGTTTAGAATAGTAGTGTGTTGATTGAAATATTCACCCTGGCGTGTATATTCGTGTCAGCACACTGACTTCATGACAGTTACATAGTCGACGGTGCGGTCTTTTACCCGGCTGCACCGTTGACCCTCTCGGAATGCAGAATGTGGTGCGCCGACATACACCAGGGCGGATAATTCCGTCAACACACTGCACTGTGATTCCCATGGTCAACGGTGCACCTGGATAAATGAGCGCACCACATTTTATTTTATTTTTAATTTAAATTTATTCAGGGAACCTTTCGGTACCACCCTGGAAATGGTCCGGATACTTCTAGCACTAGTGGCAGTGCGACTTGTAAATTTTACAGGCGACACCGCTATCCGGTGCGAGCCGAACAGCTCTGGCGCACCACGCGACATATTTTTGTCTTTTTTAATGGTTATTTTTAAGGTTATTTAAATTTCTAATCCTCTAAAAGGCTTAATTATGGGAAAACTAGAAAAATACATGTACATTTCGCCGTCGAGGAGGAATATTGGCTGTAAAATTTGCAAAATAAAATTTTCCCATTGTTTTTCGAAATACATGCTAGATATTGGTGGCCAATGCAAAGCAACAATGCATGCAATGGGTGCAATGAGAGCACCAATGTCATGGTGGCTCAGAGAAGGGGAAATGGTACCAATGCTTGAGAGCTCTGGAGCACTGAGGAAAGTGAAAAATGAGGTTTTTTGGCCATAATTCATTTTTTATTTAACCCTGTTTCGGTGCGCGGGGTTTTATAGGCACACTGGTACGCTTACTTACAACTGCACCAGGTGGTGTCAGATTTGGCACGTTGTTTATAATGCACTGGGATGGTTCCCTAACACCACACTGGGATGTTTCAGTTTGGTGTGAAGTTTTGATGATGCACCAGGGCAGAATATTAGTAAAGCATCAGTGTGGAATAGTTGTAAAGCACTGGTTTCTTGGACTTAATTTTTTTTATGTAATGCTATCCCGGTGCGTGAGGTTTATAGGTACACTAGTGCTCTTGGATAACAACGCACAAGCACGTTTATGTTTTGGTGTGGTGTTTTATGATGCACCGGCATGGAAGAGTAGTGAAGCACCGATGCGTTACAGTAATAGGACGCCCCTGAGGTGTGTGTATGTCGTGCACGCTATCCAGTGTGCCAATGTTTGGTGTGCACCAGTGTGTTCTATGGTAGAATGCGCACTGGTAATTGAGAGCTCAGGAGCACGAGAAAACTGAAAAATCGGGGTTTTTTTCCATAATTTCTTTTTTAATTTAACCCTTTACCGGTGTGCGTGGTTTATAAGTGCACCGGTGTGGTTTCTTTCTACCGCACCAGGTGGTTTCGGTTTTGGTGCAGTGTTTTATAATGCTCTAGCACGGAAGAGTTGTGATGCACCGGTTCTATAGAATAATAGAGTGCATGATGTCTAGTGTGTCAATGTTTTTGTGCGCACCGGTGCTTTCGCGATTCCAGAGCACCAAGGTGACATTTAATGATAAGCGCACCGAGCGGAAAACATTCGAAAAACCCTCCGCCTACCAACCTCCTCTAGTAACCTCCGCTAGAAATGGATGTATGTGGTATTTTTCTATGGGGTTCCTCAAAAACATCTGCTAGAGAGTCTTTTCCTTGTAGTGAAAACAATTATAGGTATTTGCAAGTTTCACCTATATCGAGCTTCTAAGGCTCATTTCCCTATAAGAAAGAGAAGAGTATGGTGATATCATGCATAACATCACAATCAATATCATATATATGTTTCCTCCACTCCAAAAAATTGTTTCTTGCACACAAGACAACAAGAGTAATTAGATATTATATCCTAACAAATTTTTATTAGAGATATACAATAAATATGTTATATATAATTCAAGCTAAACTGGCATTATGAAGAAATAATATAAGGGGGGGCTCCTTCATCTACAAGTATAGTAGATTGACTTATTAATAACCTAGACTTGGATTTGGAAGAAATATGATTAGATAAATTACATTGACTTGTGCATGTGTAAAAATTAATGACTCTTATGTTTGAGGGATCTACCTCATCTGTCACATTCTACAAGGATTTGCAATACATTCAAAATCTTTGAAAAACCTCCAAGGCATATGTGACATATGGTTCTTGGGCCATGTCCTACACAATATTGTAACTATGGGTAGCTTATCCATTGGTATTATGATTCAAATAATGGAAAGGCTCTTTAAGAGGGAATGTTATAGTTTTTCATGCATTACCTATTGAGAAAAGGAAATTGATTTCAGTAGGGATCACTAGGTCCTTATAAGAAGAACCACTTTGAAGAGACTCAAAGTTCTTAGCTCATGTATTTGAAAGCACCACCTCACTACACATGAAAATTCTATGAGTCTATGAAGACCAATGATAATATTAACCTACCATTCCCATTGACGAATGAGAATCATACTATGTAACTCTTTTATTTTGTTGTTTTCATTGATGGGGGAATGGTTTGTGAAAATTACAGGTTGTTCACTAGAACCTTGTTGAGGAAAAATGAAATAAATATCGTCCATTGTTGGGCACTAATAATTGAGATGGTATCCTTGACAAATCTTACAAGGAATATTGTTATTTTTCTTTTTCTCAATAGTTTCCCCACCGATGTTGGATTTGGTTTGTGGAGCACCTTGTGCATATTTTGAAGTTACTTTATACTTATTTTTCCTTTTTTTCCCACCAAGTTGTTGAGGAATCTTTGATCATATGGATTGTACCAAATACACCTTGAAGGTATGCTTAGAGACCATAGAATCTTGAGTGGCGGTTGCATTAAAGAATTAATATCATAAGTTAATATACCTTAGAAATTATTATAATTTTGAATGTATGAATGCTATGACATACATGTTATTTTTCTAATACTTAACCATAAATTTACTCAAAACACTAAAATAATTCTTTGGAAAATAATAATGATAAACTCATATATGATCATGAAAATGGTGTTAATGTAGGATGTTGGAGCTGTTGAATATGGTAAATAATAAAGGAGAGTGAAATAAAAGAGGGTGAAATGGATGACATTTTGGAGATCGAATAGGACCCTGCCTAGGTCAACAACAAATATTTTCAAAATTTGAAGATGTTTTCCATAAAGCATTGCTAGGATTACCCTTGATAATTGAGATCCATTGTACAATCGACCTAAAACTTGGTGCAAAGCCAATATCCAAGAAACCCTACAGTATGACAGCTCCAGAACTTTGTGATTCACATATGTAGTTAAAAGATCCATTAGATTTGGGATTTGTTAGACTTCGTATTTCACCTTTGGGTGCATTAGTGATTTTTATTAAGAAAAAAGGATGGTTCCTTAAGCTATTTGTGCATAAACTATAGGGACTTGAATTAAGCCACACTAAATAATAGGTACTCAATACCCAAAATAGATGACATGTTCGACCAAATGAAGGGAGAGACGATATTCTCAAAAATCGATCTATGATATGGATCCCAATAATTGAGTATTAAGGAAGGTGACATCCCAAAAAATTCCTTTCGAACTCGATTTGGGAAACATGATTTCGTAGTAGTTCCAAGTGGTTTGAATAATACGTCAATAGTGTTCATTGGCCTCATGAACAATGTGCTATGAAAGTATTTGGAACACTTTGTGAAATTCTTTTTAGATGATATTCTCGTGTAGTTGAAGAAGGGAAATAAGCATGAAGGGAACCTAAGGTTTATGTTTGCATGCTTAAAGAAAAATAATTTCTTTGGGAAATTGTCAAAATATTTTTTCTTTTAGAAGAAAATTCATTGCCTCAGCCACATCATATTAGGAGAAGGGATTTCCATTGATCGGGAAAGGTGAAGGCCATAATGGATTCGATAGTCTAAAAAAATTCTCATGAGGTGAATAGATCCAGGAGGCTAGTAAGATATTATCAAAGATTCATGGAAGGGTTTTCAAATATTGCAAAACCCATCACCAAATTACAATGGAAGGGATTTATTTATGAATTAATAGATGAATGTGCCACTACATTCAATGAACTTAAGAGATTACTAACCTGTGCATGGGTCCTTTGAGTGCAGGACTTGGAGAAAGGTTTCATAGTTAGCACATATGCTTCAAAGAAAGGATTAGGAGAAGTGTTGATGCGAGTAGGAAGAGTAATAGCTTATGCATGTAAGAATTTCAATAAACATAAAGAGTTATTCATTAGCTATGACTTAGAATCGACAAGGGTGATGCTATCTTTGAAACAATGGAGAGACTACCTCGTTGAGAGAAGCTTCAAGTTAAGAACTAATCATGAGAGCTTGAAGAACCTTTTCATTAAAAAGGATTTGAGTGCAAGGTAGAGGTAGCAGAGTGAATTCATGACTATGTATGATTTTTTTATTTTTTACGTCAAGCGAAAGTAGAATCGGGTAGATGATGCACTAACCAGGAGGCCACAAACCTTCTCCCGAGTACCCTTGAGGGTCAATTTCATGGAGCATTTTTTGGAGAAAAAATTTGAAGATAGTTGGTATATGAAGGTTACATCAACACTATAGAGTGGTAAGCAGATAAAACTAAATTTTTAGGGACATTTCCTCAAACCAGATGGACTATTCAGATTTCAAGAGAGAATGTGCATCCATAAGGAAGAGGGTTTACGAATAACCATCCTTGAACAACCACATATAGAACTCTAGTATGAACATCCGAGCACTAAGAATATGTATGCAAACATGAAGCAGCTCTTCTGTTGGGCATGCATGAAGTGTGACATAGTCTAGTTTGTCCCCAAGTGTCTTCATGTCAATGAGTGAAGGATGATCATCACCACCTATCACGACTCCTACAATTGCATGAAATCCCTATGTCTAAATAGGGTGTCATTTTCATGGAATTCATTTTGGTCTTTCTGTTCACATCACAAGGGCACACAACTATATTGGTTGTAGTTGATAAACTAACCAATAATATCCATTCCATCCAGTGAGACACAATTACAATGTTATCAGTGTGGCATGATTTTTTATCAGTATGTTATTCGGGTACATGGGTTACCCACAAAACTAATTTTTGATAAAGTGTCTATATTTACATACATATTTTGGACAAGTTTATAGTCAACGTTGGGGACTATTGAGTCCCAATTTTGCTAAATTTTGATAGCCTTCTAAGACCTTTATTCCCCCTTTTTGAACTCTCTTTGACTCATAATTACTCCTATTTCATTATATTACCTAAGTTTTGAACAAAAGGGTGTTGTGTGCTCAAGGTATCCAAATTATCTTAAAAAGTATCATTTTATCTTGTTCTTAGGTATTAATTGAAACTAATTGTTTCCTAATCGAATTATCAAGTTGATTGATTGTAGTCTTATGAAGATTATTCATGATTTGAAGTAGCTCCATGATTTCCTTTACATAGATCATGGTTGCTGATTTCCTGGAGACACTCCGTGATTTTCTGTAGATGTGTATTTCCTGTAACCTCCCAGATTTCCTATAGCCAAATCAGCGGTTGGATATGTTCCACTTAGTCTCAAGAAGAATGTGAACATGGGTTTTATGAGGAAATCCACCTACATGGATGTTGTCCTAATGGATGCCTTGAATTCATCATTGAAACCACCCATATCTTCAGTCCTCTTCTCGGTGGCTGCATTGGGAAAAAATCCATCAATGTAACAAAATCAATTTAATCCATGCTTTCAGTCATTGGTCAAACTTGGTAGAGTTATTTTTCTCATTCTGTTCAGTTATTAATAGAAAATAGTTACAAAATAGTAGTTTTCCTAATTTAGGAAAGCATATGCCTCTGAACTTGTATGAATTTCATTATGTTTCATTTGCAAGGGGGTTGGTTGGTCGAACATATCAGACTTTCACATTACTGTAATACTTTTCAGATTAATATAAAGTTACATGTTCTATTGATTTTGATGAGTAAACCCTTTTAACAGTGAAGGGGTTGTGAGTAAGGGAGGGCACCCTTTGCTCATAACTCCATTAGTTACAACATTGTGTTCTTTTGATTATTTTTATGCATTAATAAAATTATTTGCATAGCTAGTGTTTCTCTTTTCTAAATTTTAGCAGCACATGTAAAATGGTTGGATGATGAATTTAATTTGACAAATGTGTTTGGAATAATTTAATCAGATTTTAGTTTATAAATGTTAAATTGATGCTTTTGTGCTTGTTTGCTTGGTCCTTTATATTTTCTCATCAACATCAACAATATTAAGAACTATAGAGGGATGATTGAATCCACTCCATAGCCTTTGCTGCCAAGTGTTGCTGCAGAAAATAGACATTAAAGCTCTGTGTGTAAATATAAAGCACTTAATGTATTAGCATGCATATATTTTGTGCAACATCTCATAAGCTTACCTACCTTTGGTTGGTAATTTATGTTGTCAAATTAGAAGTCTATAATTTTGTTAAGTCCGTATATTAATAGCGTAGTACCTTATTATGTTAGTGTATCCCCCCTTATTGTTATTGTTGTACCCCTATAACCCCCATATTGTTATTATTGTGCCCTTACATTATTATTGTTATGTCGGTTAGGATTACATTGTGGCCCCACTAGGATTACATTGTGGCCCCATGGACTCCTATATATAGAAAGGAGGTTTTTTAATTTGTATCATCCAAGAATTGTTCATTCATGTAATGTATTGGATGTTTCCCCCTCGAAGTGGCTTATTTCTAAGGCATTGATATCTCTTTTCTTCTATTTTTGGAGATATGCACAAACAGATGATTTTGATGTTGGAACTTCTAGTGAGCATAATTGTACAATTACACCTCATTGTTCATTCTGTTCTTTCATTATATTTTTCACCAAAGTTTGGTTATCCTTTAAGAGTTGGAGAACTTCTTGTTTATGCTCGATGTTAGGTCCCTATATTACTAGTATAATCCCTTATTGTTGTTATTGTAACCCCCTTATTGTTATTATGTACCCCTGTAACCCCCCATATTGTTATTATTGTGACTTTAAATTATTATTGTTAGGTCCGCTAGGATTACATTGTGGCCCCACTAGGATTACATTATGGCCCCATGGACTCGTATATATAGAAAGGAGGTTTTGCGATTTGTATCATCCAAGAATTATTTATTCATATAATGTATTGAGGGTTTCCTCCTTGAAGTGGCTTATTTCTAAAGTGTTGATATCTCTTTTCTTCTATTTTTGGAGCTAGTTTCACAACATTTGGTATCAGAGCTTTGGATTGTGGGGTTTCGCTGCTCCAAACAGGTCATCATGGAATTTTCGCTATACCTTTTTTTCTACAAAGTTTCAAAAGCTAAAATTTTTAGAGTGTGATTTAGAAATACTGAGGAACATCGTCACAACATTTCAGAGCTCGGTTCACAATATTTTTAGGATATGATCTGTGGAAGTTAGGTATTTTGCAGGCTCCTGAATTTCACTTAAAAAGGTCATCGTGGAATTGTCGCTATAACGTCTTTTCTAAAAAGTTTTAGAAGCTAAAATTTTTAGAGCACGAAGCTAAAATCCTTAGGAACATTGTCGCAAAATTTCAGAGCTTGGTTCGCAATATTTCGGGAGATATGATCTATGGAAGTTGGGTCTATTTCAGGCTCCCAAATTTCATCTCAAAGAGGTGATTGTGGGAAAAGCTTCATAACTCTCTCTCTCTAAGCATCGGATTGGAATTCTGTAAAAAGTGACTGGAAGTAAACGGACTGTACTTTCCTGTCTATAAATTTCAGAGCCAAATTGGCAAACAGTGACACATGGCAAGTCATACAAGTTCGATCTACTGAACCAGTCCATAATTAGGTCATTGTGGGAGATTGGACATAACTTTTCCTTGAAGAATCCAAATCAAGTCAGACCTATGGCATTTGAAAGAAGATTCAAAGGACTACTACAGGGCCGAATTTCAGAGATTGAGGATCTGCAAGTATATATATAAGTCAATTTCAATATCGAGCTCCTCAAAAGCAAGTAAAAGGTGTGTATTTTTTTTTCCGAATTGCATAAGTCTTGTTTGAAGAATCAAGTTGAATTGATTCCAAGGGCATATTATAGAATAGATATCAGTATTGGATTCTAAAATGGCCCCTAAAAAGAATTCAACACCCATTAAGCCTTTAGAAGGCTCTACTATGACTCATGAAGACGAAGAATGGCAACATGACATATCAAAATTACAAGAGCAAGTGCAACAAATTTTTCTCTCGCAAAGAGAAACAAAAAATGACATGGATGTTTTGAAGAAAGGCGTGGAAACTAAGATGGATGGTTTGAAGAAAGGCATGGAATCTAAGATGGATGGTTTGAATAATGGCATGGAAGCTAAGATGGATGGCATGGAAGCTGGCATGGAATCTAAGATGGATGACATGGAAGCTAAGATGAAAAACATGAAGAATGATCTAAAAGCAGACATGGAAGGTTTGAAAAATTTGATACAAGAAATGTTTCCTAATGATGAAAAGATAGTCGATGAAACTCATGATGAGAGAAAAATAAATTTTAACCGTGATTTCATAAACTCTAATGTTGGAGGGAAGAACCACCATATTCCAAAAATGGATATGAGAAAGTTTGGTGGAAAGGATCCTGTAACATGGATACTACAGATGGAGCAATATTTTGATCTCAATAATGTGCATAACACACAAAAGGTACGCACTGCAACTTTACATTTAGAACAAAATACATTTGTATGGTATCGACGGCTTTGCTTCCGTAAAAAAATTGTCACTTGGTCAATTTTTACGGAGGAAATGATAGCACATTATGATGATACAAAGAGCAACACTTTCTTTAGTTAATTGATAAATATCAAACAAAAGTGTTCAGTGGGGGAGCAAATTGAGGACTTTCAAAAATTGAATATAAGGGTAACTGATATTTCAGAGGAACACAGGAATGATCTCTTCATAGGTACTTTAAAGGATAAAATCCAACATGAAGTTCGCATTTTGGAACCTGATTCATTGGAGAAGGCATTCAGGTTGGCAAGAAAAATTGAATGTAAAATTATGGCGACAAGGAAGACTACCACTCACTTCTATAAAGATGGAAGTGTTGCTACTCCTATATTTCCACAACCCACAAGGTTGACACCATAACAATTGGAAGAAAAAAGAGCAAAAGGGATTTGTGACAGTTGTGATAGCAAATACACTAAAGGTCATAAGTGTGTTGAGAAGAAATTATTTTACATAGATTTTGAAGAGGAAGAAGAAAATGAACAAGAAGAGGATATACACCAGGAACCAGCCCTAGAAGAGAAAGAAATGAGTCCGACCATATCGTGTAATGCATTGGCAGAGATTTCCACTCCTCAAAATCTCAATGTAGAAGGACATATCAGGAAGAAAAAGGTAATAGTGTTGATTGATTGAGATAGCATCCATAATTTTATTCATTGTAAGGTAGCCAAGGAATTGAATTGTTTCCTATACCTAGCACCAGAATGTCAAGTGATGGTTGCAAATGGAGGAACTATAAATTGCTCTGGAAAATGCCATAATATCAAGCTAATCATGGGGGAATATGTATTGAATAGTCCAATGCTTTCCATTCATATGGGAGGTGCTGATGTTGTACTAGGAGTACAATTGTTACAATCTTTGGGGACGGTAGCTTTTAATTTTCTTGAAATTCTTTTCACAAGGAAAGGAAGTCAAATTACAGGGTATTGCAGGGAAGCCAAGAAAGATAATAAGCTCTAATGTCATGACAAAGCTTCTAAAGAAATAACAATGAGGCATAATTGCACAATTATGCTCACTAAAAGTTCCAACATCAAAATCATCTATTTCTGCGGATCTCCAAAAAGTCTTGGAAAATCATTCCAAGGTGTTTGAAACTCTCAAAGGGCTCCCACTTATTTGTGATCATTATCATGCTATTCATTTTATTCTAGGAAGTGTTCCTCCAAACATCAGGCCTTATAGATATCCTTATGTCCAAAAGAGCTAAATTGAACGTATGATTGCAGAAATGTTAGAGGTAGGTATAATTCAACCTAGTCAAAGTTCTCTCTCTGCTCCTGTAGTATTGGTACACAAGAAGGATGGATCATGGCGCATGTGTCCGAATTATAGGGAGCTCAATAAGCTCAACATTAAAGATAAATTTCCCATTCCTGTGATTGATGAATTATTGGATGAATTACATGGAGCAATTTATTTTACCAAGTTGGATCTTCGTTCAAGATATCATCAAATTAGAATGAAGACTGAAGATATTCCAAAAACAACATTTCGAACTCATGAGGGTCATTATGAATTTTTGGTCATGCCTTTTAGCCTTACCAATGCACCTTCTACATTTCAAGGGTTGATGAATTCCATTTTCAAACCCTTCCTTAAAAAATTTGTGCTAGTATTTTTTGATGATATACTAATCTACAGCAGGTCTTGGAAGGATCATGTTCAACATGTTGACAGGGTGCTCAAACTATTGCAGGAGAAACAATTATATGAAAAAACATCCAAATTTTTCTTTGGAGTACAAGAGGTGGAATATCTGGGTCATATTGTATCTCACAAGGGTGTTAAGGTAGACCCTAACAAAATTAAAGCCATTAAGGAATGGAAATTCCCCACAACCATAAAGTAGTTGCGAGGATTTCTCGAGTTAACAAGGTATTATTGCAAGTTTGTTAAGAATTATGGGAGAATAGCAGCACCTCTAACAACATTATTGAAGAAAGATATATTTTCATGGACTCGTGAAGAAATTAAGGCCTTTGAACATCTTAAAGAGGCCATTTTCCTAGCACCGGTCTTAGCTATGCTAGACTTCACAAAAACCCTTATTGTGGAATGTGATGCCTCACGAAATGTAATTGGTTCTGTTTTAATGCAAGAACGAAGACCCGTTGCTTTTGAAAGTTGTCCAATAAAAGGAAAGTATTTACAGAAACCTATTTATGATAAGGAAATGTTAGAAATACTTCATGCACTAAAGAAATGGCGAACTTACCTATTGGGAAGACACTTCAAGGAAAAAACTGATCATGATAGTCTTAAACACTTTTTGGAGCAAAGACTATCTTCAGAAGAGCAGAAAAAATGGGTCACAAAGATGTTGGGTCATGACTTTGAAATAATCTACAAAAAAGGGAAGCTAAATGTTATTGCAGATGCACTCTCAAGAAAGAATGAAGAGGTGGAAGCATTGCTTTGTGCCATTTCTATTATCCAACCAGATTGGATAACTAAAGCAAGAGATGAATGGAAGAAGGATGAAGCATTGTGGACACTCATTCAAAAGTTGCAGCAAGATCCTAGTAAATCTGATACATTTAGTTGGAAAAATTATTCCTTATGGTACAAATATTGCTTATATCTTTGTAAGAATTCCCAACTAAAACAAAATATTCTTTTGGAATTGCACACTTCTCCTTTTGGAGGACGCTCAGGATTTTTAAGAACTTACCACAGGGTGAAGAAAGAATTTTTTTGGGATGACCTTAAATCTGATATTCAAAAGTTTGTGGCAGAATTTTTGGTTTGCTAGTAGAATAAATTTGAGACAATTAAGGTCCCGGGTCTTCTACAACCTTTATCCATTCCAAGTCAACGTTGGGAGGAGATTTCAACGAATTTTATCAAAGGTTTACCTAAGTCCGAAGGAAAGAGTGTCATCATGGTGGTAGCTGATAGACTTACCAAGTATGCACACTTTTGTGCATTCTCTCATCCATTTAAGCAAGTATAGTTGCTACTACATTTATGGATACAATTCAAAGCTACATGGGAACCCAAGGGTTATTGTGAGCGACAGAGATCCCATTTTTTTTGTAAATTTTTGGACGGAGTTATTTTCTTGTTTGGGTACTCAATTAGCTCATAGCTAATATTATCATCTTCAATCCGATGGTCAAACTGAGATAGTAAATAAATGTTTGGAAGAATATTTTCATTGTTTTGTATCTGATAAACAATCACAATGGGTGAAGTGGTTACCTCTAGCTGAATGGTGATATAACACTTCCTTCCATACTGCAGCAAAAATGACCCCATTTATGTCACTTTATGGATATCATCCACCATCCATCACATCATCTTTAAGAGAAAATTCGAAGGTTCAAGCAGTGGAAGATCACATCGAGCATCAACAAGAAGTTCTCCAACTCTTAAAGGATAACCTGAATTTGGCACAAAATCGAATGAAACAACAGGCAGATCAACATCGCAGCGAGAGAAGTTTCGATGTAGGAGATTGGGTATTTTTACGGCTACAACCATACAAACAAATGTCCCTCAAGCAAGCTAAGAAGGATAATAAATTATCACCAAAGTACTATGGTCCTTACAAGGTGTTGCAAAAGATTGGTACTATGGCATACAAATTGGAGCTTCCTGCTTCTTCGCGAGTACATCCAGTTTTCCATGTGTCATGCTTAAAGAAGGTTATAGGTGAAAATCTTCCAGTTCAAACAATATTGCCAGAACTTGATGAGGAAGGAAAAATCATATTGGAACCTGAAGCGGTCACGGAAACAAGAACTCGACAGCTACAGAATCGATCAATTTCAGAGTATCTCATCAAGTGGAAGAACTTACTCACTGAAGATTCTACATGGGAGAATGAGAATTTTATACAGAAGCACCCAGAGCTACTCAAGCGTTGAGGACAACACTTTTTTGAAGGAGAGGGGCATGTTAGGTCCCTATATTACTAGTATAGTCCCTTATTGTTGTTAGTGTAACCCCCTTATTGTTATTATTGTACCCTTGCAACCCCCATATTGTTATTATTGTGCCCTTAAATTATTATTGTTAGGTCGGCTAGGATTACATTGTGGCCCCATGGACTCCTATATATAGAAAGGAGGTTTTGTAATTTGTATCATCCAAGAATTGTTCATTCATGTAATGTATTGGAGGTTGCCCCCTTGAAGTGGCTTATTTCTAAGGCAATGCTATCTTTTTTATTCTATTTTTGGAGCTGGTTTCACAACAGCTATTTTCACAACATTTGGTATCAGAGCTTTGGATTCTACGGTTTCACTGCTCCAAACAGGTCATCGTGGAATTTTTGCTATAAATTTTATTCTACAAAGGTTTAGAAGTTGAAATTGTTAGGGTACGAAGCCGAAATTCTGAGGAAGATCGTCGAAAAATTTAAGAGCTTCGTTCGTAATATTTTGGAGATATGATTTGTGGAAGGTAGGACTTTTTGCAGGTTCCTGAATTTCACTTAAAAATTTCATCGTGCAATTTGTGCAATAAATTTTTTTATACGAATGTTCAGAAGTTGAAATTGTTAGAGTGCGAAGCCGAAATCCTGAGGAACATCGTCACAAAATTTCAGAGCTTGGTTCACAATAGTTTTGGAGATATGATCTGTGGAAGGTAGGTCTTTTTCAAGCTCCTAAATTTCATATCAAAGAGATGATTGTGGGAAAATATTCATAACTCTCTCTCTGAGCATCGGATTGGAATTCTGTAAAAAATTAATGGAAGTAGACGAACTGTAGTTTCCTGTCTATAAAGTTCAAAGCCAAAGGAGCAAACATTGACATGTGGCAAGTCGTACGAGTTCGCTCTACTGAACCAATCCATAATTAGGTCATTGTGGGAGAATGGACATAGCTTTGTCTTGAAGAATACAAATCAAGTCAAACCTGTGGCATTTGAAAGAAGCTTCTGAGGAATACTACAGAGTCAAATTTCAGATAATAAGCCACTTCGACGGGACAACCTCCAATACATTACATGAATGAACAATTCTTGGATGATACAAATTACAAAACCTCCTTTCTATATATAGGAGTCCATGGGGCCACAATGTAATCCTAGCCGACCTAACAATAATAATGTAAGGGAACAATAATAACAATATGGGGGTTACAGGGGTACAACAATAACAATAAGGGGGGATACACTAACATAATAAGGGACTACACTATTAATATAGGTACTTAACAAAATTTCCCCAACATTTTGTCACCGTTGTAGGGGAGGTGCTAAGGGATGATGCTGAAATTTTTTTAGTGTGATTTCTGTTGTTTGAAAAATTTCATCACTGGGGGAGTCAAAGAGGTAAGACATAGGGTAAGGCCTATGCAGCTGCATAGATTAGAATTTTCCAAAGCCATGTCCTGATTGCTTTTTAAGTAGATTTTTTTTAAAATTTGTTTGCAATAGATAAATAGGGTCCAATAGTTTCAAATGTTTTTGGTGGTGGTGTGAGAACCACTTTATTCACTAATAAACTGGAAATAACAAGGAAGTCTGCAAGAAACAAGGCAAAAAAGGAAGGAGAATTTGAATAGGAGGTATGTTGTTGGCACAAAGAAGAGATCTTCACGATGGCAGTTGTTGCATGAACTGTGACCGCATTATCTCTCGAATGGCCTATTGAAGTATTTGATGAGCCTTGCAATGTGCAGTGTTAGTGAAGGGCAACATCTAAGTATATGAATTTCTACTCAAATACACTTCGAGGAGCATTCTAGCACTACTAGTGCTAGACTTATTCACCTGCCACCAATAAGGAATTTATTAAAAACACTCATCAAATTAAATAATAACAATAATTTATAAATTAATAGCTACTGTCTCTAAATGGCTCTAATTAACAACATAACGGATTAATATTGGTTAAATTACTAGGTACAAGCATGTATTTATTTGATAAAAACATAAAAATTTTGACAAAGATGCACCTCAACATCCCCCCATGCTAGAATTCTTGCATGTCCTCATGCAAGACAAACCTTTAAAATATAAATCTATGAAAGAAGGCAGAGGAAATTTTCAAAGATAAAACTACACTTCCAATAAGTGTGTCATAAAAAATTTCAACAAGTAGTATCGGTTATAGTAATGTAGCAACATCAGGTGCCGAAAGTAGACATTATAGAGAAAATGTTATGTCACATACCTGTTACGTTGTCCCAAATGAATTCCCTATTTTGTTTCTGCCCAAACTCTTATGATAAAAATCAAATTTCTTGAAAAGGTTAATTTTCACAAATACTAACACAGGTTTCATGCACCTACAATATTGTTACCGATGAAATAGGTAACTGCACTGGTACCTACTTTTTGAGGTAGCAAGAAAAACACCCGATTTTGAAAAGTGGTGATGCAGAATCATAAAAAAAAAATTGGAGCATGTTTTTGGCACTTTAAGTTTTTTTTTTATTTTGTTTATTTTTTTATGTGATGTTTTTTTTTGTCGATTTTGAATAGTGGTGGTGTATCATCACCAACGTTTTTTTATAAGATTTATTTTGACACTATAGATTTTCTAATGTCTTCTTCTTCCGTGAGATGTTTATTTTTTAAGTGCATTTATGTACTTTTGTTTTAAAAATAAAATAAAAAAAATATTTTTTTTAAAAATAAAAATTTGTAATGATATCTTCACTTTTTCACATAGATAAAAAATGGAAAAAGGGTCAATATTCTAAAGTTTATATTTTCTACATGTTTATGCATTGTTAATTAATTTTTCAATGCATATCAAATAATTGTCACTAAAAAACCAATATTTTGAACCTTATGACAAAAAAATACAAATTTTCAATATAAATAGAATGCAAAAAATACACTTTTAGAGACTCTTTGTTCAAAAAAACGTGTTAAATAAACTAATTTTTTGGAAGAATCTTAACAAAAAAACTTAATAAAATAACATTTTTATTGAATTTAATGTCAAAACATAATATCAATCACATTTTTTTTGAAAAAAAAAAAGGTTTTACTCATAAAATATCAAAGTCTAAACATTACAAGTAAAGGTAGTTAATAGATCTCAAAAATGAGCTTTCTTTGCAAGCACAACTTAAACATCATCAATAATATCAACTAATACATGTTCAAAATCATCTAGAACATCATTGATGGCTTCTTCCGCAACATTTTCTTCTTCATTTTGGTCATTTTCATCTTCTAATGGATCTTTCATGTCTGCAAATCTTCCAAAGTTTCCCTTTCCAATCATTCTATATAATGGTGGTTGATGTTCCTTTTCTTTTTTTTCCACGTGTGATTCATTAAAATCCCCTTTCCTCAAACCAGCTTCTTGCTTCGCATCTGGAAGGAATTCAAGAGCGTTAATTCTTTGTTGAATAAATTTGCATTGCACTAGGTCTTTCTCAATGGCAATGCAATTTCTTCCTTTTAGTAGGCAACATGTTAGTATTGTACCTAATCATTAAGCACAAAAGATATAATTAAGAAAATTAGTATGAAGAAATAAAAAGTAAAAAATAAAATATTTAAATTTAAATTTGTATAATAAAACTTACATGAACCTGAGAATAAATCCAAAATCCATTCTCCTTCATTTGAACATAGATCTATAAGATAGTTAATCAATGCTTGTGGTTTTTGATAAATGTTAACTATATGTCCTTTTGCATCTTTATCCTCATATGTTAGTTTTCTTACAACTGCATCATGAACCAATACTTGACTATGAGTCTTCCCATCCACTCGATTCATAAGAGTACGCTTATAGCTATCCTCTTTTGTCCAACATTCAACATGGATGAACTCACAATCATTTATAATAGGCTGATCTTCAGAAGAAACAATACTGGACTAATGCCTATAACATAACATAGTAAAAGTTCAATTAAATTTTACATGAATAAAAAAAATTAGGAGTAATCAAACATAAAGTTTCAAAGTATTACCATGTAAGTTGCATCCTTGAGTTTTCTTTACCCTTGAAGCTTGTTAATAACATTGGAAACTGTGTGTTTGAATGAAATGTCACAAATCACCAAAGTGGTGATGTTGTCACTTCTTGAAAACCCGTAACCACTTTACTAAAAGCTTGATAAGTATATGGTTCTCTATCATAATCAATATCTGGGAAATTGAAACCATGATGAATATTTTCAATAACTAGGGAATATTCTCTTTTAGGTATTAGTGATGCAATGTCTTCACAATCACCTTGTATTATTTGATATTGGATACTGTCGAGCCCATTCCAAATGTAACTATTAAGAGTAGGATCAAGTTCAACATTCATAAGACGCTTCTTTCTCATGCTTTCCAACTTAATTTTTTCAATAAAGCTTTTGAAAGTATCTGGTATTCCATTTCCATCCTTCTTCGACATCTTTAATGACATAAAAATATATATATGCATAAGTGATAAAATAAAAATAGTTTAAATATGAATAAAATGAATGTATAAATCAACATAACTTATTGAATGCAATATAAAAATCTTTAAGTATTGTTGTAGAACTTGCTTCTGGGTAGTGGCGCACAACATCATCCCAACTGTCTTCATTCAACATTTTAACCATGTGTTCTTGTATTTTGATAAAAAAAAATCTCACTGAATAAATCAATTGAAAACCGTTAATATAGTGACATGTATAACAAATTCTACCAACATCATTATGTTTTCTTTAAAAGAAAATTATAATGAAAGGAAAATAATAAATAATTCAAGAAACTTACTTTTGAAATTCTGCACACATTTCTTCCATTGATAATTCAACCGACTTCACACGGGCTAGTACTGATTTGACTAATTTCTCATCTTTCACACCTTGCATTGTTCTCCAAGGTGTGATATTCATATCCTCTGGAAGCTGCTTCCTTTCATGACCTGTCTTACTATTGGTACATATTATGGGTTTACTCTTTTTAACCTTCTGATTTTCTATGGAAATATTCTCCCACCGCTCAAAAATCTCATCAATCAAATCCCATATCTCCCCAGTTCTAAATGCCAACTGAAAATTTTTATCCATGCTTCTGAATAAATTGGTATTCATTTTTCCTTCTTTTTCTTGGGTTTTTTCATCAATTTGATAACCTGTTTCCATTAAACATTCCATCTGAAATGTTAGACTAAGTTGTTTCTTATCCCCACCTCATTTTTCTATGAATTCATTATGAATAAATCTGACCCTTTGGATGAAAGTCATTTTCATTCTGTACTCATTATCTGCATTATGATCCCATGCCAATAACTTTGATTCTATTTCTGTTAAGCCAGCGTAAATGATGCATTTCACTATTTTAAAAAGATAGCTATTGGGATATTCCTCACTCAATTGTATTTTAGCCTCTACCGAATGGTTCCCTCCGATTACATAATATTTATAATGAAAACATTTTGTCTTGTCAAATGCCTGTTTGTTGGGAACCTGACATGGATCAACAAGAACCACATAATCCACCACATGCGCATATGGATTGAACCTGAACAATGTTTTTAGATTATGTACATGTAGGTGATGGACCTTTCTAGTTTGATATTAAGATTGTCCTTCATCTGGCCTATAAAATTGGCTAACATTAAGCTCAAATGTTTGGCCACCAAGAATTAATTTATTCTTCCTCAACTCATATCAAATAGAATTTTGTTTTGTTTTAATAATGCCATCCTCTAACTCAGCACCTGGTGTTATGATTTCTCTGCTTCCGTTAGAGCTTTCAGTTTGTTCTTCACTACTGCTCACGACCTTTATAGGTTCACCAATATTTGATTTCCTAGTCTTATTGGTTAACATATCAGTTCTTTTATAAACAAGCTCTTCATCATCAGAGAAAAGAGAGACATCTTTGGCGACTTTTCTTTTTGGTGTCTGAATTGTTTTCTCCTTTTGCACAATAGTTCTAATCTCCTCCTCACTAATTCTATCATAATTTTCAGTTTCATGTTCGACACCTTCAAAAGAAACATGTTTAAGTTTACTAGATTGACCCATCTTAGTGACTCTTGGTTGATCCCCTCTTTGTACTATTACAATGTCATGAGTTATTGATATTTGCTTCAATATCCTTTCCTCTGCTTTGTCTATGTGGAAAGTGTTGATCACATGCTTAACATTTGGCTCCAAAAAATAAAAAACTTCAAACATGTTTGAAATACTTGGAACAAAATCCTATGAAACAAAATAAAACATGTCAATGAACAATAATTTATAAAAAATTGAATCATCTTTACAATAATGCATAACGGAAATAAAAATAAGCATACTTACAATGCTATTTGCAATGTTGCTTGAGATTTCTTCAGAGAAATTTGTAGATATTTCATTTGTGTCATACTTGACCTTTGATAGATGATATCTAACCTTGTCACGTTTATTGGCCTTCCTTGCAAGAACATAAATAGTGTTTGTATTCAGGACCATACATATGTCTCGTACTCTGCCCATCACTTCATATGGCTCATTTAAGTCAATCATACCACAAACCAAATAGATATGTATATCAGCCTCTGTTTCATTTTCTTCAAGATACCATGAGAAATGAGTTTTATTTATTTCCTCGGCGTTCTTCCAATCAGAAATAGGCTTTAATGAACCTAGTGGGCCACTTGCTTGAATTTTATTAGTGTGTGCAACAATGTCCTTATTGTGTCCAACAATATGCATAGTACGTCCAACCGCAACTTTAGATTTGGGAGTTGTATCCATAGTGCATCTAGCTGCAACTCTACATTTGGGAGTTTCTTCCCTAGGTGCAAAAAAATTCACAGAAATCTTTTTTGATTTCATTTTCCTGATAAAAATAAATATATATATTAATAAGAAAATAATAATGTCAATAAAATAAATTTATAAAATATAATTATTTTCCAAAACCAAATAAATTGAAATTAAACCAAGAAATTAACTATAGAAAATTTTCATTTCAAAACAAAACATTATAAATTATATTTAGATATATGTATATATATCTATCTAATATGTTTTGAATACATTTTATAAAAAAATAAAAATTTGTTTTAAATTGTATAAAACAATTTAAAAAAAATAAACATTATTTTCAAACTTATGTTTTTGTTTAATATTTAAAAAAAACAAAAAAAAATACTTACTATTTATTACAAATATTAAAATTAAATTTTAATTTTTTTAAGCTAAAGATTTTATTAAAAAATAAAATAATATTAATTTTTTTTTTTAATTTTAATTTTGTTTTTTTATTAAATTTACACTTAATAAATAATATTATAAAATTTTAAATATATTGCATAAAATTAAATCATCTATGTTAAAATTAAAATTTTAATAAAAAACTTATAATTTTTTATTATATTTTAATATTTTATTTTCTAATATTAAAATTTATTGAAGTTTAAAAATTTTAAATTTTAAACTTTATATGATATTAATATATAATTATATTAAAAAAACAAAATAAATACTATAATATAAAAGATTGTAATTATTTTAAAAATTTTAAAAATTTATATTAAATATTTAATACAAAACATTTCTATTTAAAACAAAATTAAAAAAACAAATTAAATTTTATTCAAGTTATATTTTATGTTGAAATTAAAAAACAATTTAAATTTAAATTTAAATTTTTTTAATATTTATTCTATATTTAAACTTAAAAAAATATTTGTTTCGCGCCCGCCGAGGGCCAGAGGCCGGTCGGGCGGGTGGTTGTCCAGTCAGGGGCCCTGACTGGGCAGCCGCCCGCAAGCGCCACTCAGCCGGCCTTAAGCCCCCAGCTAGGTGAAGGCCCGCTGGGCAGTCGCCCGCGGTGCCTTCCAGGCACAAAGTAATTTTTTTTAATTTTTTTTTTTTCCAATACAAAAAAATAACTATAATAGCAATTGAATTTTTTTAATTTTTTTTTAACGTAAAGTATTATAAAAACAATTTTTTGAAAAAATATATAAAAATACAATACAATATAATATAAAATTTTAAAAAAAAAAACTATATAACAATATAATAAATTTAAATTTAAATTTTATAATCATAATTTAAAAAATTGTTTTAAAATATAAAGTAAGAAATAAATTAAAAATTTTATTTATATTTTTTATGTTAAAAAAGAACAATTATAATAAAAAGAAGCCATTGTTGTTTAATATAAAATATAATACTCTATCATATATATATTTAAAAAAAAACAATAATTAATATATATATATATATATATATATATATATATATATATATATATATAGATATATATTACTGTATAAACAAAATCAAATTTAAATTAAAAATTACAATTAAAAATAAGATTTAAAATTTAAATAAATAAAAATAGAATATAAAATCAAAAAATTGTCAAATAAAAAACAACTTAAATAATGAAACCACATATATATATATATATATATATATATATATATATATATTTTTTTTTTTCTATCTAGATCAACCTATAAACCCTAAAAAAGAAAAAAAATCTAAATTTTTGTCCTAAAAACCCTAAAAATTTAGTTCTTTTTACATTTTCTTCACTAAAAAAATATTAAAAAATTATGGTTTTCGAAACTAAAAATCTTTAGAAAAGAGTTTTTGAACACAAAAACTATAGAAAAATAGATTTTCAAAAAAATCGTCTTTAAATGAACAGAATAGAAGGAAAACTTACATTTGAAATGCAAAAAACTTTTGTCACCAATGCCAACACAACGCCTCCATAAAATTACCAATAGCAACACAACGCCTCCAATGCCAATGCAATGCCTCCACAAAGTTACCAATGTCAACGCAACACCTCCACAAAATTACGAATAGCAACGCAATGCCTCCAATGCCAATGCAATGCCTCCATGAAGTTACCAATGCCAACGCAACACCTCCAGAAAATTTCTCTAACAAATACCAGAAAACTTGATGTGATGTGATGAATAGAAACAATGATTTTTATTATATAGCGAATATTGTGTGACTGGTTTATTGTTTAACGAATGTGGGATTAAAATTTTAAATTTAAAATATTTTCATGTAGTTTATTATAGTTAAAATACTCAATATTTTCATGTAGTTATCATAGTTAATATTTTATTTAATATTTACATGTACTTCAATATTAAATAATTCAAATATAATCTCGGATTGAAATTTAAAATATAAAATACTTACATGTAGTTAATTACAGTTTGTATTATAGATAAAAAAGTTAATATTTGCATGTAGTTATCATAGTTAATATTTTAGTTAATATTTACATGTACTCAATGTTTAAAATCATAGGATTAAACTTTAAAATTTAAAATATTTACATGTAGTTAATTATAGTTAATATTATAGTTCAAATAGCTAATATTTGCATGTTGTTATTATTGTTAATATTTACATGTATTCAATCTTAAATCATTCAAATAAGAAAATTATTTTAGTTTCGAAGGCATGCATGAAAGGAATATTTTGTGGATATTTTGAATAGAAAGTATGGTGAAATATTTCTAAAACCAACAGTTTATTAAGAAATTTTGAAATATATTTTAGATGAATATGATGTAGGTTTAAAATTTAAAATTTAAAATGTTAAAGTAGTTAATATTTACATGTAGATATTATAGTAATATTATAGTTAATACTTACATGTAAAATATGCCAAATCAATAAAATAACAACATTATTTTAGTTTGGAAGGCATACATGATAGAAATATTTTGTAGATATTTTGAATATAAATATCGGTAAAATATTTCAACACAAACAGTTTATTAAAAAAATTTCAAATACATTTTTTGACTAATAATTTGTACGAAATATTTGAAATGAAAATTTTGGAGGGAAAGTTTTTTGCGAAATTTTTTGGGCAGAAAATTTGGAGGGAAATTTTTTCGCGAAATTTTGTTGGGGGGGGGGGAATTTGGAGGGAAATTTTTAGTCTTTAAGCTATATATTGTAAGTGGGAGAGGCATTTGTATCATTCAACCTATTCTTGTTGAAAGCCATGGTTTCTTCTGATAGCAAAGTTTTTCTTTGTACAACATCAACATCTTTACCATGAAACAACTCTATTCAAAGTGATGAATATAACAGGAGTTCGTTCACCATGAATAGAGAGTCAAAAAATTGGCTTGGTCGTAATGCTAAGGATGATGAGAACAAAATTGATGAGGCACAACAAAAAGAAATTTTTGTAAATCAAGAGGCAGTTATTCCACTTACTCTTAATCCTAAGGATTATGAAAGCATCAGTGATGAAGGGCATGATGAAGAATTTCTAGAGTCAAGATTTTCACTTCGTTCTAATCCTAAGGATTATGAGGGCACCATTGATGAAGGGGGAGATGAAGAGTATCCACTTCAGCTTAATCCTAAGGATTATGAAAGAACCACAGATGAAGAGGGGAATGATGAATTTGTAGAGTCAAAATATCCACTTCGCCTTAATACTAAGGATTATGCCAGCATTACTAATGAAGAGGGGAATGAAGAATTTTCAACATCAAAATATCCACTCTGTCCTAATCCTAAGAATTATGCCGCATCACTGATGAAGAGGGGGATGTAAAAATTCTAGAGTCAAAATATCCACTTCATCCTAATCGTAAGGATTATGCCAGCACCACTAATGAAGAGGGGAATGATAAAGTTCCAGAGTCAAAACATCCACTTCGTCCCATTCCTAAGGATTATGCCAACACCGCTGATGAAGAGGGAAATGAAAAATTTACATCGTCAAAATATCCACTCCGTCCTAATCCTAAGGATTATGCGAGCACCATTGAGGAAGAGGGGGATTAAAAAAATTCAGAGTCAAAATATCCACTTCGTCCTAATCCTAAGGATTATGTGAGCACCACAGATGAAAAGGGGAATGAAGAATTTCAAGAGTCAAAATATGCAATTTGTCCTAATCCTAAGGATTATGCCAGCACCACTGATGAAGAAGGGAATGAAGAATTTGCAACGTCAAAATATCCACTTTGTCCTAATCCTAAGGATTATGCCAACACCACTGATGAAGAGGGGGATGAATTTCCAAAACCAAAATTTTCACTTCATCCTAATCGTAACAATTATAAGTTCACCACTAATTAAGGGCGGGATGAAGAATTTCCAATAAATATAGATTCAAGGAATTCACTTATTCCTAATCCTAAGGATTATGAGAGCACTAGTGAGGAAGGGGAGGGGCGGGATGAAGAAATTCTAGTGAATACAAGTTCAAAGCTTCCACTTATGCCTAATCCCAAGGATTATGAGAGCACCAGTGAGGAAGAGGAGGATGAATATTTTCTTGCAAATGATAATTTTAGAGGCACAGATCTAAATATTGCATTTTCTCTAAGTGATCATTTCAAAGACACTCATGGTGATGAATAATTGAATCCTCCCAAGGAAAAATTTGAAAGCATGGATTAAGATGGTGAAAATTTTTGTCTGAGCCGGGGTTACAAAAGCATCGATGATTCTTATGAAATGTTTTCTTCAAGTGATGATGGTAAAGAAAATTTTTCAGGAAATGATGCTGATCAATTTATTAACTATGTTGAGGATGATGATAGTGGGGATAATATTCCTCTTAATGGTGATGAAATTTCTTTTACAAAGGATGATGGAATGATGAAGCTATTCCAAGAAAATATTGCAACTAAGAGTAGGAGTAGACCTTTTCAAATCAATCCAAAACATTCCAGTTATAGAAGGGTGAGGACAAAATATCTCACAAAAAAAAATTATATCGTTCATTTGATTTCAAGTGAATCTTGTTGAAGGGATTGCTTGAAATATATGGATTTCAAATTTGTTTTGGAGAAAAGGAAAACATATATGTCAATGAATAAAAGCATGAAAAATTCATATTTAGTGGGTTGCATGCAATCTACACTAGCAGGTTATGATTATCATATTGGAAATGTATTCCTCTGCAAAAAGGCTTTCAAAATGTTGCATTCAATTGGTAATTGTTGTTTGTCAAGAATCCAAGAAAATTTGGAAAAGGATCCCACATATTATTCAGAAGTACGTTATAAACAGGAGGTGGGGCCGTTTGCAAATACTGCTAAGACATGGATGAAAGACTTCTTTTCAAATCATGGAGAGTGTATGCCAAATAAAGACACAGTACATATTCCAGATAATTTCTCGAGTCGAGAAATATTCATCTTATACAGAGATTATGCAGAAGCTATTAAAGGAGTTGGTAATTTTATTACATATTCTTAATTTAAAAGGTTATGGAAAAATGAATTCAACAATGGTCGTATTCCTAAGAAGACAAGGATGGGGGTTTGTAGCACATGTGCTTCTCTTAAAGCAAAAAGAGATAAATGTGAAGGCGCAGAAAGAGGTATGTGTTGAAAACATTGTTTTTTAAAATTAGATAGTTATCAACTATGAAAATATATTTATTCATACGCTTCTTTTATTTTATGTACAGATTTTGTTGTCAAAGAACTTCAATACCATTGCAATCAGCAAACAAGTGAAAGGAAAATGTTGTATAAACATCGAAAGAAGTGTTATGATCATCCAAATAAATATCTAGGTTTGATAATTTATGGTATGTACCAAAATAAAACACTTATTCCACATTTTGTCCGCACGCCAAAAAAATTACAGGAGGAAAATTTCATTCAGTTTCACTTGGTTGGTTGTATGGTATTTAATGAGAAGATGTTTCCAAGAGTTTTCTTCACAACTTCAAATATTCACAATGATGCAAATCTAACCATAAATATAATCCATGATGTGGTTACTCATTGGTCTGGTATTCTTCTTGAAGTTTTGTATTTACAATTAGACAACACAAGTCGTGAAAACAAAAATCAAGTTCTTTTTGGGTATCTAGACATGCTCGTTGAATTGGGAATTTGTAAAAAGATAAAGGTTGGTTTCCTTCTTGTTGGGCATACTCATGATCATATTGATCAAATGTTCAGTCGTTTTTCACTAACATTGAGGAGGAAAGGTGTTGGAAGTCTGCCATCATTAATTGAATGTATTAAGAAATCGTACATTCTAGAGCCTTTTTTTCATGTGTTGGAAGAAACTATTGACGTGCGAAGGTTTATTTTGGGATTGCATGGTGAGGAGAAATGCGTTGAACAACTTAATGACATTAGCTTCCAACATCAATTTCGTAACAAAAAAATTGATGGGATAACACTTATATGGGGAAAGAAGTATTCAACTGTTGCAGAATGGAGGCCATCATCAAGTTTAGCATTTTTGAAGTTCATTCCAGAGCATCCAATATTTTCATCAAAGATATTGTTATTGCAGTCAGTTGCTGAACTCCATAATGCACAAAGGCATAAGAGAGACATAAATTATTCTGAATGTCTAGAGGAAATTAAAAGATGTATTAGAGATACATATGAGTACTTCAATGTTGTTGATTCAGTTTGGTGGGAGTATTTTTTCAGTAATTAAAGTGATATGATTTCAAGATCAATAAATGTGGATACACTTTTAAAGACTCCTTTTTTTTGGCCACAAAATACGCCAAATGAACATCAGGGAACACACATTGTTGAAGAACAACAACCTCAAGCTATTATTAATTCCCCACGGGTAGAGGAAAGAGAAATCTATATTGGTTCTAGAAGATCATGTGCACAACGTGAAGCCATGGAAGACCTTTACAGGCATTCTGTGCAGGATGTTAAGGAGGGTTGCATAATAGTAGTGTTAGCAGATGAAGATCCACTTGGCTATCCATTCTGGATTGTGAAGGTTATAAAGGTCATTAATGAAAATTAAGATATTACAGCTGTTGATGTACATTGGTATGCCACAAGTACCCACCCTTTCAATGGTGTGTACAAGTCAGAGATGGTAGTTGAAAAGAAAATTGGCAGAAAAAGAAAAATAAAAGGCATAAATATAAATTGTCGCCGCACAGATCTCTTAAAATTGGAGGATGTTGACATAATTGTGTATGACTTCAATTTGACAAAGAGAGGGACTCTTCGGTTGAAGACCATAAATATTTTGAAGAAATTGCTACCAGAACAATTATTGTTGAGATGGGACACTGTAGATTGTAGTCGTATATCTACAAGACATTTGAACTCTGAAATGGTGGGCATGCATGTTGACTCAGATGGAGCACTAGTTGATGAAAGAGAAGAATATCGATCATCTTCATCTGCATTGAGTCATTCATCTGAAGATGTAGGTTCTAATGGTGTGCCAGAACCTATGCTTGATTTTGAATAAGTGTCAAAGACACTTTTATGTAATTGATGTTTGCATGGTAACTTGAAATAAAAATTTTGACTTCCATCTGATTTTTCATGAAGTTATGAGGCATTTCTATTTTTGTTGGATTACATGTTTTAATTATGAGGTATTCATATCTTTAGAATATAGACAACGAAACAATGAATTACAAAAATAATTTATGTTATATTCAATGTACCAATGTTGATATTTTGATTAAAAGTAAAATAGAAAATAGAAATTAATGTTGAATTTTTAGATTATGCAGTGATATTACCATGATATTATGTATTGTTACCATTTGGTATAATATAATTTTACAATTTTTAATAATTATATGCATCATTGAAAGGGGACAATTTGTTTTGATGCTTGACTTTTAGGTTTTGGTTGCAATTAGATTTAAATTTGTCTTATGATAAGATTTGAAAAGAGATAATTTTTTATCCTTTAAAATTAAAATTACTCTTGGAATAATAAATTTTTCATTTACTTGTTCATTTTTAAAAATTGATTAAGTCATATAATTTCTCAATATTTTCATTGTTCAAGTATGTTGAAAACTTAAGATTGAAAAACTTGAGATTTACAACTTGTCATTAAGGTTTTTATGTGCTACAAAATTTTATCTTTAATTTTATGGTTGACAATAATTACAATTTTAGGGTTGTTTAGAGTCAAGATATTTTATGTTTAACAACATGGATGAAAATTGTTCAAAATGATAAGCCCTTAAGACATTTTTTTTTTTATCTTTAACATAATCTATCAAAATTTTTAGAATTTTACAATGTTTCAATGTCCTAATATGTTGTCTTTAATTCCATTGTTGCAATGTGTCAAAAGTGTGACACAATTTTTTTTTTTGTTATTCCAACATCAACAGATTTTTTTTTGACGGTGTTTTCTCAATCCTTTTTTCAAGAAACAATTTTGTTTTTAGTATAATTTTATAAAATGTTGAAATTTGACCTTGAGAAAAAATCAAATGCATTCTGGAATACACACTTTTTGTTTTTGGGGTGTTTTTTCATGTTTTTTTGAGTGTTTTTGGGCTAGAGTTCCTGTTTTGAGGTAATAGTTCCTATTTCATCAGTAACAGTGTTTTACTATAGAAATATTATACCTAGGTTATGTAGCACATATTTAGAGGTAACCACCATCAATACACATTGCTACCAATCAACACTTTGTGAAGAAACATCATTGAGTAATCCATCGCTCTAAATACCATGAAAATTAAAGTGAGTTATGATACCAATCAACAACCTCTTTATTGAACACTTGAAACTACGTTGCTATCCAGATTCAAAGCTAAATTTCCTCTTAACATAGTACAAATAATAGCCTTCACTAGGGGTACCACATCATCAAATATTCATGATTTTTGAAAGATCTAACTCAAAGCATCCTATTCAAATCGTCTTAAAACCATTGTCCAACAAAAATTATGAGTCTTAGGGAAAAAGAAGGATAACCAAGAAAATCATAATATGTAGTTAACTTTATTACCACAGGCATGGCCCCGCTGCCCGCAGGTGTCCATAACCTCGGCAGGGATGTCTTTTGACCCATCGAATTTTCTGTGTCCCACTTATCAGGCATGGATTCAGAGTTAGCTTATTTGAATTTTAGATGAAGACCATTGTCCTGGCTTGGTAACTAGCTGATGGCAGTGCCACTCATAAGAAGTAACATGGATGAACAGGCCATCTCGTGATGAGACCTCCTGTCTTCCAGCTTTTTGGCTGAAAGCCATTGATCTGTCTTGGTGACCAGTAGCAGTAATGTCATGCATGTTAGTTCTCATGATCGTGGTAGGTCGGCTCATCATGAGACCTCTTATCCTTCCCTAAATCTTTGTAAGATATGTTTATGATTAATCTTAAAGGTTACTTAATAAGTGGGGAGACATATTTACTCCTCAAGAGTACAGGATGGCATGAAAATTTTTTAATGACTAATCATTGCTGGCTAATTCCTCTACCCTAAAGACTTATTAAAAAAGTATCCCACATAATGACTGAAAGATACTTTGAGTTAAGAATGCTAGTGTTCTCCTGAATAACTCATTATGATTTTTACAAGAGTGGTTCACCATAGGGGGTTTTCCAATAGTACCTTCTAAGGGAAACTGAAAATATATATCCGAGACGACAACTTATTAGAGTGATTAATCATGGCTACTTTAGCAAAATCATAAGGTATTAAAGTGAATTTTACTCAACAATATTTGTCACAAATGTGTGTTAACAACTAATGTGGATCAAAAGTAGTTTTAACAACTATGATTTAAAATTCAAAACCCTAATAGAATTATAACAACTTTATTCATTTATTCTCCTACCCTACTTTACTCTAAGAGGCGAAAGACTCTCTTTTTAGGTATAGGAGTACTTCCAATGAAGCCATGTGCGTAACAAAATGTTGATTATACTCACACTTAGTTCTAGAGAATACACTTCAAGACATACGAAATCATGAGACACTAGTTGCTTCAATTGATATGGTACCATGATTCAGGTGGATATTGGTGGCCACCCGCCTATTCCACTTGGCGCCCCACCGTTGTCTCTTTCAGTTTTTTTCACAACTTACTATTTTTAACATTTTTTCGGGTCCTGAGCTTCCGGAGCTGTTTTGAAGCCCCAAACAGAGATATTATGCCAAAGTTACGTCCCTGGAAAGTTGAAACACCAATTTACCCAAACGGGGCCCATAGTTTTGGCGCTTCATCTCCTAGGGTTAGGTTTTTGGACGTTTAGAATTCTCCATTGTTTCTCCATAATAAATAGGCCCTCAAGGCTCATTGTAATACAATTCAGAGGTCTGTAGTCGCCACATCTCTTCTCATAGATTCGCTACCAGCACCCTAGCTATTTTATTTCCATCATGTTTGTAAGCATATTCCTGTGATTTGATATTAATGAAATGAAGCCTTATTTCCATTGTATTTCTACGTTTATGGTTATTTTTGTATTCTATTGTGTTCCTGCATAAATTCGGATCAGTGGTATTAGAGCGGTCTGCTTTTTCTCCATCCTTCTTTGCATGTCCCCAACAAGGTTGGGGTATAAGGAGTTAGGGCTCGATCTTGTGGAACCTTTGCAAGATCAGCCTCGCAAACCCCGACGGACGCCCATGGGGGACAAAAAGAAAGATGATGGAGTAGGAGATCCTATAAAAATATTTCTCGAGGAGGCCCTCGAAAAACAAAGGAACGCGATGATGGATAACTTTGCCCAGATCCTTCAACGACTGCCCACCGGCGGCGCATCTACATCTAGCAGCCACTCTAGAGGTGTGACTCCCTTTAAGGTACAAGTAAACTTTGACATTCCCATATTTGAGGGTCAAATAGATGTAGATGTCGTAGATAGATGGTTGAATCTATTAGAAGGATATTTCTCAATTCATGATTTTTCCGACTGGGAGAAGATTATTTTTGCACTCCTCAAAGCTACCCCCCATGTCAAGGACTGGTGGGAAACCTACTGTGAGAAAAAGGATGAGACAAAACCCTCTCTGTTCTCAGGAATACCCACTTGGAATTAATTCCAAGATGCCATCAAGGAACAATACTATCCTGTGGGGAGATATGAGTACAAGTACATACAATGGACCACACTGTGACAACAAAGGGATCAAGATGTGCATGAGCTAACGAATCTGTTCCATACCCTGCACACAAAGTTGGGTATCAAATATTCAGAGAAACATTTGGTGTTAAAGTATTGTGGTTGACTGCAAAGATATATTTAGGAGGAAATGGAGTTCCTCGACATCTCCTCGCTTGGTACGACATACTGATATGTTGCCAAGGTTGAGCACAAATTAAAACAGAAGAAGCGAGACTTTGGATCTGTAAATCAAAAGCAAAGGAAAGGTGCCCCCAAACCGCAGAACAAAGGACAAATACAAGGCATGGCATCCCAAGACAACCTGCCAAAAACACAAGAAAAGAACAACACCGTGAAGCCAAAGAAGGACACGAGAAAGTGGTGTGAGTTCCATAAGAGCTCCGCTCACAACACAAGTGAGTGTCGGGCCAAGCAGTCGCTGGTGGCCGAGATGAGGGCTTCTAAATCAGATGCATGCTCCGACTCTGAATTAGAACCTAACAAGGTGAATGACAAAGGGAAGCAGATTATTGATGTGAATCCCAATGCCATTTTTTCCACTACGAAGATCCAAAAGGAGGAACCAGAAGATTCAAAGGAGGCAGAGTGTATTTTCCACTCCCAGATGTGGGTAAAGGGTTCCCCGCTATGGTTCATTGTCGACAACGGGAGCCAAAAGAACCTCATTTCAGTAGATGTCGTGAAGAGGTTGGGCTTGCCGACCACAACGCACCGACAACCATACACCATCGGGTGGCTTCACCAAGGACGGGATCTTCGCGTCAGCCAGCAGTGTCGCCTTCCCTATAGTATCAAGCCCATCACGGATGAGGTATTGTGTGACATTGCTCCTATTGATGTTTCTGATGTATTATTAGGCCAACCATACTTGTGGAAGCGACATGATGTGTATGAGTCTCGACCTCGCGCTGTTATTTTTACTTTGGGAAATAAAATGTATAGGATACCAGAGGTACCACTGCCTCCCACTATCTCTTTGGTTACTACAAAACAATGCAGTAAGCTCATTTCCCAAACCAGGAAATTTTTTTTCATGATGATCCGCCCCCAGGGCAAGAAGAAGACTGTGGCCACGACCTCCAGACATGGCTCCTCTCCACGATAATAACAAATGGACAAGGTTGTGGAGGAGTATGGGGACATATTCAGCTCACCCACAAGGGTGCCTCTACACTGTCAGGTCAAGCACCCCATTGACCTGACCCCAGGTGCGTCGCTACCCAATGGACCAATCTATAGGCGCTCTGTTTTGGAGAATGATGAAATAAAGAGGCAGATTCAGGAGCTACTGCAGAAATGTCACATCCAGCCAAGTTCATCACCTTGTGGGAGCCTGATTGTGTTGGTATAGAATAAGGATGGGACTTGGAGACTCTATATTGATTATTGGGCACTGAATAAGATCACTGTTCGGAATAGGTACCCAATCCCACAGATTGATGAACTTCTGGACCAACTCAAAGGGGAAAAATATTTCATCAAGATTGACTTGAAGTCTAGGTATCACCAGGTACCAATCGAACCCTCTGATGTGTGGAAGACTTCCTTCAAAGCCAAGGAAGGCCTTTTCAAATGGCTCGTCACGCCTTTCGGATTGACAAATGCTCCCGCAACCTTCATGAGGTTGATGGACGACATCTTGTGTCCATTCACTGACTCATTTCTAGTGGTATACTTGGATGACACTCTTATCTTCAGCTAGACTTGGGAAGAGCACCTCCACCACATCCGAGAAGTCCTCCAAACACTGCGGCAACACAAGTTCTGTGCCAATTTCGAGAAGTGCACTTTTGGCATGACCCAGGTTCAATATCTACGATACATTATTGATGAAAGGGGGGTGCAAGTGGATCCAGCCAAGATCCAAGTCATTCAGGATTGGCCAGCCCCAACCACCCTAACAGAGCTTTGCATCTTTCTGGGTCTTGCTAATTTCTACCGCAAGTTCGTGTTGGGATTCTCTCATATCACTTGGCCCTTGAGTCAAGTCACCAAGGGAGGAGCGAAAGAAAAATTCTGTTGGTCAGAATCTCAACAGAAGGCGTTCGTAGAATTGAAACATCACCTTTTTTCTGCCCCAGTGCTCACATTACTAGACTTGAAACAACCATTTTGGATCGAGACATATGCCTCTGACTATGCTATTGGGGCAGTTCTTACTCAACAAGGGCATCCAGTGGCATATCACAATGAGACATTGTCCGAAACAGTTTGAAAGTATCCCACTTATGACAAAGAAATGTATTCCATTGTCCAGGCTTGTCGATAATGGCAGCATTACATTTTGGGGAAGTAGACAATCATCCACACAAACCACTGACCCTTGCAGTTCATATATACACAAGGGAAGTTGCAGAACGATCGCCATCAGAAGTGGTCCACAAATCTGCAACAATTTCATTTGAGCATCAAGTACAAGAAGGGTAGCACCAATAATGTTGCAATTTTCCTCAATCGACCACCGATTGTGGCCATAACCACCGTTCTCAACTCTTGTGAGCATGAGACTTCTGATTGGTCGCTTCTCTACAAGAGTGATCTAGAATTCAGCCACACATACAAGGCACTCTTGCGGGGTATGAAAGTTCCAAATTTTCACCTCCAAGATGCACTATTATGTCACCTGTGACATCTTTGTGTTCCTTCAAGCGAGCATTCCAAGATGATATGGGAAGCGTACTACAGTCGAGTCACTGGGCATTTTGGGGTCAAGAAAACAGTGGTATTACTACAGAAGTATTTCTATTGGCCAAACCTTCGACAGGATGTCGAGAAGTACATCAAATCCTGCACTTCATGCGCCATTGCCAAATCGACCATGAAGAAGCAAGGGATCTATACTCTGCTACCTACCCCTAGTCAACCTTGGGAATCCATCTCCATGGATTACATATCAGGCCTTCCTTCTACTAAGCATGGAAATGACTATGTTTTCGTGGTCATCGACAGATTCTCAAAAATGGCCATTATGGCGGCCTATAAGAAGAATATCAGAGCAGAATCCACTGCTAAACTCTTCTTTGAACGAGTGTGAGTGCACTTTGGGATCCCACAATCTATCATATCAGATCGTGACAGCAGATTCCTCAGCACATTTTGGTCTAGCTCTGGTCAATGTTGGACACCAAGATCACCAAGTCCACAGCTTTCCATCCCCAAACTAATGGCCAGACAGAGGTCATCAATAGGATGATTGTACACATTCTACACATGTAAAATTCAAAGCATCCACACACATGAGATGAGAGCCTTCCCTATGTAGAATACAGTTATAACCGGGCTCTCCACAGCTCAACCGGCCACAGCCCCTTTCAGGTGGGCTTGGGATTCCAGCCACTATGTCCCATTGACGTAGCCATGCCATTTGCAACTACTCAGGCTGATTCGGCTCATGTCCAGTCTGAAGCTGACAAAGAAAACAACTTCATCGAGCACATTCAGCACATCCGCCAATAGGTTCATGACATATTGGACAGAGCTAATGCTAAGTACAAGAAATGACATGATCAACATCGAGTGCCACACAACTTCCAAGTGGGCAGAAAAGTGTGGCTACATTTACAGAAGGAGCGCCTCACTGGACCCCACCGAAATATTTTCCCGCTCCAATATGGGTCATACACCATCACCAAGGCTGTAGGGAACAATGCCTTCGATCTCAGTATTTCACCATTCCTTGGTCTGCACCCAGTATTCAATGTAGATCACCTTTTTCCCTACTTCCCATCTCTATTGGACACCTTTGACATTGCAAAAGAACTCACACCAAAATAGTTAAAGCCAGACTGCATGGAGCAAGCCACCACAAACTGTATCATGGACATGCAAATCAAGAACACTCGCCGATAGAAGATTCAACTGTATCTGGTTGTCAAAGTTGGCCAACTCCTGCACCAAGGCAAGTGGTTCACCAGGGACCAAGTTCAACATAAGTTTCCTCATCTCATGGAGGAACTCAACACAATGGGGACCATTACTTCCTAAGGCGGGAGGAATGATTGAGGTGGATATTGGTGGCCACCCACCTATTTGACTTGGGGCCCCACCATTGTCTCTTTTAGTTTTTTTCACAACTTACAATTTTTAGTATTTTTCCAGGTCCTGAACTTCCGGAGCCGTTTTGAAGCCCCAAACGGAGATAGTATACCGAAGTTACGTCCCTAGGAAGTTGAAACACCAATTTACCCAAACGGGGCCTATAGTTTTAGCACTTCATCTCCTAGGGTTAGGTTTTTGGACGTTTAAAATTCTCCATTGTTTCTCCATAATAAATAGGCCATCGAGCCTCATTGTAATACAGTTCAGAGGTGTGTAGTCACCACATTTCTTCTCAGAGATTCGCTACCAGCACCCTAGCTATTTTATTTCCATCATGTTTGTAAGCATATTTATTTGATTTGATATTAATGAAATGAAGCCTTATTTCCACTGTATTTCTATGTTTATGGTTATTTCTGTATTTTGTTGTGTTCCTGCATAAATCCAGATCATACCAAGCGTTTCTGAATGCTGAGGAAATAAGATGGCATGATGACTGCTCGAAACCAAGATTTAATCGAATCCATTTATTTATGATTCTCCAACTGATGCAAGTCTTCCACAGTTTGATAGTCACTCTCTTGGAGGAACAAATAATATGGTGAAAGAAAAAATATAAATCCCTCAAGTTCAGGCTTAAATATTCAATTTTCAAATTGACTAGAATGGTTGAGAGAGATTCTAGGGTTTTGAGTTTTAACAAAATTTTCAAAAAAAGTTCCAATGAAAGATTTCTCCTCTAATGGTCTTTCAATTACACCTTCCTGGGGTGAACTTTTTGTGGTAATGGGGGAATTTTCCAGATTCATTCTCTTTTCTGACATGGAAGATGTAGCATTATGTTCAATAGGGGAATCAATGGGAAGAATAGGTGTTTGAGACCGTTGTGCAACCTGATGGTTTAGATTAGGGTTTAGGATGTGGTTTGGGCTAGGGTTTTGGCTAATGCTTGGACCAAGGTTTTAATTTGGATTGGGATTAGGCTTTGGACTAGGGTTAGGTCTAGGTTTTAAATTAGAATTAGGGTTACGTATAAGGTGTGGATTAGGGTTAGGTCTAGGATATGGATTATGGTTAGGGTATGGATTAGGGTTTGGATTAGGACTAGGGTATGGATTAAGGTATGAATTAGGGTTAGGGTATGGACTAAGGCTAGGGTAAGGTTGCACAAGCGGCCGGGACCATGGAGGAGGATAACTTAATGGTGAATTGGAAAGAAATTGTGGTTGTTGTTGGTGCTCATATGATTCAATTTGCATGGGAGATTTCCCTAGAGAGAAGGATTCAAACGATTCTTGAGGATATGGAGATATTTGGATCGAGGATGAGGGAAAAGGTGAGGGCCACTGCATCCATGAAGTATGATGTTCAATTGGAGGACTATTAAATGTTTTCCATGCAACTACAGGATTATAACCATATTGAGGAACCTGCTTAGGAAATAAGAATGATAATGAGTTTTGAGTTACACTTGGTATTTGATTAGATTCCTTACTTGATTCCCTAAGTTCCTTTCATAATCGTGGTAGTGATGGGGAATGTTCGGTTGCATGACCATTCTCGCAAATTTTGCAAACTTTTAGATTGCTAAGTTGACACTTTCCAAGGAAGTGCTTCTTTCTACAGTGTAGAAATTTGAATAATGGCTGAATTATTCACCAAGATTACCCTTATTACACACTATTTAAGCTTCATGCATAATACATAACCTCTTCTACAATTGATCATCAATATGCGAAAATAGAAGCAGTCGCATGCGCACATTAAAACATAATCAAGCACACATATAACACAGTATGTAATGGGGAAAGCTAATAGCTAAAAACCCCCAACTATCTGTATATTATAATGATAGAGAACATGTAACAATACATAGCACAAAGCTCTCACAGCTCTCAGCACTATCTCACATGCTACACACAAACTAGCACGGATATGAACTAGTCACAAGTTCAAATCTCCTCCACAAGTTTTCCTGCCTCTACTGCGCAATCCAAGACGAATAATGATGAGATCCAAGTTCGAATCCACCTGGCTTGTACTGCGCAATCCTCATTGGAAATCTCAATCAATGTGTGTGCAAATCTCATGCACAGATATAGTCACAACTGATAGTAGACTCACTCTTTCACCCACCTCTAACACTGGTCTCCACTGAACTATCCATGCATTGCAGTTAACTGATGTATTCTTTAGTTGATTTATGAGTTAATAATTAGTGAATTAATTAATAATTAATTCACACCACTCATCACTAGTGTATTTATCATTTAGACTAAATACAACTAGTTCAACTAAGTTAAACCGAACACAACTCCACCAACTGTCTCGTCAACTCCACCAAACTCTGCCACATGAGTTCTAACTGAAGTCAACCATGCAATAGCTCAACTAACCCTTAGGAAAAGCGTATTTCCTTCTGTCAGCTGCATGTGCCACATCCAAGCATCAAACTGAAGTGCTCCAAGAGGATAAGATAATGTTTATAGTCGAAATATTATTAAGGGTTAATAATATTTGACTGTTCTATTTTTAGCCTGGCAGTCTAAAAATAGATTCCGCCCAATGTCTAAAAATAGAGGTCCATCTATTTTTACCAACTTGACCAATCATCCATAAATAGCATCCTGTAACTCATAGACCATGATCCATATGTCTAAAAATAGACTTTGCGCCAAAAATAGCCTGCGGGCCCACTTAGTGAAGGCGACTTCATTTCACCAAGCTCCATCATCTTGTTGCATTTTCAACACTACCTCTCAACAAGATATGGATTATATACAACCCTTATCCTGCCTCTGTGGTATTCGAATTTTCTCCTGGTGAGCGCCTTCGTCAAGATATCAGCATCCTGATCCTCCGTGGGAATGTATGAAAGTAACATGATTCTCCGCTGCACACAATCTCTGATATGATGGTACTTGATGTCGATGTGTTTGGATCTATCATGAAATACTGGATTAGCCGAGATTTTAATGCAACTCTGGTTATCACAATAAATCACAGTAGGCTCCAAGTGTGAACTGAACAACCCGACCAGGATCTTCCTCATCCATATAGCCTTGCATGCAACCAAACTTGCTGCCATATAATCGACCTCCGCTGAACTGAGTGCCATGGATCTCTGCTTCCTGTTGTACCAAGAAACTGTTGTCGACCCGATACTGAAGATCCCTCCAGATTTTCTCTTTCTGTACGTTGGGCTCCCTGCCCAATCTGCATCCGTGAAGCCAGATAGCTTCACCTCATCCTCCTATCTGTACCACAAGACATATCCCGATGTGCCTCTAAGATAACGCAATACATGCTTTCCAGCCTTCCAGAAGAGCTTGGTAGGCTTAACCATAGCTTGTGAAAGCTGGTTAACAACATAGCATATATCAGGTCGTGTATTGACCAGATACATAAGAGACCCCACCAAATGTCGATAAACAGTGGCATCCACTACCTCCGTCGAAGTAGCATCCTCCTTCCTCCAACCTCCAGGAAGAGGAGTATCAATAGGCTTGTAGCCATGCATGTTGAACTTCTCCAGTATCTCCCGGGCATGAGTACCACAGCTCATGGGTCCATCATTTGCCTTCGCAAATTTCCAATCCCAGGAAATAATGAAGGAGGCCTAAGTCCTTCATCTCAAACTCTCTAGCAAGATCCTCCTTGCATGAAAGTATCAACAGCTCATCCCCCGTCAAAATCAAATCATCTACATAAAGTACAATCATCAGCAACTTACCCTCCACCACAATCTGGTACAGGTTAGGATCCGCCTCACTCTTGGAGAATCCAAGTCCGGTGAAATAACTATCTATCCATGTGTACCAAGAATGAGGTGCTTGTTTCAACCCATACAGCGCTCTCTTGAGTCTGCACACATGCGACTCGCTGCTGAAGATCTCGAAACCTTCGGGCTGCTCTATGTACACCTCCTCCTCAATGACTCCATTAAGGAACGAAGTCTTCACATCCATCTGATGGATGTGCCACCCCATCTGCGCTGAGAGAGCTAGGATCGTTCGTATGGAAGAGTACCTTGCGACAGGTGCAAAGTTCTCCTCATAATCGATCCCCTCTATCTGTGAGAAGCCTCGGGCAACAAATCTTGCCCTGTACTTCTCCACACTCCCGTCAGCTACCTGCTTCACTTTGTAGATCCATCTCAAACCCACCACTGATTTCCCCTTCGGCCTTGGGACAATCTCCCATGCACTATTTCTGATAATCGAATCATACTCTTCCACCATGGCATCTACCCATGCAGGGTCCTCCACAACTTCCTCGAAAGAGGATGGCTCTGTCACGACACGTTTTCTCACAAGAGCCATGTATCCAGTGTACCGATCCGGTGACTGTCTCTGTCTGCGCTGTGCTGTAGGTGGTCCTACAACCTTCTCTGCATCTTGAGCCAGTCGCTCAGCTTCTGTAGTGCGCTTGCGCCCTCTTATGGTTGGCGCTGCATGAGTGGTCTCTTCCACTCCATGAACTTCCTCTTGTGGCTGATCCACATCCCGAAGCTCATCCTTAGGAACTAATAGCTCCTCATCTACATGCAAGTGTGGCTCCCTCTCAAGTGAACACTTCATGGCTTTCTCCTCCTGAAATTTGATATCCCGTCACACAACAGTCTTGCGACTGTCTGGTAAATACACATGATAGTTGTGGGGCGTATCAGTGTACCCCAAAAATATCCCAAACTCTACGGTCAGCTCCAGCTTCTTCCTGGCATCCTTCGTCACATGAATGTAGATAGGTGAACCAAAAAACCTCAAATGGGAAATATCAGGCCTCTTACCAGAAAACACCTCCTCGGGTGTACTCATGCCAAGTATCTTGTGAGGACAACGGTTCTGCACATATACTGCAGTATTGCATGCCTCCGCCCACAAGTGAATGGGTAGGACTTGATCATGCAACATCGCCCGTGCAACACCCACGATCGTTCTGTTCTTCCGCTCAGCAACCCCGTTCTGTTGTGGGTTATGGGGTGCTATGAGATCTCTTTGAATTCCTTCTGCGCTGCAAAAGTCCTTGAATTCGCCAGATATGAATTCACCACCATTGTCGCTCCTAAGAGCCTTCACCTGCTTCCCCAAATCCTTCTCAACCAGTGCCTTGAACTCACAGAACTTTGAGTATGTCTCGCTCTTCTTCTGCATGAAGAAGATCCAACACTTCCAATAAAAATCATCAACAAAGATCACATAGTACCTGTGCTTTGTTGTTGAAGCTACTAAGAAAGGTCCACACACGTCTGTGTGAATTCTCTCAAGGATCGTCGTGGCGCGACTATCCTTCTCGTGAAAGGTGGCTTTCACAAATTTTCCCAAGGTACATCCCTTGCACGCGATCGGCGCGCGAGTACTTAGGAAGCCCAGTAGAAATCTGCTGCAGTATCTTCAAAGCTCCATGGTGAAGGTGGCCCAATCTCCGGTGCCACAGCTCGCCATCATCCCGGCTCACCACTCCTTCAGCCTTGCATGCCATTGCTGCATCGCCATCTACATGCAATTGATAAAGGTTCTTGACTCGAACCCCTATCTTTCGGGTTTCTCTAGTTGTCTTACTAAGCAGGAAAGCTTTTCCTTCACTGAAGACCACATCATACCCCTTGTCTTCTAACATCGCCACAGAGATCAGATTCTTCTTCAATCCTGGAACATGCATCACATCCTTCAATACGAAGGGTTTACCAGACTCCCTCTTAAAGGAAATGGTACCGATACTGGTCGCACTGTATCTACCATCATCGCCCATCTCGATGTGCACTCCAAGATCTTTCCCATCCAGATCTGAAAACAAATCTCGATCTCTTGTCATGTGAAAAGATGCACCACTGTCCAAGAACCATACTGATCCCATCACACTTGAGACCAAGCATGCGATCAGCGAAAAATCCAGCTCAAACTGCGAGGCTAAGGCCTCTCCATTGCGAATCCGGCTGCTTATTTTCTTCTTCGACGGAAAATTCATGGCATAATGTACGTACGGTTGCCAGTGAAAGCACTTCGCCTTGGACATGTCACCTTCTTGCCTTTCGCCTTGGGAATGACTTTCTTCTTTGTTCCCCTTCCTTGCTTTGGTAGCCAAAGTGCAATTTTCTTCATCAGATGCCTTTGATGAAGATCTGTCCCTGGTACTCCGCCTTATCTCCTCTTGCATAAGATCCGACCAAAGTCGCTCCCATCCTGGCAATTTTTCCTGACCATTGACAGAGTCCTAATAGGAATGCCAACTCTTCGGAAGACCAAGAAGAGCTAAGTCCACCAAGTCCTGCTCATCTACATTCACCCCCACACTTCCCAGCTCATCCCTGCATTGGGTGAACTTCGTGAGGTACTTGGGTATATTGTCGCCTTTCTCCATATTTATATTTCTGAGTTTATCCTTGAGCGCCAACTTCCTCTGGTCGCTCTTGCTTTGGAATAAATCTGTCAGCGCTTTCCACATCAAGTATGGAGAATCTTTTCCGTGCAAGCTAGATACAATGTGATCCTTCACGCCCTCCAACAGAATCCTTCGACATTTTGCGGTCTTCTTTTGCCAAGCCTCAACTTGAGCAGCATCAGTAGGCTTTGGGACTTCAGCATCTATGAACTCCTTTAGCCCATTATCATCTAACACCACCTCCATCCTATCCTTCCATGCAACATAATTTGAGCAGCCCTCAAGGGCATACTCTAATCGCAATCCGTTGAAAGACATCTCGACTTTCGACACCAATAAAACTCTGCTGCAAATTCGAATTCCACCAGCTCAAAACTCAACCGCTTCTGATCTGTGAGAACAAAGTATTTCTAGGACAGAGATCGACTGTAGGGGCGTTTACTGGATATATCACCTTTCAAAGAAAGGATGGATCCAGAGGCTACCTGGCCCGCTTACAGACTCTGTCTACCGAAATAAATTGTAATAACTGTAATAGATCCGATGATCAATTTCGCTCTGATACCATGTAGAAATTTGAATAATGGCTAAATTATTCACCGAGATTATCCTGATTACACACTATTTAAGCTTCATGCATAATACATAACCTCTTCTACAATTGATCATCAATATGCGGAAATAGAAGTAGTCGCATGCGCACATTAAAACATAATCAAGCACACATATAACACAATATGTAATGGGGAAAGCATACAGCTGAAAACCCCCAACTATCTGTATATTATAATGATAGAGAACATGTAACAATACATAGCACAAAGCTCCTCACAGCTCTCAGCACTATCTCACATGCTACACACAAAACTAGCTCAGATATGAACAATTCACAAGTTCAAATCTCTTCCACCTGTCTGCCTGCCTCTACTGCGCAATCCAAGATGAATAATGATGAGATCCAAGTTCGAATCCCACTGGCTTGTACTGCGTAATCCTCATTGGCAATCTCAATCAATGTGTGTGCAAATCTCATGCACAGCTATAGTCACAACTGATAGTAGACTCACCCTTTCACCCACCTCTAACACTAGTCTCCACTAAACTGTCCATGCATTGCAGTTAACTGATGTATTCTTTAGTTGATTTATGAGTTAATAATTAGTGAATTAATTAATAATTAATTCACACCACTCATCACTAGTGTATTTATCAGTTAGACTAAATACAACTATTTCAACTAAGTTAAACCGAACACAACTCCACCAACTGTCTCATCAACTCCACCAAACTCTGCCACATGAGTTCTAACTGAAGTCAACCATGCAATAGCTCAAATAACCCATAGGAAAAGTGTATTTCCTTCTGTCAGCTGCATGTGCCACATCCAAGCATCAAACTGAAGTTCTCCAAGAGGATAAGATAATGTTTATAGTCTAAATATTATTAAGGGTTAATAATATTTGACTGTTCTATTTTTAGCCCGGCAGTCTAAAAATAGAAACCGCCTAATGTCTAAAAATAGAGGTCCATATATTTTTACCAACTCGACCAATCATCCATAAATAGCATCCTGCAACTCATAGACCATGATCCATATGTCTAAAAATAGACTTTGCGCCAAAAATAGCCTGCGGGCCCACTTAGTGAAGGCGACTTCTTTTCACTAAGCTCCATCATCTTGTTGCATTTTCAACATAGAGTTGGCACAAACGATAAGTAGTGGTTCTTCATCCTTCTCTTGTTCTTGAAAATCATCTAATTTAGAAATCAAAGATTTAATAATATTAAATTTATGTTCAAGAAAAATATTAAATCCTGCACTTGTGAATTCTTCACTGGATGGCTTACACGTCTATGTAGCAGCATCAAAACTTCTCATTAAATCATTCCTCAAAATACCATTCTCTTTATCTCAATAAGCCAATTGGTATATTCTATCATCACATGGATTAGTACACAAGGGTTCTTATAGTACCCCAAAAAATGATATAATGTTGGAATCTGAAGATGAATTTAAAATCTATTATCTAAAATAAAACTCACCACACTTGCATGAAAGGAAAATGCCGAATCAAAGTACTATTTAATCCATAAAAAACAAGGCAATTTGGAAATTAAATTTCTAAAGCCTGCTTCTACTTCTACACATAAAGGAAATAAAATTTCAAAAGATAAGAAATATGGCTAGACTTTGGAGGAACCCCACAAAAGTGGATGTGTGTCTCTTCACTCATGTCTTACCATACACTCTCTGCCCTCTAACGTCCTGCAATATCCTTGAAACTCTATGAGAAATTTTTTACCTGAGCCAAAATACAAGTCCGCGGCAATGACGCCAAAATGTTGAGAGTTTTAATTGTCGGATTAAACCTCTCAATATTAATTTTCAATCTGGGAGTCGTAAACACAAGTTGTACTATGTCTTGGCTCAACTTAGTGGTCAAGAGTATATATATTCCTTTTTAATGATAAACTAGGTACTAGAATGAAACACACATTTGCTGGTAGATAAAAAATCTTGAAAAGGGGAACTACTTAACCAATTTTATCATGCCATCATATTCACACTTCCTGCAATCTTGATAGTTAAATTCAATATCCTAAAATAGAAAGCAATCTTACTAGTTGACAAGGCATAATCAAATAATCAAATTCAATTTCTAAAAGTAATTTAATATTCCTATTTAGTCAATCAGTTATGTACTTAAAAAGAATTTGTAATTTAAACTATGTCTATCATTCACTGCAAACTCCATACTGTAATGAAACTATAAGGAAATACAGATCAATCCTCAATCATATAACATTCTCGCACTCAAATTCTACTTTTTAAATCTTCTATGATATCTTGAAAACCCTATTCTATTTTCTCCTTTCAATATCTTGAAACTAACACTTGAAACTAAACTTGAGATAACCAAAAGAACACACACATTATTCTAATGATAACTTTACACCTTAAACTAACTAGAACTATTCTTCATAACATATTGAAGATTCACACTAACAAAGGAAAGTTCTAATTATTGCTAGAAGAAAACCACTTCACTTCATGTAAAAGAACATCTAAGAGATCCTAAAAAAATATCATTGCAAATAATCTATGAGAAACCATTAATTCAAAGACTTTGATCTAAATGAAATGAATTATTCAAAATCAAGCTCACTCTTCGAAATCATGTAACTCAATAATGAGAACTAAATCACGCTGATTTACACTTGATATATCTACCTCGCTAATCAAATCCGCACTCAGGCTTCCTCTTATGAAGAAATGATTATACTATGAAAAATAAGATAAATTCTAATTAAAAGAAATCTAATTACCAAGAAAAGTCCGAGGATGCATAAAAAATCGAACGAGCATTAAATCTTGCAAACGTTCAAAGAAATTAGGTAATGCAAACCTTGAATTAATATTCTATATGGGCAGTGTTAACATATTCAAATTCGAAGTATTAAAATCTGTTCTAATTCCGATCAAACTCAAAAATCGTTGTGTGCCTATGTTTTGAATGCTCCTATTACATTTGATTTTAACAAGAGGAATAGAGTGCAGTGCTATATTACAACTCAAGCACAGATTATGTAATGAATCAAAGTTTATAATAAGTTTTTAGTCCATTTATTTTCACAACACAATGATGACCAAAACACTTGAAATGGAACAATACCTACCACAGATTCACACAGAAATAGGAAAATTATACTATAAAATCACACACATCTAAATATCATATGTTATTGATAAAGCTTAGCTCTAGAGGAGGTGAGCCCTCCCATGCTTGGAGTAAGCCGAATTACTGCAATGGAGGAAAGTTTTAAAACATCAAAGATGAAATGCGAAGTTAACCATGGCACAAATGCTTCTGCTCACGAATTTAAGGTGATAATGTATATTTAAAACAACATCTAGAAATCGATTTACACAAGTCAGACAAAACGATTCTAGATTTTTACATAGTAGTCCCTATCTATATTACATTGCTACAAATTTGATTCCAATTCTACATCTCTGAAATTCTCCTCCTTAGTGCGCAGCCCTCTGCCATATTATAGCAGCAACATTGTGACTCTAATTAAATAGATCAATGGTTACATGGGATACAAATTTAGGAGATTTGGTTAATACAAATTAAACAAAATCAAAACAATGAGATTTGATTTTAAATTTAGTTTTGAGGTGGTGCGATCTAGCTTCTGGAAGAATTTGATCCTCACGCACTGGTGGCAGATGCATCCCGTAGCTAGCTGAGGTATTGCATAGCTAGCAATTCATCGCAATAAATATTTAATCATACTTCCTACTACACAGGTGGTAATATGAGTTTCATTGTTATCAAAGGTTTAGCCCAGAGCCTTGCGATACCAAGCTTCTACTCATGCTCTTCTTGGGTGGCTCTTGCATGGGTAGTGGGAGCATTGATCCATTTGATGAGGTGATGTATGTAGCATACAAGTCCATTGAGTGTTGGATAACTTCACAAGTAGTAGACGCAGGAAGAAAATCATTAACAACAACTTCCTTGTTCTCATTTTTCTTGTAATCCTTAAAGAAACATCAAATTTTTGCTAAACGATGTGGACGAAGCTCCTTAATGTCTTTGTAATGGCGGTACTCAGGGTCATCAGCACACACAACAATTATCTTATCATATTTTTCTACCTGATCAATCATAGGCATCACACCAATGGCTCTAGCCCAAAGAAATCATCCTTGATAAACAAGTTTCTTGATCAAACCGAGTTTTTTTCCAGTTCATATTTCATCTTAATCCCTTTCCAAATTTCCACAACACAATTGAACACTGAAGGAGCTCCAGGTCCAATCTCAAGATCATGCCATGGATGTGCATCAACAGATATACATGATAGAGATGAAAGAATCCATTCAGAGGTGGATGAGAAAAGCATGATTCCACCATTTTTTGGATCTTTAGCACTAGGTGGAACAAATATCTTTGCTATACCATCAGAACTAGGTGGAGTCATGTTGAAATGCAATGAAACAAGTGTCTTTTCTTCAACTAATGTGGAACAGGCCCACCAATTGATACTTGGCAAATTACAATTGACTCGACCTGGTGTATCAGCCACTAAAGCCCCAAATTCTCGAAGCTTAGAACCAAATATATCGCCTGTGAGAGTAGTGATGTTGTGTTGTGCTTGGCCACTTCCTACACATGCTAGCTGAAGCTCAATTGAAAATATCAAGTGCGCATATGAGTTTGTCTCTGAGGCACCCCAAATGAAACAAAGTGTAAAAAGATTCATTCAAGGACTTTCCATCAAGAGGTATACTGACAAACATTAATATCTTTGATTTTCTTCCCAGATAAGGTTGGGGAAGATATAAGTTTTGAGTTCTTTTATGGTAAATGCTGCTCCCTATTTGGTAATTGCAAAAATTACATCTCCAGACATGCCAACACTTATTAATAAATTGAATTTCTTTTAGGCGGTCTCCAATAGAGCCATTATGGAAAAAGACGTTCACTCTTAGCTAGATCAAACAAATGAAGATTCTTGTTTGAATTCTAGCTGTGATTTTAAAAGCAGAGATCTTCACGATGGTAGTTCTTGCATAACCCATGACCACATTATATCTTGAATGGCTAATTAAAGGATTTTACGAGCCTTGCAATGTGTAGTGTTAGTGAAGGGAAACATTGAAGTAGATGAATTTGTACTCAAATACAGTTCGAGGAGCATTCCAACACTGTTGCTACTAGACATATTCACCTGCCACCAAGAAAGAATTTATTAAAAACACTCATCAAATTAACTAATAACAAGAATTTATAAATTAATAGCTATTGTCTCTAAATGCCTCTAATTAACAACATAATGGATTAATAATAATTAAAACACTAGGTACAAGCATGTATTTATTTGATAAAAACCATAAAGATTTGGATAAAGATGCAGCTCAACAGGTGTTAAGATACATTGCAGGTACATCTACTTATGGTTTATCGTATGCAGCCTCTACAGGCATTAAGCTTGTTGGTTATATAGACAATGATTATGCAGGATGTATTGATAATCGGAAAAGCAGTTCTGGCTATGCTTTTCTATTTGGCAGAAACTTGATCTCATGGTCATAAAAAAGCAGCGCATAGTTGTGCAATCTTCAACAGAGGTCGAGTACGTTGCAACAAATTCAACATCATGTCGAGCAGTGTGGCTAAAGAGACTTCTCTCTAACTTCGGATATACAAAAAATGAACCTATTTCAATCCTTTGTAACAACACTTCTGTTATTCCTTGTCGAATAACAATGTATTTCATTAAAAAAGAAAACATATTGACACTCATTTTCACTTTATCTGCAAACTCGTCAAAAATGGTGATATGTTCTCAAATTTTGTGAATCCAAAGAACACTTAGTGGATATCTTCACCAAACTACTAGAAAAAAATAGTTTTGAATTTCAATGTCAAAAGTTAAGAATAAAAAAATGTAACCCTCAAGATTAAAATGAAGTGTTAAAATATTAATAATTGGTTTAGAATTAGTTCAATAGAATTAGTTAGTAATCAGTTAAACAATTTCCGCTATAACTATCCATTTGCATGTATATATATTTCTCCTAATAAATCTAGTTGTGCGCTCAGTAATTAGTTATGTTGTCTTTTTAATTCTGTCAGCTACCATTTGAGGAATTGTGTTACAGAGGAAAATGTTTTCTGCACAGGAAATATACCCTTGACTACAGGGGACTAGAACGGGTTTCGGGTTGCTAACCTAAGTCGGCTTGACCCAAAAACTAAATGGATCCCTTTTAGTTTTTTCTTCCTTCTCTTACTTATTAAATGATATTATTGGATTTTAATGTTTGATTTCCAATGTTTAAATGAACTATGTCTTTAAATATTTTATTCTTCCCACTTTGATGTCTTCGCAGCGCTGTCGTTCCCACCCGACATCCGGCAGTGGGTGAAACATTTTTTTATTTCTCCAAAAAAATTATTCACCGTTCATACTCCCATCCCTACGATCGTCGAAATGTGACTCAAACGAAGAATATTCCATCGAAACTCAATCGTGTTCATCAATAAATTGAAAATATAAAAGTCAACGTGCGTTCATCCACCTAGGTCAAAATAGAGATGCCAATCGGTGAAATATGTAACTCATAACTGCCTTGGGAAACATTATCAACCAATTAGCTCGAATGTATGTGCGTAGGCCCATTTTCATGCCTTCAAAAATAAAAAACTTTAAATGTTCGGTGAGGACAGAAATATAAATGATAGATAAAAATATATTTTAGTTATGGATTCTCGGCTAGTCACATAATATTTAGACTTATTTGGAGAGTAATGATCCGAATTTAGTTTTTAAAATAATTTATGTTAAAGTGAGCTTAAATGAAGTTTGAGTAAATTTTTTTTTTTTTTGAAATTTGGTAGTTTAAAATGGTTGTGATGTTGTAATGTAATGTTTAAAATTTTGACCAAGTTAAATTACATAAAAAAAAAAAAAAAAAATTAAATTAACATTTGAACTAGGTCAAAATAAAATAACAAAATAAAAAGAACTTCATAAAAAAATAAATAAAAATAAAAATAAAAATGGCTCGTGGTATTGACCCATAGAATTTATGTTGAATATAGCTTATTTAAAGGGCGAAATTATATTAGTCTAGATTCATCGTAACTCTGGATCTACCAAAGGTTAAGCAGGATCAAATTTCTTGACATGCAAATCACTTTTAGAGTGAAAAGAGATTTGATCCGTCTCACAGTTAGTAGATCCAGAGTTAAGAGAGATCTAGGTTGGTTTTAAATATATTAATAAAGGGTTATACAATGTTGGATAAAAAACGATCGTCTATATACTTGTGAGACTTGTCACCCTATGGAATAGTTTTGGTGGATCTCTCATTCAACCCCTCTCGATGAGATTTGAACTTGTGAAATAATTAAGAACTAAAACTCACACAAACAAACTGATATTAATGATAATAAAAAAAAAAAAAAAATTTAATATAAACATGTGTTATCATTATTAAACCAAAAAAAAACTTTATTTAAATTTTAAAAATATTTAAACTTTGCATAATAATATTTAGGTTGTTATTTTCTTTTTTTTGTAACTCACATTAAAATTTTAAATATTATTTTATATACACACTTATTAACCAAAATCTCACTCTTAAAAAGATGATTTATTTAAAAAGTGTTATAAAAATAAATCAAAATATTTTGATCATGAAATAAATTATGGTATTTTGGATATGTAGTATTGATAAGTTATGATATTGGTCATGCTATTATATTAAAGTTTATATACAAATTAAAAATCTCCATAATAAGTGTGAGGAGCCGCTCAATTAGTAACCTAGATCCCATAAATTTACTAATAACTATATGTGAGCTATAAAGTCAATATTATCATATATATATATATATATATATATATATATATATATATATATATATATATATATATATATATATAATTATTTTACAGTATTAATAGTAATTTAAAATAAAATGATAATCTATTTATTTTTTATAATATAAGAGGTATGTGTTTCAATTTCTTTATGAATTTATATAGCTTTATAAAGCTTTGTTAATCATAATTAAAGTAATTTTTAAATTTTTTTATGAATTGATATAACTTGTTAATTTTAAAGTTGTCATTTTTTTTTTTTAAAGTATTTTGACTTTTCAATAATTTCACTAAACATGTTTTGATTTTTTTCATAAAATCATTTTTATTATATTATAATATTTAATTATTTAAAATATATTTTTAGATCTAAGACTTTTGTGATTATAAAAAATGCTTTTGGATTAATCATATCCTTAGGATTAGGTCTACTTTTTGAACCAGTTAATGTGATTCATTCTGAACTATTCGATCTCCATGAATAAATAGAGGAGATGCATCATTACCTTACCTGGAAATAGTGGTTAAGACTAGCTCTTAGGATTGTTTGTTAGTTAGTTGAAAATAAATTAATTAATTAAATAATTTTTTTTGTTAAAAAGCGTTTATAATTAAAAATAAGATAGGTAATAGGGATAGGTAAAGTTTTTAAATTAATAAATAAAATAAGATATAATTAATTATTAAGATAAACATAAATTAATAACTTAATTAATAATATATAAAAATATAAAAATAATAAATAAATAGAGTTACCTATGAAGGAACTAAGGAGAGGCATAATTTTTCATCAATAAATAAATAAAGAAATAAAATAAAGAAAATTAATTTTTTTTATTAAAAAGGGGGTTTCATGATGATGATGATGGTTAACGTTCACTCAGACCAATCTTTGGTCTATCGGACCTAAAGAAAAGATTTATTCAGTTTGATATAAGATTTTATTCCTATGCTGAAAAAGCGAGCTCTAATGTGGTTATACCGAGGGCACTCTAAAAGGAAGCGATTTTCATCCTCGATGTTCATATTCACACAAAAATGACAGATCCTTTCCATCCATGGAGCTCATGAGAGATCGTTCTAATCTTGGCTACATTATTATGTAATAAAATAATAGGAATTAGGAGGAAAAAAAAAAAATTCATAAAATTCATAAAAATAAAATTAATTAATTAATTAGTTAGATAAAATAAATCAAAAAATTAATTAAATAATGTTTGATAAAATAAAGATAAAATAATAAATAAACAATGAAACCTAAGAACGGAATTTTTTTTATAAATAAATAAAGTAGAGAAAAATAAAATAAAATAATAAACTAATTTTTAAAAATTGGATAAAAATAAACCAATAAATTAATTTAAATAAATAAATAAATAAAAATTTAAATAGAAATTACAAGGCGAGTGTGGGGTCCAGCTCTTACTTAATTTCCAACCATCATCACGGTTGAGATTCTTAAGATGTCGCTAATTTTTTTTTTTTTACTCCTAATTCCTCTTATTTTATTACATAATAATTTATGAAACCCCTTTTAATAAAAAATTTTAATTTTCTTTATTTATTTATTTATTTATAAAAAATTATGCCCCTCCTTAGTTCCTTCTTAGGTAACTCTATTTATTTATTATTTTTATATTTATATATATTATTTAATTAAGTTATTAATTTATTTTTATCTTAATAATTAATTATTTAATTAATTAATTTTATCATAGTTTATTTATTAATTTAAAAACTTTATCCATCCCTATTCCCTATCTTATTTTTATTTATAAAAGTTAAAAAAAAAAAAAAAAAATTATTTATTTATTTTATTTTAATTAATTTATTTTCAACTAACTAATAAATAATTAGCTAGTTCTTAACAGCTAGTTCCTAATGGCTATTTCTGGGTAATGAGACATCTCTATTTATTCATTTAGATCCATTAGTCTCTCCACCTGTGATAAGAATGAATCACATTAACTGCTTCAAAACATTGATCTAATCCTAAAGATATGATTAATCCAAAAACATTTTTATCTAAAATATATTTTTAAATATAAAAATTAAATAAACCCAACACTTTTCTTCATTTCTAACCTATTTTTCAGATAAAATCGAAAAACAGAATCTGACAACGAACCAAAAATTCGACATGTTTGCGCAGTGTCTTAGACCAAAAAGTGCCGCCACCCCACATGGTCTAAAGTAGACGCCAACACACATGGTGTAAGGAGGCTGGTATATCATAGTCTAAGGCGGCTGCTACACAAGCCGAACTACAGGCGGAACCTTCTATATAGTTGATTTCTTTCGTCATATAACAGCTAGAGCTTCATGATAGCTCAGCTCCAGGCGTAACCTGGTAGAGAGTTGATTTCTTTTGTCATTTTACGGCTATACCTTCCTCATTTTCGTCGTCATTTGTGTTGAGGATTTATTTTTTCGCATTAATTTTCGTGCTTTAATTGATATCATGAGCATGAACAATCTAATCCGTAACGAAGAACTAACTATTCTCCTCAACTAATAAGCTTTTGAGAAAGTATCATGATGGGTGCTTTGGCTCTCCTCTTTCCAGTCCTTGCTTATGTATCCCTTGCACAATAGTGCTATAAATTTCTCTTTCCCAACATTCAACAGCCGCAGTCAGATAATATACATGGGAAATGTTTTGTTTCTCCCCATTAAATTCGAGCAATCCCATATGAAATTCAGGGACATTGTCGGATCCAAATTCGTATTATATATGCTACTACACGTTTTTTTAAAATGAACTTATTAATAAGAAAAGGTCACGTGGGGTTTCAATCCTTAATATTAAAGAGCTTTTTTATTAATGGTGATGTTATGAAGTTGCTTTAAAAAGTGATTTACAAAAGTTTTTGTTAATAGAGAATTTTTTATAAAAAAAAAAAAAAAATTTATATTAAAAAAATAATTAAGGGTTTCAAAAAGTTAAAAATATATATATATATATATATATATATATATATATATTTATTGAAAAGGGCTTATAAAGTTTTATAGCAAAAGAAGGTTTTATTATTTGAAGAGAAATTTTGAAGAAATATGGCTTTTTCAAATTTTCAGTTGGAGTTTTCACTGGTTACAGGGAAGGATTATGATACGTGGACATTAATATGGAGACCACGTCAAAAGGCTCGTGATGTTTGCGATCATGTTCAGTTTCGATTTTCAGAACCTTAAAATGAAGAAAAAGAACTAGTCCACACTAATGCAGAGAGAGAACTATGGAAGAAAGACAAAAAGAAAAATGCACAAGCATTTCAACTTATTCAGGAGTGAGTGGACCCAGTAGTGTTCCAGAAGATTATGATCACGTGTTTAGTAAAGACAACGTTGGAGTCCTTGGCGACAAGCTATAAAGGTATGGTCAAAGTCAATATTTTTAAGTTGTAGAATACTATGAGAGATTTTGAAACTTTGCAGATGAAGGAGAGAGAGGACATTGATTCTTTCATGAATTAGGTCATGATTGTCAAAAATCAATTAAAAATTTATGGTGAAGATATTAAAGCTCAAACAGTGGTTGAGAAGGTCCTCAGATCTTTCTCTTCCAAATTTGACACTGTGGTAGCAGCCATAAAAGAATCCAAGGATTTGGAAATATTGACATTTGATAGGTTGATGAGATGAGTTCTATCACATGAAGCAAGGATAGATAGAAATAAGGATTCCATTTTAAAAACTTCTTTCAAAATCCAAGTTTCTATTTCAAGAGACAAAGGTCGAGGAAGAAGTAGATCGAGAGGTAGAGGACGAGACGAAAGACATGGTGGTGAGAGAGATGGCCAAGAAGAGCATGAACATGAAAGTGGAAGCAACAACAAAAGCTTCAACAATAATCAAAGTGTTGGAAAATCAAAGGTGATATTTTATTATTGCAATAAATTTGGACACTAAGCACGTGATTGCAGGAAGATGATAGTTGATCAAGGAAATCAGAGAGCTAATGTCACTACAGAGAATACTAACTCCATGTTCCTAGATTTACATACCATGCATGAACCTTTTGATAATGTGTGGATATTATTCAGTGGTTGCAGTAACCACATGACATGAAAAAAGAATTTGGTTTCAAATTTGAACAAATCTCTGAAGACAAAGGTAAATTCAAAGACTGAAAAGACAGTGGATGTAGATTGAAAATGAGTGGTCAACATTCTGACCAAGTAGGGGGAGCCAAAGACAATCTCAGGAGCATATTATTTCCCCGGTCTCAAACATAATTTAATAAGTGTTGGTCAACTGGCACGGAAAGGATACATAGTTATCTTTCAAAGACAAGAGTGTATAATTTATGACAAGCCCCCTAGCAAGCAGCTGATAGCAAAGGTGTAGATGACGAGGAAAAAAACTCTTTCATTTAATTATGAATTACAGTGATCGGGTCAGTTTGTTTACAGTTGCATGTTGTAATGATTATTGGTTATGAAACATTCAGTTTGAACACTTGCACTTTTTTGGTTTAAGATTGTTGCAACAGAAATACATGGTCAAAGGATTACCTCCCATCAAATAACCTCCTGGTACTTGTGAGTGTTGCATTTTGGGAAAGAAACAATGTGAAATGATTCCATAAGGATTTGCATACAGAGTAAAGAAACTACTTGAGTTGGTGCATACAAACCTGTGTGGACCTATGAGGACACAATCAATTGGTGGAATTTGTTACTTCATAACTTTAATTGAAGATTATAACAGAAAGACTTGGGTTTAATTCTTGAAGCAGAAGTTTGAAACTTTTGCAAAGTTCAAAGAATTCTAAGCCTTAACAGAGTACCAAAGTTATCGTCAGATCAAGGTATTGAGGTCAAATCATGATGGATAATATGATTCGAAGGATTTCCATGATTACTGCAAACAACATGGAATCATAAAAAAATTTACAACTAGATACACACTGCAGCGGAATGGAGTAGCAGAGAGAAAGATTAACATAACCATTATGAATATGACAAGCAGAATGTTTAAAGAAAGAAACTTGTCTAATGAGTGTTGGGAAGAAATAGTGGCATGTGTTGTTTGCGCGATAAACATATCTCCTACAAATAATGTGATGAACAAGGCACTAGAAGAAGCATGGTTAGGTATGTATTGCAACATTTCTCATCTCAGAGTATTTTGATGTGTAGCCTATGCACATGTTCCTAAGAAGATAAGAGGTAAATTGGATGATGAAAGTGAAAAATGCATATTTACTAGTTATAGTGAGTAGTCAAGAGCTTACAAATTGTATAACCTTGTCACCAAGAAGACCATAATTAACAAAGATGTTGGGTTCAAAGAAAAAGAGTAATGGAATGGGATTGTAGAAAAAATAGTTGATGCACAAGTATCACCGATGGAAGATGATGATGTAAAAGAAAGGAGCAGCAATAATCACAGGTAAATACATGAAAAAATTCACACCAAAAAGCACTCCAATATTTTCAAAGCAATGCGGATCTTTAAGCGGATCAATAGGCCAAAATTCTCCTAGCATCTAGTCGGGTGATGAATCAAGTAATGGTAAGGGAAAAATGAGAATTCTGAAAGATATTTATGACAATTTTGATGTCAGTTCAAACTTTTCATTGTTGTCATTCCAACCTTCTTCGTTGGGAGAAGCAATCAGAGATGAAAATTGGATGCAAGCCACAGATGAAGAAATTGAAGCTATTGAAAAGAATGATACATGGGATTTTGTTGATTTTCCAAGAGACAAAAATCTCATTGATGTGAAGTGGGTGTACAAGAGAAAGTTGAATGAGAAAGGTGAAATTGACAGATTTAATGTAAGGCTTGTAGAAAAAGGATTCTCAAAACAAACGATAATATATTTTGGAGAAAAATTTGCTCTGGTAGCCGATTGGATACTGTAAAAGAATTTATAGCCACAACAACTTAGAATAAGTGGAAATTATATCAGATGGATGTGAGATCAACCTTCTTGAATGGAGATCTAGAATAAGAAATTTATGTGTAACAATCTCTAGGTTATGAAGTTGAATGTAAAGAAGGTAAGGTTTACACTTTGAAGAAAGCACTCTATGGACTCAAGTAAGCGCCTAGAGCTTGGTATAGAATAATCGACAATTACATGATCAAGAATGGATTTGACAGAAGAAACATTAAGCCTACCTTGTACACGAAGGTAAATGAGCATGAACAAATTTTGATTATTTTCTTATATGTTGATGACTTTATTTTAAAGGTGATCTTGAGTTAGATGAATTTAAAGCATCCATGATGAAATATTTTGAGATGATAGATCTTGGTCTCATGAAATATTTTCTTGGCATATAAGTTGAGTAATCTGGAAAATGAATTTTTATTTTTCCAAAATAAATATGCTAGAGATTTGTTGAAAAGATTCAGCATGGATAATTGCAAAATTGTCCCTACATTAGCTGCAATAGGTACAAAGTTAAGAAACGATGATCAAGGATCATATGTTAATCCAAATCTATTCAAAATATTGGTTGGCAGCCTCATGTATCACACAGCTACAAGAGTGGATATTATGCAAGGAGTGAGTTTGATTTCTAGATTTATGGAGACTCCAAAAGACACAAATTGGAGAGATGGAAAAATAATTTTGAGATACTTAGCAAGAACTAGAGATTGTCGCATAATGTATGCAAGTACATAAGAAGATGATTTAACTGGGTACATAGAAAGTGATTTTGTAGGCATTTTGGATTATAGGAAGATAAATTTTTGGTATGTGTTCCATCTTGGTTCATGTGTGATTTCATGAGCATCTACGAAGCATCGTATTGTGATACTTTCGTCAGCAGAGACAGAATATGTATCAACAACATCAGCAACATGCCAAGCAGTATGGTTGAAAAGAGTATTGGATGGACTCAAGCATAAACAACAAGCGTCAACAACAATACATTGTGACAACACCTAAGAAATTGAACTATAAAATAATAGTTTGTTTCATCAAAAGAGCAAGCATATTGATACTAGATATCATTTTATTAGAGAAATTATGAGCAATGGAGAAGTTCACTTGAAGCCTTGTAAATCGAGTGATCAATTGGATGATATATTTACTAAGTCATTAGAAAAATATGTCTTTGAGTTTCACAAAATAAACTTGGGTGTTTTAAGCCTAGATAAGACACAGACCAACATGCATGTTTGAGTTGTCATGAGTAATGTCTTAGTTTAGGTGGTAATTAAGGGGGAGTGCTAAAATTACGATTAATCTCGCATGAAGAAGTTGGCTAAAATTAGAGAGTTAGTTAAGTGAGTATTGAGTTTAGTAGAGTTAAGTGATAGTTGAATTTAGTGTATGGTTGCATGTCAAGTTATATTAGGAGAGTCACTAGTTGGAAAATTATAAATACCCCTCACCAAGTTCATTGTAATCAATCAAGTTTGTGTGATCAATAAAAGAGTTGCCTCTCGAAGTAATATGAATAGCCATTCAGATCAGACTTGAGCTCTGCTAGGGTTTTGACAGCTAGGGTTTGACTAGGCTATATGTAACCCTCCTTGTTGTCAGACATGCTCTGCGCAAGCGTGTGTTGTGCCTGTAGGGCCCTGTGTCATTTCAAGCCTGGGTGGAAACCCACACGTCAGCCTCCCTGCTGCAGCGGGAAGGGTCACACTCATACCACAATGAAACAAATCGCACTCCCTTTGTACAAGGTTAGGCACCCAATGGACCGCACAACTCCACTATGGCTGCAAAAACCCTAGTCATGGGAGCTCAATGGCAAGCAAATGAGGGGAATCATAGGTGCCTTCCAAAGGCCGCAGTCAACCTAAAATTTATCATCCCGAACAACAGGCTGGAGAAAGCGTGACAATATATGAAATATCATGCAATGATCTGCAAGTTCTTGGGGGTATGGCCTCAAGAACAGATATTATGGATTGGATTCAGAACAAATGATCCCCGAAAGGGAACATCGAGCTTCGGATCAGGGCCAAAGGATTCTTCACAGTGATATTTGAATACCTGGAGGATCGTAAGTGGATCTTTGAAAATGGCCCCTATTTCATGGGTAGTGTAGGCATATTGATACACTATTGGGAGGAATGCTACAACCCTGACAAAGAGGAGTTCACTACGGCACCAATATGGGTGTGACTCTACTCCCTCCTTGATGATTTTTTGGAGTCGAACATTCTGGAAGGGATTAAGAACTCAATCGAGGCATTTGTCAAAACTTTGTAAATCACCAAACAAAGAAGGAATGTGACCTATGCTCGGATCTATGTCTGTATGAACATCTCCCAACCCCTACTGGAATCCATTGACCTAATATACCACAACTCCACCTGGGCTCAACCGCTAGACTATGAGCATATCCCTTTCAAATTCTCCAGGTGCCATGAATATGGTCATCTCTTCTATGATTTCCCTTTAACTATCGCAGAAGAAGATAGGGCAACCACGATGGCCAAAGATGGGGATGCCTTCCAACTAGTTCTAGGGCATCACTCCAAGGCGACTTGGCCCCTGCAACCCACCCCTCCTGACCGATTGAGCTCCCATGTGAATGGCCAAACTAGGGTGCCTCAGGCCCAAACTTCCCCTCTTAAATCAATGCCCCATGTATCCAAAAACTCCTTTGAATATTTGGCCGATGAATCCCTAGCTCTCATCCCCTCGAACCCCTCCCCCTCTTCCCAAAATCTCCCCTCTTCATCCCAGGGCTCTCCGCAACAAATGGATATTGATCAGCTATTGTCCACCCCTAGAGACAAGCTCTCCTCTAAAATAAAGATCCCGGAGCACATTGAATCATATCGACGAACACAATAAATCCTAAGGAAAATAAGAAATATCCTAGAAGCGACTGCGAGATAGAACAGGCTCGGCGCAAAGGAGAAAAAAAATTCTTGAAATCTTCAAAAGCTCGAGAAAAACAAGCATGAAGGATATTCTAGGTAACCAACTGAACCACTTTGAAACTCTCTTTAAGTAGTGGGCAGCTCGTTTTGGGTGAGAAGAAGTAGATCTCCACAATATGGGTATGGAAGGGAATCCCCTAAGCATCATCATTCAGGACCCCAGTGGACACAAGAAAAGCAAGAAAGGAAGAAAATCCACCAAATAGCTTATTCATGAAGTAGGTGAACTTTTGCTAAACTTAGGACAAATGAGACAATTGACAAATTTCTTTCCTATATCCGACGCACCTTCCTCATGAAGATCATGTCAAGGAATATTAGGGGCTTCAGTAGCCCAGGGAAGATTCGATCCCTTTGAGAAAAAATCGAAAGGTATAAGCCAAAGATTGTCATCCTTCAAGAAATGAAGGTGCACGATGACAATGTCCAGGAAAATAACCAAAGATGTTGGAGAAACAGTCAATCAATCACAATCGAACCCACCAGCTCTGTAGGGGGTCTCGTAACCCTCTAGGATCTAAGGAGGGTTATCATGAAAGACTGGATCATAACCAAATTTACATCGTCTACCTCATTCCGACTGACAGGGGAGCATCGATGGAGGAGTATAACTGCGGTCTACAAGCCGCACACACCTTGTGACAAAGAAACATTCCTCATGCACTTGAAGCATCTCAGTCGATCATGGGCCTAGTAGGATTGGATCCTGGGAGGCGATTTCAATCTGATCTGTAATCTGGAAGAAAAGCATGGGAGTGTTCCATGTCTTGATCCTGCGTCGCAATCCTTTAATGACATTATAGAGGATCTCAGTCTCGTGGATATCATCCCATGCCAAGGTTTACATACTTGGAATAATCGCTAAGGGGGAGAACATCAGATTGCCTGTAGGTTGGATAGGTTTCTATTCTATGAACACCTTATCATTAGGCGAATTTTGAGGTCTAAAATGGGCCTCCTAAGAAAAAAGTACAATGAAAGTTCACTTTATGAGAACCAATCACATTTTAGGAGATGACATCATCCCTAATGTTTGAGGTGGCATTACTTGAGTTGAAGGTACTTACTTGTCAAATTCTCAATGATGGATAAAAATTCATAGCTAACCATGGTAGTGCTTTAAGTACTTTTAAAGTCAAAGTAAAGTAGTCATAATAAATGTCATTTCGCACTTTTTGAATAAAAACATATTATTTTCATTTCATATTTTTGAAAGAAACAATGCATATCCCTATCCATTTATTATATTATATTATATCTATATAGTATATTAATTACATGTTATTATACAATTTAAATAATATAAACTTTAATTAATAGCATATAATATAATTAAGAATTTATAAATTTATATTTATATTTTATTTTAAGCTATTTAAGTACACAAGACAAATGCATTAGTTGTTTAATGATAATTTTTTCTTGAAAAACTCATTCTTATTTATAGTCATATCAATACATTTTTTTTATTAATTTTATTTTGGTACAACTTTTGAATTGAATTTAACTATGGTTACATGGATTGTGGTGCAAAAAGTGAATTGCAAATTCATAAATATTATTTTATTTATCTAACTATTATTTTATTATTTCTTTTAGGAGGCCTATTTTAGACCTCAAAATTCCCCTAATGGATGATCGATCCTCGTCTCTCCTATAAGATCCTCCCTTCAATCAAATCATATCACTATCCCATCAGTGTGGATATAACGACATAAAACACCCCACCGCACAGACCATTAAGGTTCAAAAGTTTTTAGCTATGCCATCCGGGGTTCATCGACTAATTAGCCTCATGGTGGAGAGACCTGGGTACACCACTTGGAAACAAAATGCAATCATTTCAAAAAATGCTACAAGGCCTCAAGGGCCATATCAAAGCCTGGAATTGGGAAACCTTTGGCAACATCCTGGAGGCAAATCAATAGCTGGAAGCTGGCCTAGAGGTGATAGAACAACACATCATCCTGGCGGGACGCAAGGAGGATCTGGCCAAAACAGAGGAGATCTTAATCAAAGACTCATAGGAATGAAACAGCAAGAGGAAATTATATGGTGGTAGAAATCCCGAATCCGGTGGCTAAGAGAAGGAAAACGAAATACCAATTCTTCCATCATTCTATGATTCAACACCGGCAATGCAATAAGATAAAATTCCTACAAGCGGTCAATGACTCCTATCTAGAAATCCACGAAGACATTCAGGCAGAGCTGCAGGGCTCCTTCTCCTCATTCCTACAGGATAAAGGTTATGATCAAACGGAGGCCATGAATAAAGTCACATAGCACATTCCCTCCATGATAACTTAACAACAAAATGAAGCACTTTTAAGCCATATCTCCCTCTCTGAAGTTGAATAAGTAGTCAAGACTATGCCGTCAAGAAAAGCCTCGGGACTAGATGGGTTCATTACGGAGACTTCTAAGGTTGGATGGCCTTTCCTCAGTGAGGAAATATGGGATTTGTTGGAGGAGTCTTGAAGCTTTGCCAAGTTTGGTCTGGCCTCAATGCCACTTTCCTCACCCTCATTCCAAATCACAGGAGGCAACCAATCTAGGGTAATTCCAGCCCATTTCTTTCTGTAATGTGATATACAAGATATTATCCACCATCATGGTCCAGAGGCTCAAGCCGCTGCTCCATCCCGTCATCAGTCATGAGTAGTCGGGGTTCATGGAGGGACGTCAAATCCTGGATGGAATTTTCTCTATGCACAAGACCATCCATTCTATTAAATATCAGAAGCTATGAGGAATGTCGTTGAAACTTGATCTATCGAAGGCATACAATCGCCTTAGCTGGGAATATCTTCTGGAAGTCCTGTGGGCTTTTGGTTTTGCATCAGAAAGGATTCAATGGGTAGAATCAATGATCTCTACTCCATTATTCCCCATCCTTATTAATGGTACGCCCTCAGACACCTTTCCTTCCTCGAGGGGAATATTCCGAGGTGACCCGCTCTCCCCCTTCCTATTCATCATCACTGTAGAAGGATTGGAATTCCTTCTCAAGATGGCCAAACAATCTCACCAAATATCAAGGCTCCACCTACCAAGATCCAACATTGATATGCGGCATCAATAGTTCGTGGATGACAACCTCCTCTTTGGTCTTGCAACTCTGAGAGAAGCCTCCCATCTCAACAACATCCTGGAAGTTTTCCAGGAAGCCTCATGTATGATTCTTAATAAGATGAAGTCGAATATTTTTTTATTCAACACCCCCCGCCGTGTGTAAGTGTGCTTAGCTAGAACCTTGGGCTTCAACATTGACTTTCTCCCCTCTAAATATTTGGGCATTCCTCTCCTCTTCAACCCCTTATGCATCACCCCATGAAAGGACCTATGTGAAAAATTGGCCAACAAGATCTCTCATTGGATCCATCGGTTCCTCAATATAGTGGGTCGGGCTACCCTTCTCAAATATGTTCTACAAGCAATGCCCCTATACCAGCTTTCAACTCCATGCCCTGAATTTTATCTACTTGGAACTTACTGCCCTATTTTGTCGCTTCCTTTGGGGAGGGACTGGGATGGATCGGAAATGGTGCCTCATAGCCTAGAATAAGTTGTGTTTTCCCAAATGGATGGGGGGATTGAGCTTGAGAGACCTAACCATCCTAAATGCAACCATAGGGGCTAAATTGTGGTGGCATTGGCTGAAAGGAGGACTGGAACTATGGAAGAGTATCTGGTCTCATAATTATGGTCAAAGAAAAACCCATGATGAGCTCCTTCACTCCCCTCTCCCAAGTTAGGGCTCCACCATCTAGAACCTAGCTAACAATAACTGGGACTTGATCCACACCCACTTCTTTTGGGAGGTCCATGATGGGGCTATCGGTATCTTTTGGACAAACTCTTGGCAGCAATCCCCTTGCCTCTCTTAGGATCCTGCCTTGGCGAATCTCGTGCCCCTCCATCACTCCTGCGGAGCTATGAAGATCAGAGACTACTGCACCATCAACCGGATGGGTATGGATGGAGACAATGGAAGCTGGCAAAAGACTGACCCATTGACCTACCTCGAGAAGAATATGATCAGCTTGCCTAATACCTCGCCCAATAAAAAATCCATGCTTCTTCAGGTTAAGAAAACCTCCAATGGGGTGTATCGACATCTGGGGTCTTTTCAGTCAAGGAGGCCTATCTCCTTCATGTGGCGGTGTAGGTCAATCCCAACACTAAAGTCTAGAAGAGAATCTGGAACGACCACCTCTGGCCGAAGGTGGCACACTTCTTCTGGATGGTGGTGCACAAATGGATCTTGACATGGCATCGTCTCCTTAAGCGTGGTTTTATAGGACAATCCTTGTGCTTGCTCTGCAGAAAGCCCGAAGAAACCCAACCACACATTTTCATGCACTGTCCTCTAACTCAACAGGTCTAGTCACAAGCCTTTGATATTTTCGGCCCCTAAGACACCACCCTCGATAGCGCGAGATCCTTGCTTGAATACTGGTTGATTCACAGATTCTCCAAACCCATGGTCTCCCGATCCTAGTGGATTATACCTAGTTTCCTACTCTCAAACACTTGGAAAGGGTGCAACTACGTGATCTTTGACAAAAAATCTCTATCTAACCTTCTTATTTGGTCCTTGGCCCTCTCCAACCTTTGTGAATCCATCCTTGCAGACCATTGGGACCCCGGGGACTGGGAGGCTCCTCCCCATCAATCAACCATTCTTCGTCTTCTTAACCTCTCCCCCAACTTTGTGCACCCCCGCCCACCCCTTAATCATAAGTATTCTCCTCCCCCCCCCCGTCTTCCTTCAACCTTCCCCCCAAGGGATGCATTCAACTCAAATTTGACGGCGCCTCCAGGGGAAATGCTAGGGAGGCAGGTTACTGAGGTCTCCTTCGCGATTCTGAAGGAGCAACCTAGGTAGATTTCACAGGGTCCCTTAGAACAACGAAAAACAATGTAGCATAACTAACTAGATTAGAGGTAGGCCTGACTCTGGTAAGAGACTTTGGGTATAGGCGTATTCATATCGTCGAGGACTCCCGGTTGATCCTGGACATGGCCTAGAAAATAATTAATGATGCGGACCCACAACGCACTGCCAAGAACTGGAGGGTGGACACACAACTCTCTCGCATCAGGAGACTCATCAACCAAATGGACTATACCACTACGAGCCATGTCATCCATGCAGGAAATAAGATGGTAGATTGGTTGGACAACAAAGGCACAAACAAACTATCTCATGCCTTTTATGGTAGCTAGAACGACATCCTCGCTAAAACAGATTTGGACCCTGGAGAAAGGCGAGACATTACAAGTCTCATGGATGATGACCTTCACATCGTCGCTGGGGATGTCCAATCACATGGAAAAGTGGGGAGGCGGGTGAGGGGGGGTAGTTATAGCCCGCACGATTCGAGGCTATTCACCTGCCGACTCACCATGCTTGCACGAGTGAGTGATAAATAGCATCGGGGTAGGCATCATATCAGCAGGGTGGTCATCCTAAGAAGTGAGATGGACATGCTCTGGCTCACTCATGTTCTGAGTGCGATGGTGAAGGTGGGAGTAGAGGCCTGTGCCGACGATCCCCTGCTAGCTCTCAAGCCCTAGCTTGAGCTCAGCCAGCTTGGAGAGACCAGAGAAGTAGACCTGTTGGAAAGCATAGATAAGCGGCGGGAAACAGGGTATCGTAGCAGTGGCTCTCGCGCGCGTGAGGTGCACCATGAGGAAGACGAGGGGGGAGGTAAGGACTTTAGATTGATGAAATTGTCTTGGACTAGGTGAATTGGGCTTGCCACAATCGTCTCATCAAGAACCCCTCCGCGTGGCAGCTCCTGGGTGGTTCTACCTTGGTCTATCGGGAATTCTAGCTTTCCTACCATGTTCATATCTGGGGGTGGACCCTCTACACCTCCCTGAGTGGAAGCAATAAGAGCAGGGTGGAGGTCGTGTGTACCTCATTCACGGCACCCGGGAGGCGTAGGTTGAGGTCTGCGTGAACCTCAGCCAAGGGCTAGGGGACAGAACAAGGAATTTCCAGACGGGCAAGTTGGAAATGTCTTGGAGAAAATGAGCAATTAACAGAGAAGAGGAGCATGTAGCCTGCATGTTGCGGGAGTGTGGATGGACACATCGTGGTGGTCTCGGTCGAGGAATGGATCCCAGAGCGGCTCCTGAAGACCCTAGTTTTCACTAGGATTCAAAAGATAGCCCGTAATCAGCAGTGGTCATGGTTGTTTCACCAGCTCAATCCTTCGACGACATTGATGCGCCAGTCACCATTGATACCATTTCCACTCAACTTCACCAGATGAAAATCAACTTGGAAACCCTGCGTGAGAAGAGATACGATGATCGAAATGAACTCGTGATACCTCATTCACGGCACCCGGGAGGCATAGGTTGAGGTCTGCGTGAACCTTAGCCAAGGGCTAGGGGACAGAACAAGGAATTTCCAGATGGGCAAGTTGGAATTGTCTTGGAGAAAATGAGCAATTAACAGAGAAGAGGAGCATGTAGCCTGCATGTTGCAGGAGTGTGGATGGACACATCGTGGTGGTCTCGGTCGAGGAATGGATCCGAGAGCAGTTCCTGAAGACCCCAGTTTTCACTCGGAGTCAAAAGATAGCCCGTAATCAATAGTGGTCATGGTTGTTTCACCAGCTCAATCCCCCGACGACATTGATGTGCCAGTCACCCTTGATACCATTTCCACTCAACTTCACCAGATGAAAATAAACTTGGAAACCCTGCATGAGAAGAGATACGATGATAGAAATGAACTCGAGGCTTACATCCACATGGTTCAAAGCCTGTAGAACGAGACCATTGAGGACCTAGAGAGTTTACGTCGCATCGTGAGGCACTCTCAAGACCACCTCTGAGCCCTGTAATCTCAAATGGATCGTATCAACTACCACCTACACCACCAGGACCGCTTCTTTGCGGCTCCTCCTCTAGGTCCACTGCATCCTCTTCCTTGAGGATAGCTTTGCTTTATCCATGTTTTTGAAATTTTGTGGCTAATAACCAAGTGCTTTGAATGCCTTGGCAAGCACCCCAGATACATGGGCACCGTTTTCTATTGAGGGTGACTAAATGTAATCGAGCAATGGTAGCTCATCTTGTAAATTATGTTTTTACGATGATAATATAACACCATTTTTTGACAAAAAAAAATAAAATAAAATAAAAGAGTCGCATCTCGTGTGTTTTGTGTATGAATCATTTGAGTTATTTTATGTCTCACCTCCTCCTCCTTTCCAACATCTCACTCCATCGCCAAAGAATACCTCTGGCATTTCGTCGAATGTGACAGGTCAATATTATAAGACGCAATACCACATAGGAAGCGTTCTCTACCATAAAGTGACTGCAGTTTGTCCGACCACATTTATGACCACCTTCACCATCATGCTCGTCCTCTGTATCAGCAGCAGAATCAGAATCAACAACCTTTGGATTGGGTTCGGAGGCATATAATATTATGCGGGCAGGCTTCGACGTTGTTGTACCTTCACTAAGAATGGGAGCAAAGAGTCATCCACCGTGATTTTAAACCCAACAATGTGATCCTTGACGGGAATTTCAATGCTCGATTGAGTGAATTTGGCCTCACCCGACTCACTGAACACGACGAGACATCTCTGGTTATAATAACCAAGCTGGAGGCGATGCCTGGTTATTGGATACCCGAGTGCAGCTAGATGGCCAGGGCCACTTCAGAGTCATATGTTTTTACCTTCGTAGTCTGTATGTTGGAGGTAACAAGAGGGAGGTGGGTTGTGGAGAGAAATTCATAATTATCGGAGGATAATTTGATGGATCGGATATGGGGTCTTTATGGGCAGGGAAGAGTTATTGAGGTGATAGATCCGAGATTGAGTGGTCATTTTGAGAAAGAGCATTTTAAACGAATATTTATTTTAGTATTTGCTTACTCGCATCTGGATCCCCACCTATGCACTTGAATCATAAAAACACTGCAGGTCCTCATAAATCCCAATGAAGAGTTGATGTTGCTTCCGTCTTCCAGGCCCGTGGCTATATATTTCATTTTTCCATCGACAACTCCACTTAATTCTCGCTCCACTTATTCCTATTCAAATGAAGTTGGTCGCCCGTACACTCCAAACTCCACATCCATCATGGTAGATAGAGATAAAATTCGTCCCAAATGGATGTGAATTTCGTACGAGCATCGTCGTGGGTTTTCATCGCATTATATAATAAAAGAAATGAAATTTATTTGGATTCACGTTCAAATTAAGGGGTTCGCCTTATTTTCTCATTTGTCTGCCACAAAAGTATGAATGCTCAAGTTTGTTCTCAATGCGGAGGACTCTCATTCCACTAGGTTATTCCATTCATCTCCTAATGGTTCCAAATAGGATATAAGCCAATAAGCATGGGTACCATAGACTGTATAGGGTAATAATTTTATCAATCTAAATGTCAGATTCCTTAGGAGTGTTGGAACTTGGAGTTATATATTTAATATTTTTTTCAAACTCAAAAAAATTAAATTACAAATATTAAAGACTTAATTTTAATACTTTTATAAATTAAATTATAAAGCTTTTAAATGTTGTTGTAGTATAATGAAATTGTTTTTTTTTTTTAATTGAAAATTGTTGATATGATTTTTATTGAAATTTATTGGTATGATTTTTAATTTTAATAGTTTATTGTTTATGGTTATGTCACTACCCTTAGCGGTGATCTACTAAGTGAATGTGCTAGGCTATTTTTGTTTACCGTACCATTTTCATAATCGAACGTTAATTTTGATTTTTTTTAGGCTAACTTAGGCCGCAACCTGCACCAAGGCAATGAAGTCCGAGGCCATATGACAGCCTCTTCTGTTCTTTCTGGTCTTTGTTGTCAATGACAACCTTTTACTCCTCTGTTACGGTGGGGTAAGCCTTTTATTCAATGCTTTCCCTGGCTTGAAGATGCCGATAAAAGTCTACGACATATGCAAACATTTCCAGATAAGCGTTTTATTCCTCGTAGAATAAGTGTCTATTGGCGTGATAACGAAAGGCTAGTTACATATCCATCTGCTTGATCCTTTTATTGTGGCGCTAAACGAATTTTTGTACGATTCGCTGGTCGTTGCCTCCTCTCTTACGCCTATTTTCTGAGCAAATCCATAGATACAAAGTTTGAGCAGTGAGGGAGGATATGTGCATTTTTTAGGATAAATGTATGTACTGCACAATCCAAAATGTCTTTTTTGCTAAAATTACCAGCTCGAAGATCTCAATGGAGTTCGTTGCCACACCTGGGAATTTTTCTCCACTTTCTAAGGTAAATTTCATCGCATATTCAAATTGATTTGGTCAAGAGTGTTTTATGTCAATGTGAGTGAGACTAAAGCTATTGTGGTGAAAATGTAACATACTGTGAGTTTTCATGAATTGATTTTTGTCGTGAACCAAAACGGGAAGATGCTTGCATTTTTAGATTGAAAACCAAGAATAAAGAGCACGATTTAGGGCCACTGCAAAATAGTGAATAACTTTAACAGTAATTTGAAATTGTTTAGTGAACCTTACTTCTTTATTTGTAGTTATTACAATTCAAATGTTGATGAAACTGTTTTATTTGATGTAAAACATGTGAGAATAATGCAGAAATAGAATTAGTTGTGAGTGGTTGAACGAGAGGGTGTAATTAGGAATTGGTTGCACATATTCAGGTTTGTTTCCTCGTTTCCAGGAGGATTAGGTGAGTGCAGTTCCCTATATAAGTGTGATGTAATTGAGCGATTGAATTCATTGTGTTGAGTGAGCTTGTCTCACGTTTATGGTGTTTTATAGTTGTGTTTGTTTTGTTAATTTGGTATCGGAGCGTAGCTGTCTGCGCCTCTCTCCTCTTCGCGAGCAGTGACAGACTCTGCTATTAGAGTGTGCGCAGATTTAAAGTGTGAAGCACTGTCATTTGGTGCGGTTTTTAGCGCGTGAAGCACTGTCACAGCAATCGACCCCTTGGAACAGCAATCGACCTCCTGGTTCGTGAGTCCATTGAAGTCGAGTTTCCTGTGCGTGGTGTTTTTGCTCGAGCAGTGGTCTAAGCCGAAGCCGAAGCAAGTTTGAACAAGTGTTTTAAACGCTGTCGTTCGTGCTTCTGAGATTAAGCATAGCCGCATTCAATTTGAAGTTTGCGTGGCGTGGCGTTTTTAAACGCAGTCTAAGCTGAAGTTTGTGTGGCGTGGCGTTTTTAAACGCTGTCAGCAAATTTCCTGCCCAGTCGACCTGCGTTGAGCAGTGTTTTAAAGATCTGAGTTTGCGTTTTAAAGATAGTCGACATTGTTTTTATTTTGGATTTGCAGCAACGAATCTTGAGCCAGCATTTTTTTTTTTTAAAAAGATTGCTGAGATATATATATATATATAATTGCTGAGCTATATATATATATAATTGCTGAGCTATATATAATTTCCTGGTCGAGTTATTTTAAGTTTTGGGGTTCGGTTTTGTTTAAGTTTTGGGGTTCGGTTACCATAAAGGTTTTTTTTTAAAAAAAAGGAGCAAGTTTGCAAGTTGTTTGAAGTTTAAAAAAAAAAAAAAAAAAACATCAAACTAAATAGAGTGTGAGAAAAGCTTGCAATTTTTTTTTGAATTTGGTCATTGGTGGAGAAATGGCTAATCCCCTTGCAGATTCATAATTTAAATGAGTCTTCAAAACTTGATGGAGAAAATTATGTAAACTGGAAATTTAAGCTCATAACAGTTCTGGAGGCATACAATCTTTGGACGATTGTCAAAGGTGACGAGCCCAAGCCTCAACCACCTGCTGCCACTCAAGACTGGGAGAAGCGTGAAATGAAAGCAAGGGTGCTGCTACGCATGTCAGTGAAGGACAATATTATTCCTCACATTCGGGACTGTGAAACTTCAAAGGCGACATGGGACACTCTCAAAGGTTTGTATGAAACTACTAATGCAAACCGTATTTTATTTTTAAAAACAAAGCTGCTATCTATTAAAATGGAAGCCAATGAGAGCATTAGCAATTTTGTTTCCCGAATTAAAGACCTCAGTGATAAGCTTGGTGATATTGGTGAAAAAGTGTCCAGTACAGACTTGGTAACTGTTGCTTTGAAGGGGTTAGTCCCAGACTATAAAGTCTTTATTTCAGCTCTCTCAGCTAGACCGACACCTCCTACGTTTGAAGAATTGGCTGGAATTCTTCTTCAAGAAGAAGAGCGCATGAAAAATTTTGACCTAGAGTCAAATGGTTCTGATTTGGCTTTGACTGCAAGAGGCAAACGACCATTCCGAGGGAGACCATGGGACAGGAACAGAGGCCGATTTCAAGCAAAACAAAAAGGTATGGCACCTCCTGATTCTTATGTTAAGAGGAACATTGAATGTGATTATTGTGGAAAACCTGGACATCTAGCTAAAGATTGCTATAGGAGAAAGAATAATGAATCAAATCAAAGACATAGAAGGCATAATGGAAATTACATAAACAGAGACACCTCAGTGACTGATGGATTTAAAAATCTTAAGTTATTTCTTTCTGATGCTGCATTGTCTGCTGAAACTGATGATGAGAATGCATGGTTCATCGATTCTGGTGCATCAGCACACATGACTTGTAATAAAGAATGGTATGATAAATATTATGAGAAATCTGATGGTACACACATTTACCTAGGAGATGACAGGTCACTTAAAGTTCAAGGCTATGGCATAATAAATGTGTACTTACCTAATGGACAAATGCGACAGATTCATAATGTGATGTATGTACCTGCTCTCAGAAAGAATTTGATATCTGTTTCCACTATAACTGATAATCATTTAAAAGTTGAATTTGGTAAATTGGGGTGTATAGTGAAAGATGTTCAGGACCACTACAGGGTTGTTTCTACAGGTACCAGGGTTGGAGGATTATACAGATTGGATGTGACAATGAAGCGCCATGTTGCATTGACATCCAAAGAGACATCGACAGCAGAATTATGGCATCACAGGTATGGGCACCTAAATTACAATGATTTATCGTTGTTGCAAAGAAAATCAATGGTTGAAGGTCTTCCTGTTATGAAGTGTGAACATTTACCATGTGAAGCTTGTGCACTTGGTAAGCAGCATAGAGAAGAGTTTCCGGTTCATACTGAGAAACGAAAGTATGATATAGTTGAATTAATTCACACTGATGTATGTGGACCTATGCAAACTAGGTCTCTTGGTGGTGCTTCATACTTTGTTATTTTTATTGATGATAGATCTAGGTATACCTGGGTATATTTCATTAGAAGGAAAAGTGACATATTTGAGTATTTTAAAGAGTTTCGAACTATGGTTGAAAAACAAACAGGCAAGTGCATTAAAATACTCAGATCTGATCAAGGGGGTGAATATAAGTCAAAAGCATTTAACACCTATTGTAAATCTAATGGAATTCAACAACAGTTCACAGTGCCACATACCCCTCAGCAAAATGGTGTTGCTGAGCGATGGAATAGAACCTTGGTGGAATCAGCTCGTAGTATGCTGCAAGGTAAGAACATCTCTAATGGTTTCTGGGCAGAAGCCATTAACACTGCTGTTTATCTAAAGAATCGATGTCCCACTAAGCAATTAGTTTTTCAAACTCCTTTTGAGGTTCTTCATGGTTATAAACCTGATGTGAGTCATTTCAAAGTCTTTGGATGTACTGCTTTTGCTCATATTCCTAAGGCTAACAGAAGAAAACTTGATGCCAAGTCAATCAAGTGTGTTTTCATTGGATATTGTACGGATCAGAAGGCCTATAAATTGTTTGATCCAAGTTCCCATAAACTATTTGCAAGTCGTGATGTGTTGTTTCATGAGCAGGCTGATAAAAGTAATACAAAGAATGATGCATGGCATATATCTAATGATGCACATGTCAAACTTGATACTTTGATTAAGCAGGAACAGGAACAGGTACAGGTACAGGTACAGGATCAGGATGAGAGCAGCGGTATGAGCACATCTAGCAGCAGTGAGTCATCACAAGGGGGTGATTCACCTCAAAGCCGACGAATCATGGATGGAACACCCACAGGCATTGAAGCACCAAGAAGATCGTCCCGACAGACTCAGCTTCCTGCAAGGTATAGAGACTATGCCTTAATGTCTAATATAATGAATGTTGAAGAACCAATTGATTATGAGCAGGCTAAACAACATGAACCATGGATTAATGCTATGAATAATGAGTATGCTTCTCTTATGAAAAATCAAACATGGGAATTAGTGGAACTTCCTGAAAATAAAGTTCCAATTGGAAGCAAATGGTTGTACAAATTGAAATTTAAAGCAGATGGTACAATTGATAAATTTAAGGCAAGATTAGTAGCAAAAGGATATGCTCAAAAGGAGGGAATTGATTATGAAGACACTTTTGCACCAGTAGCTAAGTTGAATACAATTAGATTACTGATTGCCTTAGCCAAAAAACATAATTGGAATATACATCAATTGGATGTCAAATCTGCTTTTCTAAATGGTGATTTAAAGGAAGAAGTTTATTTGGTTCAACCTGAAGGGTTTGTCAAACAGGGACAGGAGCATCTGGTCTGCAGGTTAAGAAAGGCATTGTATGGTTTGAAACAGGCGCCGAGATCATGGTATGTAAAGATTGATACCTTCTTTCTTCAGAATGGATTTGTGAAAAGCAAAAATGATCCTAACTTGTATGTTAAGAAAGATGGAAAAGGAAATGTTGCTTTAATATCTTTGTATGTGGATGATCTCATTATAACAGGTAGTGCTCACAAGTTAATTGAAGAAATTAAAGTTCAGTTGTCACAGGAATTTGAAATGAAAGATTTGGGTGAATTGCATTACTGTTTAGGAATTGAGGTATGGAGAGAGCCTGGTAAAACTTTGATCACTCAAAGAAAATATACTAAGGAGATTCTTAAAAAGTTCAATATGACAGATTGCAAAGCTATGTCAACTCCCTTAGAACAGAATGCAAAGTTGTACAAAGAAGATGGATCGAAAGAGGCAGATGGAACATTATATCGTCAGTTAGTGGGAAGTTTGAACTATCTCACCACTACCAGACTAGACATTGCATACTCAGTCAGTATCCTTAGTCAATTCATGGCTAAGCCTTCAGGAAATCACTGGAATGCTGCAAAGAAAGTTCTCAGATACTTAAAGGGAACAGTGAATTTAGGTATTATGTATACTGATGAATCTGATGTTGCACTGACAGGTTTTTCTGATTCAGATTGGGCAGGAAATCCAGATGACAGACGATCTACCTCTGGCTATGCATTTCATATTGGATCAGGGGTCGTATCTTGGAGTAGTAAGAAACAGCCAATTGTTTCTTTATCATCAACAGAATCAGAGTACAAAGCTTTGACCAATGCCACCTGTGAAGCTATTTGGTTGCGGAGAATTCTTGCAGATCTTGAAGAGGTGCAAAGTGGTTCAACATGTATCAATTGTGATAATCAGAGTGCTATCAAATTAGCACATAATCCAGTTTACCATGCTAGAACAAAACACGTTGAGTTACAGTACCACTTTGTACGTGAGAAAATTGAGTCCAATGAAATTGAATTGATATTTTGTAATACCAAGGATAATGTGGCTGATATATTTACTAAGCCCCTTGGTAAAATCAAATTTGAAGTTTTTAGAAGTCAATTAGGTATTGTAGACAATCCATTTCTCCATTAAGGGAGGATGTGAGAATAATGCAGAAATAGAATTAGTTGTGAGTGGTTGAACGAGAGGGTGTAATTAGGAATTGGTTGCACATATTCAGGTTTGTTTCCCCGTTTTCAGGAAGATTAGGTATGTGAGTTTCCTATATAAGTGTGGTGTAATTGAGCAAAGAAATTCATTGTGTTGAGTGAGCTTGTCTCACGTTTGCTGGTGTTTTATAGTTGTGTTTGTTTTGTTAATTGATCATAGGAATCCCCATCAAACTACAAATCCATGCCTTGAATTCCTACACCTAAATGCTAACAAGAAAATCATAAATCTTGCAGTACTGCATTGGGATTGTTGACATGAAGGAGAATTTATTATCAACAGTTAAGAGTAGCTATGTAGGTAAGTTTTCTAAGCCCAAGTAATTTACATAAATATGCAATGTTAATATGTTTAATTCTTCTAAATGAACTGAAGAAATTTATATTACACGTATATCTCTGCAATCTTAATCCATTTAATCCCTTTCACCAGTAGTTCAAGTGATGGGATGTTTCAGACAAGGCTTCAGACTTTGACATTTGCCAGGGAATTTATTCTGAGAAGGTTATCCGACAAATCCTTACAAGACGCTTTGTTTTCTATTTGTTCAGTGTTTGAAACTCAGTGTCCCTTCTTGTAACAATTATCATGGCATGGGTTCGAATCTCCCTGGAAAATAATCGTGAGGTTTTGAACCTTACTTATATATACCTCATTTTCCTTAAAGATAAGCGTATGATTTTTATTTTTTTTCAAAGAAACAAATATTGATTTATAGGCCATGATCCTTACATATTTTTCATGCTCCAGTAACGTACTATTTTTAGAGGTCCAAAACGTGGAAAAATTATTGTTATGGAAATTTTGTCCCATTATTCTTAATAAATGTTGGCTATAAACTAAGAAAAATGCTCCTAATAACATTCTAAATCTACATAGCATCAGAAATATTTAAAAAATTCATGATTATATGCTAGAGTAGGCTCGTGGTACGCCAACCTCGCCATTGGCATCTAGTCGAGTAGTCAGGACTATTTCCATTCGCTGAATTGTGCTATTCCCCCAATTGACCCGACCACATGGGTCCCTCCCCAAGTCGGGGGTTGGGACTGATTGTCTTAATTCCAAAACCACAAGGGGGCCCAATTATGGGTTGGGACCCACCTCACATACTTGCAATTACGGGTTGGGACCCACCTCACCTGCAAACAAGTATGAAGTCAGACTGTGGACATGGTCGAGAGGGCAGGTTACTCTATTACTCTAAAATTTTGGCGGCATTCCAGCATTATCCTATAGATTGTGTGTTGAACACCATTCTATCTTTCGAATTGGGTCTCCTCCAAATGGTTCCCCTCCTCCACTCATGCCTCTGCAACCTTATATGGCACGTTTCGACAATGCCTTAGTTCAATCATCTTCCCCTTTAACAAGCCATGGAAAAGATGATAATATGACAGCTTTTGGATAAAGAAATTAGACAACATGTATGCAAGTAAAACGCACATGGTACTTTTATTAAGTCACAAACTTAATTACATGGTGTGGCCCCTCACGGCTTGGCCGCTATTGGGCCTATTTTTGTCTCCTTTTTACACCTTATTTTGTTATCTTTTGTGATACCTTGCTCCATTTTGACCCTTTTGACACTTTAAAATCTGCCTTTATCCTTGTTAAATGGTCCAAGTCAATGAGTAGAGGTAAAGTCACAAATTAGGCCTATTTTCATATTTATTTGATTGATATAGATAGATGTTAAGTGAAATTATATTCTATTGCTAAATTTGGTTGTAACTTTACTAGGATTTTTAAGCATGAGGATAACAACTCGATGGCATTGGCAGATTAAATTAGCATATCAACATTCATATTTATTTTGCACTTAGAAGTTGTTCGGTACTTAGTTTTGTACCTAATTCAGTACCACTTTCTGTAAATTCAGTACCAGTCAATTGAACAATGTTTCCAAAGCAATAGTGTTATCCTCTCATACTTCTTTCGACAACAACTGTAACTTTCTCTCCCAAGAATAGTACTACGATAGATCTCCATGGATATGTTAGACTGGATTAGTGATCTTCGAGATTTGACTTGTCTTAATTAAGTCCATATCATATCTTGTATGGTTTTATTGTTTATTCAGTTAGATTTATCTTTAGGCTATGATATCCTTAAAAGGATAAATTATCAGTACTACCAAGGTTGGAAGGGGGAAAAGAGAGAACATAACAGGAGAATAGTGACAACACTGGAACATTTCAAGACTATTTTATTTGCAATTTGGAACTATGATGTATATGTATTATTGAATACTTTTAATATAATATTTATCGCATCTATTCCTTAATCATTGGTGTATTATTGAATAGTTAAGTTTATTGTAATAATTTAACTTTCCTTGGGCCGTGGAAAGGGCCCACCACTGGTATTTGTTAATTTTGTAACCATTTTTAGTTAGAATATAATTGCATGTTAAGGCATAGATTAATTGCATACTTCGCTTATGATTGCTATCAATTTCTTTCGAGTGTTTAAGAATATTGTTTCAATATTTAATGTTTGATTATATTTATTTAAATTTATAATTTTAATGTTGAGCTTATTACAAATTCAAGTCTTAATTAGATTGCTAAACAAAGAGTTAATTTTAGATTCTTTGTTTTCATAAATGGCATCAGAGGATTTCTAATTAGACTTCTTCAATAAGATTAGGTTCTTTGAATACTTATCATATAATATTTCATTTTTTCATTTCTCAATTAAGTTATTTTAATATTTAAGATTATAATTACAGGATTGAACTTCCAGTCTATTTCATCTATTACCAAAAAACTATAGTGCCATATTTTGAATCTTGAAGACAAAGTTTCGATTTTTCACGAGTTATGAATCTATAATTAAAGTTTTCGAATTTTTCTTAGGTTCATAGAAGTGTACCTAGATCATATTGTATTGTAACTCAAAGCTTACGATCTCTAGTTGATACTATAATGAGAGGCAATTAATTCAACAATTAAAAAGCCTAACATGTTTGGGGTCGTTTCCCGGGAGTTGCAAACAATCTAGGTAATATTTTTCTTTGATAAGAGTCGGTAGATTCATGTTTGTGATAGAAATTTTGCAGATAAACAAGAGGATGTAGAAAGTACAGTAAGACATGTGTGAAGAGCCACACATCCACTATGGTGGGGTTGCTCCAAAGTCTGCTTGTCCTTGATCAATTTCTTTAGTTTCTTTTTCATATGCGTAGAGCTAAAGGTAGGCTTAGAGATAGTAAAGGAAGATTTATTTAGGGTGAGAAGTTTCCTTCATATTTTTTTGGTCCTACAAAGACCCCCATAATTAACAATACTAATTGTTATGTAGGCATCATGGGGAAAGGATAAAATTTAGTTGTGGCAATAGCCTTAAACAAGGGGGCATCGTATACATAAGAAACTATATAGTTTGGAGGTATATCACAACAAGAAAAAATTGTATTGGAAGAAGATGTGGAGACATAACATGTATCGATACTCCAGGAGGTGGTGATTTCACAAGTAGAATCTGCAGTGGGAGTACCGTAGAGAGAATTAGGAACTGTGTGTGTAAGACATAATTTAGGTGAATATTATTCTAGTTGAGACACTACACCATATTATATCGCTTTCAAATAATTTGGAGGAGTGGAAGGCACATAAGGTAAAGAGAGAATAAAAATTGATAGAATTAATGGAAATGGTGGCAAAAGAGAAGGACCTAGAGGAGGACCTGATGAAAATGAACGTGAAGAGGAAACAAAGACCACATTTAGGTTCCCCATCTTGGATGTCTCAAGGAATGTTACTATGAAGAAAATACCTTTGGAATCTCTTCCACTTTTTCATGGTATTTCTTCAGAGTACCCTGATTCTTTTTTGTTTGAGTTCGACATTATTTGCAGGAGTTGAAATTATCATGATGATGATCACAAACTCAAACTTTCCCTGCCACTTTGAAAGATTCAACACTTCAGTGATTCATGAGCTTGGGGAAAAATACCATCTTTTAATGGGATGAAATGAAATATGTTTTTCTTAAAAAGTACCAAGATTAATATAAAAGTAGAGACATCAATGACATTTTTAGAATGTAACGAATGGAAGAGGAGATTCTAGAAGAGAATCTTGAGATATTCCTTTATAACTTTCATAAGTCTCGAATAGGTAATCTAGACGAGAAAAATATTAGGAATGTCTTCTTAAAGGGACTAAGGGAATATTGTATAGAAACATTAAACCTCTTAAGCTCAGGAGACATCTACAATAAACCTTTTTTTGATAATGGGGAACTTTGTAGAACATATTATAGGAGTCAAGCTAAAATAGGAAAAAGGGTTCAAGACAATACATGAGACTCTGTAATAAGAATTACTAAACCTATTCAAAGGGGAGTTACTCGAACATAGTTGGGGAATATTTTAGAAAACTTTAAAACATATATCTTAAATATCATTAGTGATTAATTGGACATTCTTAAGATCAATAAAAATATGGAAGAAGAAAAGGATTCTTTAGCCATCTTCTATCCTAAGTGTAGAAAGAAACGCGTTGAAAGAGAGTGCCATGTAAATGTAATGGAGTTTTGTGGAATTTTTACGCATGATCACCCAACTCAACAATTCCCTTCCTTACAAACTAGGGGCTGAAAAAAGTGAATCTTCCCATCCCCCTAGAAGACCACCATGGAGGGAACCAAATCTAGTATGTATTCTTATCCCCTATACCAAACTTACAATCCTCAAACATCTTATTCCCCTTGGTCAACTCAATCGTCTCAAATTTCACTAGGGAGTGAAGGATGGAGAGGAAATCCTTATGGGAATGTCTATCAACCCCAATTTCCAACACCCTCATACTCCCAATATCAACCATAATACCTAACATATGCACCATATGCACCTAATGTACCTCAATATCAGCACACCGCATCAACTGGCATTGTGATTACCACAACCACCACAACAACCACTCTCATTATCGCAAGGTACTATCGACCTTCACAACATATACAACAACCATTTTATTCAAATACTCCAAGACCAATGTAGTTGCCCGCAAAAACTGTATCTAATCCCAATAATAGAAATCCTCAACTTGTCCAAAACATAGAATTGCATACCTTCCCCACTTATGTCATTACTTCTTTTCCTGTAAATTAAATTCAACTAAGTGTTGGATAGGGTAACCCTAGGCTGAAGTTTTTGTAAAGAATTTGCAGTTTCGAGAGTGGAGTGCATGATGCGTAGATGTTTTAGGGTCTTAGGGTCTTTGGGGCGGGTCAAAGTCCCTTATTTTGTAAATGGAAGGGAATATTTTGAGTACTTTCAGCTCCGCCCATGGTTTTTTGACCATGGTATTGTAAAATAATTAGTTATATAAGGAGCTATCATAGTGAGTCGAAGGATATAGAATGCATATGGATGTAATTATAGATCTGAATTAGAGGTTGTATTCTGTTGTTTTTTACAAAAGATAAGGCTCCTGCAGCTGAGTGCGCAGAGATCTTAGAAACTCTGCAGCTGAGTGCGCAAACCCCTGTACTTGTGTGTGTATGGCAAAAAGCATTGTATTGAGAAGATATGAACTAATAATAGAAGAATTTGAAGACAAATATGTGTTCTTAATTATATGTTTGCTTTATCTGTGTTTTGGGCTTATCTGTGCTAGATCAGTGTTTTTATCTATAACTGCATCGTGAAGTCATGAATATGGCTTAATATGATGATTAAGGCATAATAAACTACAAGTGCATAGTGCGCAATCTAGTTAAGTAGTATTGTTGAACAACGTCTGTATATTAAGCACATTGGTATTGGGAAGCTCTGAATAGGTCTTAAGTGAATATTAGACCTAAAGCCACACTCCATAGTCCCTCTAGATGCGGAAACCTGGTTCTGGCATCCCCTAATATTGCCTCGGTTGAGACTTTAGTCTGTGCAGCAGATCGTTTCCGAAAGGGCTGGTAACAGAGGGTTTTGTTGGTTCATGCAGCCATCTTTGAACCTTGGTCTAGGCCCCCTCAAGCCAATAAACGGTTTTGTTAATTCTAGCTGTGAAGTTCATTTTTGAACATATTTTGTCAAGGTTTGGTTGCCCGAAGATCTCAATGAGAGATAAAGGATCACATATCTTGAACGAGACTATTGAAGCATTGACAGAGGAGTTTTGAATGCATCAACAAAAGAGTACACCGTATCATCCTCGGGAAAATGGAACGGTCAAAGCTTTTAAAAAAATTCAAAGAATGCTCTAACTAAGGTGTGCAACGTCAACAGGGATAGCTGAGATTTGAGAATTCCTGCAGTATTATGGGCATACAAGACTACCTATAAGAATTTGATGGGTCAGACTCTATTTAGATTGGTGTATGGATAGGAAGAAGTGGTGTCAATGGAGTATATTATGCCTAGTCTTAGAATCGCAACAGTTACAGATATTTCTAACAATGATATTATGGAAGAAATATTGGAACAACTGCTCGCACTAGAAGAAGATTAGTTCATCGTTAGATTTCACCAAAAGGTGCACAAGGAGAGGGAAAAGGCCTAACATGACCGACATATTAAGCAGAAACTTTCAAGAATGGAGATTTAGTTCTTTTGTATGACAGTAAGTTCGCAAAGTTCCTGAGTAAGTTGTAGATGCACTAGTTAGGACCATACATCGTAAGGAATATTTTGGATGGTGTTGTAGTTTAGCTGGCGACGCTGAATGGCGAGTTGTTTCCTGTACGCATCAATGGTAGTAGGTTAAAGGTATATAGGGACTACTATGTCCCCGGGGCTTCGCATTGGCTTTATGGCCAGAGTGCAATCTTAGTGCTACACACATTTGAAAGAGAGCACGAGACTATAAACTAACTTGCTGGAGAAAGGCTTTGTCGAAGAGGAGATGTTGCGAAGTATGCATGAAGCTAGCGCAGTTGGAAGAAACCACGTTGAAGGAGACATAAATGTGACAAAAAGGAGGTTCTGATGAATTTCATCCAAATATGACCGTTGGAGAAGGAATAGTTGATTTGATAGGAACCTTGTCGTTAAAAGGAGCAGGAAGGATGCATTTAATGAGCATATATAAGCGAATTCGCTACCAAATCGCATTTATGAGGAACATCTGAAGGGGATCATGGAGTTTGAATTTCAAATTTATCATAAATATGGCATCCCGCACCACATTAAAACACTTTGCGCTCTGAGAATTATACTTGTGTTTTTATGCTTGAGAAATAGCTGAGTGTCCTGCTGCATGTCTGGAAATAGTTTCGAGGATATTGAGCAAGAATTTATTAGACATGGGCTAGGATTCATAATGATTGCTACACCACCAACAAATGTAACAGGGTTGATGTTGTGTAGGTAAATCCTCTCTGCAGATGGAGACGATCCCTTTAGCCCTAGAGTGGGTCTAGCAACAAGGGAACAAGCTAATGTGTAGGTTCCTAGTTAACGAATGAAATAGGTTGGGATAGATTGTCCTACCTGGAGTCCAACGCAATTTTCGTAGCTATAGTAGTGGTGGCCTCTTATTCTCTGCCTCGACAGGTCGTGGTCCTTCAGAAATGGTACTCGGATTCCTGCACAAAAATCAAAGGACAAGGGCAACATACAAGACAATAATTGCATTCATAACTAGCTAATCAGTCAATGAAGATTAAACATATTGCATAAAATAAACCATATTAAGACAAGATGGTAAGCAGACATTAATAATTTATATATAAATAGAAGAAAGAGATTACAACCAGAGCCTTGACGTCGCAACCTCCTTTAGCAGGTTCAGTCAAAGCGCATCTCAAAGGATCGTCAGAGAATTGGGATGAGGTGATGACATAAGCCTAATCTCTCTCTCAGCAAAGGTCTCTTTCTCTGCTCTATCTCACTAGAAAAATGTTCAGCAATTCTCTTCAGCCATTCAGCTATAATTACCTAGTGCATAAATGGGAGATAGATTTATTTATAGAGGGAGAGGAGGAGGTTGGGATCCCTACAATGGTGGAAGGGAGGCCTTATCCTTTGGGAGGTTTCCCAAAAATATGAAAACAAGTGGCCAAAGGAGGGTGTTCGTGGTTATTCAGTCGAACCACCCAAACTGACTCGCCCACAAAGTTGTTAACATGGAAACTTAGCCTCTATATTTAAAAAACATTCCAAAAACAGCTTGGCGTGGTTAGCTCACTCGGACAGAGCGCTAATGGGTGTGGGGCCCAGTGTTAATCTTCCTCATTGGCACGAGGGCATAACGGTCTACTAGCACTAACCCAAAAACATGTGTTTCTGATGGTCTGCTAAGGGAATTTTCAATAGAAGGAATGTTGTCCTCATGGAAAGGGATGCAATGATGGTATTTGCAAGGCATGACACTTCTTATTAGTCATAGAAATGGTCCTCCAATGTGCGGGATGGGGATTGCAGGGATGATGATAAAATGTTGTGTAAAAGTTGAGGTATCCTAGGAAACAAACCGCTGCAGGAGAATCATAGCCTAAGAAGCCGAAGAAGACTGCACTTCGACAATTACCCAGGAAGAAAATTCCCAAAGAGAAACAGAATAAGGTGAAGCAGGATCGACAGAAGCAACCAATTGAGGTCAAGGAGTTTGAAGAAGAAGAAGAATTTCTTCCCGAAGGATTCGAAGACATCAATGCAGAGGATGTGGAACCTTTCTCCAAGTTTCCCCCATATATACCGCTAAGGAATTTGGTAACTGCGAAGCCCACGAAGGACCTAGACATAGTCAAATTTAAGATATTTACACCATTTCTACCTGGAGAAGTGTTGATTGAGGGAGATATATTGGTAAAAGTGCCAAGTTGCACATGAAAGACTGGGATTTCAATGATCGCAACAAATATCCTCAGTTTGAACAGAGTAAGTACTCATGGTTTATTATGAAAATGTTGGAGTGACAAGGGTAGAGCCACTTAGGTGGGAGATAAGACTTCAACACACAAGACTGATGAACATGCTCTATATTCCACACTTTGGGCATAGTAACATCAATACAATCGGTGTGCGCCAGTTGCTGGCCCTCGTGCATGATGACTGTCTTTGGTTGAGGGAAAGAGTCCTCAATGATGAGATGTTAATCCAAAGGATAATTGTGCTTACATGTCATGGATTGGACCCCATCAATGTGTTTGTCGGAAAATATCAAGACAAGAAGCTGGCCGAAAAGATGAAGAAAGACTTTGGCTTAACAAAGGGATCTCGGGGGTATGCTATTAACTCCATTAAGGATAAGTCAGTGCACTTTGACGCACATATTCTAGTAGAGAAGATCATGTGGAAGTGCCACACATAGGAAGTGTTAGCGCCCAAAGTGTCTTTGGTTGTGCAGTGCATCAAAGGAGTCCAGTTCAATTGGGATGGGTATTTATGCAAAGAGTTCTTGAGCGATTGTAGGGAAACGCAGGAGGAAGGTAAGCAATTCCATTACGCGTGGTTATTTCTCTTAATTATGCTGATGGCATGGAAATATCTTGATAAGTCATAGTTCTCCATTGTGGACCTGGAAATCTACGAGGCTGCTGTTTAGTCAATTTAATGTCCTAAATTGTTAACATAAATTATCGACCAGGGCTAGTAAACTGATGAAGTGTAATGCACTATATGTGCCTGAGTATCCCTTTTTTATACTTCGTTGTTTTGAGGTTTTGTTGATGTTTTTGGGAGTTTTTACATTTTGATTCTTAGCATTCTATGAAAAAGATGAATTTAATCTATTTTAAAAAGGAAGGAAAGAAAATGTTTATCAAATGAATTAAATCAGAGTTTTATTCACAAGTTTTTGAAGTTTATTTTCTAATGGTGAAAACTAGAAAATTCTAATCCATGGATATTGCAACTCAATTGAGAATTCAAGAAATGAAAACAACTAATAACTCAAACATTACAACTAAATCCAATTCATATAATTAAGATTTATTGGAAGAGCTTTTGAAAAAGATTAAGTGTAGTGTATGAGGATCTCCTATAACATGAAATGAAATACTAAAACAATAACTCAAACCTTTCAACTGAATCCAATTCATATAATTGAGATTTATTGAAAGAGCTTTAGAAAAGGATTAAGTGTAGTGTATGAGGATCTCCTATAACATGAAATGAAATACTAAAACAATAACTCAAACCTTACAACTGAATCTAATTCATATAATTGAGATTTATTGGAAGAGCTTTAGAAAAGGATTAAGTGTAGTGTATGAGGATCTCCTATAACATGAAATGAAATACTAAAACAATAACTCAGACTTTACAACTAAATCCAATTCATATAATTAAGATTTATTGGAAGAGCTTGAGAAAAGGATTAAGTGTAATGTACGAGAATCTCCTATAACATGAAATGAAATACTGAAACAATAACTCAGACTTTACAACTAAATCCAATTCATATAATTAAGATTTATTGGAAGATCTTGAGAAAATGATTAAGTTTAATGTATGAGGATCTCCTAGACAATTACTGTATCTACAAGTCACTAACCATTTCAATTTAAGATTTAGATGGTCTTTACTTGGTTGATCACAGTATCTGTTTAACCATAAAAGACAAGAAATGAAACCTAAGCAACTACTGCACTTGTGAGTCACTATCCATTCATTTAACAAACTTTACTCAGTTGGATACAATAATTTCAATTTATGAAAGCAGTAAAGAAAACACAGAGAAATGCTTAAATAGAAACTAGAATGAACTTATCTAGAAAATGCATGAAACCTCCTCGAATAGCAGGGGCCCTTTGCTACCAATTCGGTGTAATCCTTAGCTCCTTGAAGATGTGATCAAAATAACATCAAAGAACTTCTTTATTGATAAACTCACAAATTTACATCCCATTCCATCTCAAGCCTTGTTACAAAACATGCTATAATCCCTTCTCTTCTTCTCCTATTTTTTCACACCCATGATAGGAGAAAGCTTCCCCTATTTATACAAAAATATGAGAATTTATCTCATTAATGAGAGTCCACGAATCTCTCCCTCTATCTCTAGAGTTACAATCAAAATAGGAAATGATAAGACATATGTCTTTTTAGAGTTTCAATACAAAATAGGAAGTGAGACACATATCTTCTTAGAGTTTTAATACAAAAAGGAAATGAAACACATATCCTCATGATCCCATGATCTTCTCCACTCAAATTCGAATTTGGTTTTGGTAGGCCACATAAAGGTCTTTTAGAAGCTTCCTTTTTACCTACACATGGCAACAATCTCATCCCACTTGTTAGGTATAAGAATATGCACATTATTTTCTAATTTTTAACCACAAATTCACTTAAAAATGCTAAGAATTAATAAAGTTTGGAAAAACATAAATGTAACCCAATAGTGGTAATGGTAAGGTAAATGTAATGAATTTGAGGTGGAGTGAAGATGGTAATATGGAAATATAAGTGAAAATGTAATGGAAGTGAATGACAATTTCAAGGCCCAACATACCCTCCAACTGAAGCTATTGCATGTCCTCATGCAATCTATTACATTAATTCTTTTTTATCCTTGAGATTTGGCTTAACTTTGCATGATGTCATTTGATAACTTCATACTTTTGCAAAGTGTTTTACTTGAATTGCAACATGGTTGGTTCTTGTGTTACAACCATATTTTGTTGTTGCATTCAATTTTGACCTTTGATCTTTGCATAATGATAATTTGATTTTTATTGCAAAGTATATCTTTATTGGTTTGCATCATGATTGGTTCTTGTGTGACAAGCATGATTGTGTTTGTATCCAATCATCTTTTGAGTACTTTTGAAAAGCCATTGTATGCTCATAATAATAATGTAATAGTTAATATCTTTTGGAAGCATGTGGGTTTCTGAATGTGATATGAACGTGGAAAAGTATGAATATGAATGTATTCCCCCCCCAAACTAATGGTATTGGCAATTTTATGAAATGAGGAAGAGATGTTTTTTTCCAAAAATTATCATTCTAGATTTTCAAGGAATTCTATGGTAAAAAGTTAGAAAATGACGTACCTTAACTTACCCTTTGGAAATGGATGAGTTGCATGTGTGTACTGAAGAGTGTGGCTGTTGATGTTGTTGGACTATGTAAAAAAATGAATTTGATTACTTCTTTGTTCTCTTTGTGCTGATGACAAGATTGGGATCTTTATTGCTGTTGATACAAATTGATTTCTGCTGCAAAGTGTTGAAATAATGTATTCTTCAATCGTTACAAAATACGATGGTGCAATTCTAGTCATGTGAATAAATGTGTTGATGTCAAGCATGAAGAGAAGTCATTGGATTACCGACCATTGATGAATGTCGTTAACCAATGCGAGGCAAACTCACCATTAATGTCAATGAGTTCCAAGGTACCTAAGTACATCTTGTGAAGTGCGAATAAATGGGCCGATGTCAAGCTACTTGCAAGATTTGACGATCAAGGGAAATTGATGTATTTCCATGATTTTCAGCGAGAGAACTTGTCATTAATGCATACAAGCCTCAAGGTACTATTAGGGACTCTAGTCTTGGACCTAGATAATGTGCTGATGTTGATAGGCCAAGACTTGTTAGAAGGAAGGCCTTAAGGAATCCTCCATCATCTAACACGAGCATGAAAGAATAATTTTTGAAGGACTATGGATTCAATAATTTGCATTGAAGAAAGTTTTATTTACAAAATGAAAAGGATAGGAAAAAGAAAATGGAAATGGACGATGAAAAATGGAAAATGACAATGGGAAATAAGCATGTAGGTGAGCTTCTTGATTTTATTTGTGGAGTAGACAAAAGAGTAATGGAAAGTGTATGTGAATGAAGGAAACTGAACAACTAACTCTTGCTGGGAAAATAATGGTGGTTTTCTTTGAATTTCTTGGTTGGGTTTACAATTCAAAAAGGGAGGAAAAGTGATGGTCTTGATGAATATGAACATGGACTTGTTCTTATGTTTCTCATGAAATCGGTCCTTTGAAAACCAATTATGTTCTCAATTAGTTTCCTTCCATGATCATTCGATCATCCCAAACCTGCAAACAAACTTGACATAAAGAACATAAGTGTGTTAAAAAAGAAATGGCCAATTCCTTTCTGATTCTTACACAAAAATTAAATGTCAAATGAAATAGATTAAGGTAAACCAAAAAGTTCTATATTCGGTCCAATTCATGATATCGATAACAATCCATTTTTAAAGAATAACCATGAAAAATAAATCAACTCCTTGTTGTTGGATGACTTCATGCACTGGGCTCAGTCAAACAATTGGCATCACAAAGATTTGTTGTGTCCTGCAAGTTAAAACTTCATAGGAAAACACATATCAACAATATTAATGCCAAATGTTCAGAAATCATCTAAATAATCTTCCAATTGTCCTGCAAACCATTATTGAGAAGAAATTATAATAATTTTTTTTATTTTTTTATTTTTTATTTTTTATTTTATTTTATTTATTATTATTATTATTATTTGAATTTTGTTTTCTTTATTAAAAAGAAATTATTAATAAAGATTTTATTTTATTTTATTTTATTTTTATTTTTTATTTTTTTTATTTTTTTTTAATGAAATAAAGCATGGATGAAATAATCGTCTTTATGAATGTTTTTGAAACAAAGTCATGCCAATGCCTCTTTCATGCAAGATAAAAATAAAAAGCTTGAAATTTCTAAAGTCAAGTTCCTAACTATGAAGGAGATGGAGGCAGAATCCTTCTCAATTTATACAACTTGCATTTGATGCACATGTGATAATGTCTTTGACTCAAATAATCCATTTGTCACTCATCATGTGCCACCACGGATGAATTCTGCCACATTTTCCTTCAAATAAGGAAATTAGATCCTTGATTATTTCTCAAAATTGAATTTTATAAAATCGTCACTCTTTACATAAAAAAAAAAAAACATTTTTTTCTCACGCACATTGCAAATTAGTGCTCCAAAGAACCCTGAATTTCTCTCAAATGGATACGAATTTACAAAAAGTTCTTATAGAATTACCTAATTCACCCTGTTCCCGAAAAAAACTTATGTTTTAGTTTTTTCTAATGCGCCTCGGTTTGCTCAGAATATGCATTTTATAATCGGGTGTTTTTAACAATTACGCATTTCTTTTTTCTGACAATTACTTCTACAATAAAATTGATGTGGTTTGATTTTTTTATTTGCAGGTTTTGATGTGTAATGGCTTGTATCTCACACAGAGAAGTTCAGATCGATCCCTCTCATTTCAATTACCTGCAATGGAAACTACAATTTTCTCTTCATCAACAGTCTGCAATCTTCTCTTTATCAACAATTTCTTCATATGATACACTTCCATTGTATGTCCCTGCAATTGAATTTGTAATCTTCTCTTCATCAACAATTTTCAATCTTCTCCTCATCAACAATTTTCAATCTTCTCCTTATCAACAATTTCTTCATATGATATACCTTCATTGTCTGCAAATTTTTAAAAATGATTTCTAATAATTGTTGTTTGAGGAAAAACGAATATGGAAAAGAGAAGGTTCTTTTTTTTTAATTGCAGTGCATAGGTCTTTGTGTGGATTGAAGGCCTGCATATATGCGTAAGGCCAAACCAAAGGCTAGCCTCATGCATATGTGTGGGTCTTATTTCCATGAGCCAAAACTTTTTTTTTAATTTTTTTATTGATTTTTTAATAAAATTATATATATTATATTTTCAAAGATACACATATATATTTCATTAAACAAAAAAATTATTGAAATTAAAATTTTTCATCATTTTTAAAGTTTATTGTAAAATTAAATGAAATGATGAAAACATAATTTATTATTATTTTTAACATAAAAATTCTTTTTCTGATCCTCTAGATCACACAAAGTGCAGGAGGAGAGCATACTCAAGAAATTATTAATTTTTTTTAGATGTAAGAAATAAGGCTACTTGGTTACACTTCCCTGGCAACGGCGCCAAAATGTTTAGTCAATTTAGTGTCCTAAATTGTTAACATAAATTATTGACTAGGGCTAGTAAACTGATGAAGTGTAATGCACTATATGTGCCTAAGTATCCGTTTCTCCTACTTCGTTGTTTTGAGGTTTTGTTGATGTTTTTGGGAGTTTTTATATTTTGATTCTTAGAATTCTATGAAAAAGATGAATTTAATCTATTTTAAAAAGGAAGGAAATAAAATGTTTATCAAATGAATTAAAGCAGAGTTTTATTCACAAATTTTTGAAGTTTATTTTCTAATGGTGAAAACTAGAAAATTCTAATCCATGGATATTGCAACTCAATTGAGAATTCAAGAAATGAAAACAACTAATAACTCAAACATTACAACTAAATCCAATTCATATAATTAAGATTTATTGGAAGAGCTTTTGGAAAAGATTAAGTGTAGTGTATGAGGATCTCCTATAACATGAAATGAAATACTAAAATAATAACTCAAACCTTACAACTGAATCCAATTCATACAATTGAGATTTATTGGAAGAGATTTAGAAAAGGATTAAGTGTAGTGTGTGAGGATCTACTATAACATGAAATGAAATACTAAAACAATAACTCAAACCTTACAATTGAATCCAATTCATATAATTGAGATTTATTGGAAGAGCTTTAGAAAAGGATTAAGTGTAGTGTATGAGGATCTCCTATAACATGAAATGAAATATTAAAACAATAACTCAGACTTTACAACTAAATCCAATTCATATAATTAAGATTTATTGAAAGAGCTTGAGAAAAATATTAAGTGTAATGTATGAGGATCTCCTATAACATGAAATGAAATACTGAAACAATAACTCATACTTTACAACTAAATCCAATTCATATAATTAAGATTTATTGGAAGAGCTTGAGAAAATGATTAAGTGTAATGTATGAGGATCTCCTAGATAATTACTGTATCTACAAGTCACTAACCATTTCAATTTAAGATTTAGATGGTCTTTACTTGGTCGAGCACCGTAACTGTTTAACCATAAAAGACAAGAAATGAAACCTAAGCAACTAATGCACTTGTGAGTCACTATCCATTCATTTAACAGACTTTACTCTGTTGGATACAATAATTGCAATTTATGAAAGTAGTAAAGAAAATACATAGAAATGCTTAAACAGAAACCAGAATGAACTTATCTAGAAAATGCATGAAACCTCCTCGAATAACAGGGGCCTTTTGATACCAATTCGGTGTAATCCTTATCTCCTTGAAGATGTGATCAAAACAACATCAAATAACTTCTTTATTGATAAACTCACAAATCTACATCCCATTCCATCTCAAACCTTGTTACAAAACATGCTATAATCCTTTATCTTCTTCTCCTATTTTTTCACACCCATGATAGGAGAAAACTTCCCCTATTTATAAAAAAATATGAGAAGTTATCTCATTAATGAGAGTCCATGAATCTCTCCCTCTATCTCTAGAGTTACAATAAAAATAGGAATTGATAAGACACATGTCTTTTTAGAGTTTCAATACAAAATAGGAAGTGAGACACATATCTTCTTAGAGTTTTAATACAAAAAGGAAATGAAACACATATCCTCATGATCCCATGATTTTCTCCACTCAAATTTGAATTTGGTTTTGGTAGGCCACATAAAGGTCTTTTAGAAGCTTTATTTTGACCTACACATGGCAACAATCTCATCCCACTTGTTAGTTATAAGCATATGCACATTATTTCTATTTTTTAACCACAAATTCACTTAAAAATGCTAAGAATTAATAAAGTTTGGAAAAAAATAAATGTAACCCAATAGTGGTAATGGTAAAGTAAATGTAACGAAATGGAGGTGGAGTGAAGGTGGTAATATGGAAATATAAGTGAAAATGTAATGGAAGTGAATGACAATTTCAAGGCCCAACAGCTGCGCAATATGTCTTGCCTTGGAATTCAAAGGAACCCACACGCAAAATGGAGAATAAGTTCTTTTGGATAGGTTTTGAGATGAGTCTACACATAATGATTAGTCATAAGCCAAGGATATCACCGAGTCTGTTCAAATAATATCGCCAGAGTGCTAAGTTTAAGGCATATTTTCACCATGTACATATATGTGTGAAGAAGGACCTTGCAAAGGTATGGTACGAGCTTCCGTACTTAGTGACTGAGGATGACATCGCCCACATTTTTAGTCAGTTTCCAAGTGAATAATTAGTTCCCTCCACAAAAGGGGTGGAAATAGAATAGGCAGGCACTAGTGGCGCAAAGGATGGTACCTCAGGTATGAAGACTGGCAAGAAAGATTCTAGGAAGTAGTGCAAGAAGGTCACCTTTGATACCGATCAGGAAGATGAGAAAGAGGTAGAATCAAAGACGGAGAAGGATGATTTGGAGATAGGAGGAGGCGATGATGAGGGTGGTGCCGACATGTTTGTAGATCCAGCAGGCCCCACCTCCCCTTACATCATCAAGAGAAGACAAAAACTCGGTACAGGAGGTGTGCAGAAAAATATGAAATTAGATAAGTCTACTGGAGAAGAGTATATGATCCTCACTGAGGGGGGCTTCCAAGAGATTGTTGATATTGTCCATCATGTCACTAAGCAAATTTGGGGAAATATTGAGGACCAATACAAGGGTGTATTGGCATAGGTCCACAAGGGCCTCAAATAATTGTAGATGAAAAGAAGCACAATTCAAGCGAGCATAACCCAGGCGAGTGTGTTTCAGGAGAGTGCAACTCAAGCGAGCGTAGCCTAGGTGAGTGTTGGGAAAAATACTGAGACGGGGGGGGGGGGGTGAATCAGTATTTAGTGCAGACAATAAAAATTTTTACTTTTTTCTTTCTAAAAACCCATACGCTACTTTCCTGAAGCAAACTCGCGTATATACGCGGATATCTAATTATGCATTTAATTCTTAACTTAGATCATTGCATTATTCATTCATCAGATGTTTTAGAAAATAGTAAATAGGTGCAGAAAGAACAAAATAATCATCACACATAAGCAACACACATGAACACCAGGATTTTAGGTGGAAACCCAATTCGGGAGAAAACCACCGCTGCCTTCGTCTCAGTCTTCAATATTTATTATAAAGAAAACTTCTTACAACCATGTACTGGCACAAACTCATACCAGCACGCAGGCACCCACCTATAGAAGGCTACAACCTTCTCTCGTTTACCAGCCTCTCCTGGAAGGGAGGTACAACCCTCTGTACTCATTTACCAGCCTCTCCTGGAAGGGAGCTACGACCCACTGCTCTCGTTTACCAGCCTCTCCTGGAAGGGAGCTACAACCCCCTGACTGAAGGCTTCGACCCTCAGCACCATTGCAGACCATGTTTCATCAATTTTCAAACTGGATCAAACAGCTTCAACACAACCCTTCACTTATCAATAATCATACTTTTCCCATTGCTTCATACAGAACAGTGAGACCACTGTAACCAGAATTTCAGAGCTAACCCAGACTTCAGAATAGATATGTAGATGTAAAATTAACCTAGAACTTCATTAATTAAAATATCATACGCTACTTTTATTCATTGAAGTCGCGTGTATACGCGCTTTCATGCAGACCAACCCACGTGTGCATTCTTCAGAAAACCCTAACTGCTCATACGCGCTTTTCATTCATCTAACCCGCGTATATACGCGCCTTTCATGAATCGAACCTGCGTATAGATTTGTAACTTTTTAGGACTGTGCAGCTCTTCAGATCAGATAGAAAACTCAGAATTCATCCTTCACTTCAGCAAAGATTCACCAGATCACAGATCTAAACATTTATTCATCAGATTTAGAATATACATAGACATTTCAGATCTGGAGATCCCTCTTCATTATTTTCTTCATGGGTGCATTAATTCAGATCAGTCATTCAACTGTTACCCATTCCATACAGATATACTTTAGAGTGAAGTATTCATTAGAGCCCAGACACTTGCACACCCTTTGCACAATGATCTTCTTCTCCTTATATAGGTTTAGCCTTTATCAATACCATGAGCCAAAACCACACTTCTTCCGATGGTATTCCTGGAGGGGATCAAATAGATAATCCAGCGCTCAATACCATGGGTCAATACCATGGTAAAGTCCCCTGGTTTTAAAAATTTAGAGCGCAATTAGGCATACGCGACTTGGCACGTACTTTTCCGCGTGCATACGCTACTTCTCCTAAACAAACCCACATATGCTTTGTGATACACACTTTACATCATTGTTCTGACCCTTACTGATATTTCTTTCTCTGGTACTTCTGAGCTGCTTGCGGAACATCAGATTTACATCATTAATAAACTCGTCAAGCATCAAAGAAGACTTCATCAAGTAGGTTGCCATCATCTTCATCAAGTGGGTTGCCATCAAGGACAACACATTGCATCATATTGCCAACAATCTCCCCCTTTCAACTTGATGGCAACCATGATGGTGTTTGATCACCACAACAGATAGATACATTGATTATAACCATTATACAAACATAATGATGCTCTCCCCCTATTAAGACACCATGTTACTCTCCCCCTTTGACATCAAGGGCAAAGGGCAGATCAAAACTAAAGCAAGGTTTTTCTTCTCATGTAGAAAGAAGAGCTCTGTAGATCTGATGTGCACTGAAGTTACCATGCTCCCCCTGAGTTCATGCTAAATCTTCAAACATATTTTTCAATGAAGAACATGACTCTATGACCTTTCCTATCACCAAGGACTCAGACTTACATCAAAAATCCAACCAAGTGGATTTACATATGTGACTCAAGTACCCAACCAAGTGGGTTTACACATTTTGAATGAATTACCCAATAAAGTGGGTTTACAAATTTGAACAAGTCCTTACATGACTGAATATTACAATTTTTACATCATTACAAATATGACCTTTTATAACCAATACCAAAAAGACCTCAAGAAAGAGATCATATTTCATAATCATCATAATGCCAACAATGCATTACGCTCAGCAAGACTAATGCTCCCCCTTAGCTTGTGCATCCTGAACACTTTCAACAGTAAATCATCAAGGCATATTTACCCAATATCAGAGAATAAAACAGAAATATAAGAACTGGAACACCACCAGAGACACCAAACATCTTCAGAGATACCAAACATCACCATAGTTTGTGCTGAAGAAAGCTGACCCCAAGTAAAATTTGTCAGCAACAAACCATGCGTGGTTTTCTTTGCATAAACTCGCGTATATATGCGACTTTAGTTCAGGAAACCTGTGTATCCAATTTAATCTTCTGAATTTAAGAAGTTTTGATTTTCTGCAAGGTAGAGACTACTCTCAGCTTTAGTCTGAGATATTCGAACGCTTCTCTGGGCAGAGGTTTGGTAAATATATCAGCAACTTGTTCTTTGGAGGGAACATACTCCAAATTCACCTTTTGTTCAAGCACTTGTTCACGTAAGAAGTGATACTTGATGGGAATGTGCTTGGTCTTGGAATGCATAACAGGATTCTTTGAAATAATGATGGCACTTGTATTATCACACATAATGGAGACAGGAGGTGTGCACTTGATTTGAAAGTCTTGTAAGTTTGCATCATCTAAAGAAGTTGTGTGCAACATGATGCGGCAGCCACATATTCTGCTTCTGCTGTAGATAAGTCAATAGATTTTTTCTTCTTGCTGAGTGGTAGAATTTTGTAAACCAGCTGTAGCTGCTTTTAGATAATTTGGTGCCAAAGCTTGAGAGGATTCTTCGGTATATCCAAGACCTGTCTTTATAAGAGGAGAACGTTGTACCTTGATAATCACATCTAAGGTTTTAGATCCTTTAGCAAATTTAAAATTCAGAGTCTTTACTTTCTCAAAATATTTTCTTACACTTACCACTTCACATTCTAATTTCTCATTGATTTTCTTTGCTTCTTCAACCTGCTTTTCCAGAGTCTCGATGGTTATTTTCCTTTCTTCTAAGAGAATTTTACATTCTTCTAAGAGAATTTTTCTTTCTTCTAAGCGTATTTTGAGTTGATTGTTTTCTTCAAGAAAATCATTGTCCTCTAGAGCATCCAAAAAAGTATCATTTTCTTCTCTAGATTCAAATGCCATGAGAAGTCTAAGATCTTGTTCACATTCTTCCTCACTATCAGATAACCCATCACTGTCTTCATGAGTATAGTAACTTTTTCTAGCGTTAAACCGATTCTTATTCCTTCTTGCTAATTCCTTCCCTTTTGCAGGTGTTTCTTTATGAGGACACTTAGCAGCATAATGACCAACTCTTCCACACTCAAAACATTTGAAGGGAAGCTTACCTCTGAATCGTCCTGTGCCAAGTTGTAGTTTCTTTACAAAATTTGCCTCATCTTCTTATGAGATATATCCTGACCCTTCTGCTTCTTGTACTTCTTTCCCTTTTGTAGAAGCTTTAAAAATGGCTTCTTTGACTTCAGATGGTCCTCCTCTCCTCATTTCATATGCAGTCAGTATGCCATGAAGTTGCACAATAGTAAGATTTTGAAGATCCTATTTTTCTTCAAGAGCAGAAACTTTTGACTCAAATTTTGTCGTGACTGATCTTAAAATTTTCTCAACCAAAGTAGCTTCGGTTATTGTTTCTCCCAAATTTTTCATATGATTTACAAAATCATCAAGACGTAAAAATAAACTGGCAATACTCTCATCACTATGCATCTTTAAATTTTCATATTCAATTCTGAGAGTTTGGAGTTTTGCACTTTTTACCTTTGTATCACCTTCATAACTTAAAATGATTTTGTCCCATATTTCCTTTGCTGTATTCAGTTGCATGACTTTGACAAATTCTGATTTAGTTAGACTTCCTGTTATAGCATTGACCTCTTTTGCATTTGATTCATAATTCTTCCTTTCAGTTGGATCTGTTGGTGGAGCAGCTGGATATTGATATCCTTGTTCAACAATGGCCCATACATCTGCTCCCATAGATTGAAGATAGGATATCATCCTCATTTTCCAGAAGATTAAATTACTTCCGTTGAAGAGCAGAGGCTTGATATATGTTGTTCCCTCTTGGTTGCTCATCTTGCTTGATCTGCCTTCTAGCGGCTAAGCTTTTTCAGAAGGACCTGCTCTGATACCAATTGTTGGGAAAAATACTGAGAGGGGGGGGGTGAGTAATTATTTAGTGCAGACAATAAAACTTTTTACTTTTTTCTTTCTAAAAACCCATACGCTAATTTCCTGAAGCCAACTCGCATATATACGCGGATATCCTTTATGGAACTCGCGTATTTCCGGAGATCTAATTATGAATTTAGTTCTTAACTTAGATCATTACATTATTCATTCATCAAACGTTTTAGAAAACAGTAAACAGGTGCAGAAAGAACAGAATAATCATCACACATAAGCAACACACATGAACACCAGGATTTTAGGTGGAAACCCAATTCGGGAGAAAACCACCGCTGTCGTCGTCTCAGTATTCAATATTTATTATAAAGAAAACTTCTTACAACCATGTACTGGTGCAGACTCATACCAGCACGTAGACACCCATCTGCAGAAGGCTACAACCTTCTCTCGTTTACCAGCCTCTCCTGGAAGGGAGCTACAACCCCCTGTACTCATTTACCAGCCTCTCCTGGAAGGGAGCTATGACCTCCTACTCTCGTTTACGAGCCTCTCCTGGAAGGGAGCTACAACCCCACGAGGCGAAGGGCCGACCCTCGGCTACCTTAGGCCACATTTCATCAGATTTTCAAACTGGATCAAACAGCTTCAACACAACCCTTCACTTATCAACAATCATACTTTTCCCATTGCTTCATACAGAACAGTGAGACCACTGTAACCAGAATATCAGAGCTAACCCAGACTTCAGAATAGATATGCAAATGTAAACTTAACCCAAAACTTCATTAATTCAAAATATCATACGCTACTTTTATTCATTGAAGTCGCGTGTATACGCGCTTTCTTGTAGACCAACCCGCGTATACATCTGTGCATTCTTTAGAAAACCCTAACTGCTCATACGTGCCTTTCATTCATCTAACTCGTGTGTATACGCGCCTTTTATGAAGCGAACCCGCGTATAGATTTGTAACTTTTTAGGACAGTGCAGTTGTTCAGATCAGATAGACAACTCATAATTCATCCTTCACTTCAGCAAAGATTTGCCAGATCACAGATCTAAACATTCCTTCATCAGATTTAGAATATACATAGACATTTCAGATCTAGAGATCCCTCTTCATTATTTTCTTCATGGGTGCATTAATTTAGATCAATCATTCAACTGTTACCTATTCCACACAGATATACTTTAGAAGTGAAGTATTCATTAGAGCCCAGTTAACTTACACACCCTTTGCACAATGATCTTCTTCTCCTTATATAGGTTTAGCCTTTATCAATACCATGAGCCAAAACCACATCACTTCCGATGGTATTCCTAGACGGGATCAAATAGACAATCCAACACTCAATACAATGGGTCAATACCATGGTAAAGTCCCCTGGTTTTACAAATTTAGAGTGCAATTAGGCATACGCGACTTGGCACGTACTTTTTCACGTGCATACGCTACTTCTCCTAAACAAACCCACGTATGCTCTGTGATACACATTTTACATCATTGTTCTGTCCCTTACTGATATTTCTTTCTCTGGTACTTCTGAGGTGCTTGTAGAACATCAGATTTACTTCATTAATAAACTCATCAAGCATTAAAGACAACTTCATCAAGTAAGTTGTCATCATCTTCATCAAGTGGGTTTCCATCAAGGACAACACATTGCATCATATTGCCAACAATCTCCCCCTTTGGACTTGATGGCAACCAACCATGATGGTGTTTGATCACCAAAACAGATAGATACATTGATTATAACCATTATACAAACACAATGATGCTCTCCCCCTATTCAAACACCATGTTACTCTCCCCCTTTGACATCAAGGGAAAAGGGCAGATCAAAACTAAAGCAAGGTTTTTCTTCTCTTGTAGAAAGAAGAGCTCTATAGATCTGATGTGCACTGAAGTTACCATGCTCCCCCTGAGTTCATGCGGAATTTTCAAAAAAAAAATTCAATGAAGTACATGAATCTATGACCTTTCCTATCACCAAGGACTCATACTTACATCAGAGATCCAACCAAGTGGATTTACATATGTGACTCAAGTACCCAAGCAAGTGGGTTTACACATTTTGAATCAATTACCCAATAAAGTGGGTTTACAAATTTGAACAAGTCCTTACATGACTGAATATTACAATTTTTACGTCATTACAAATATGAACTTTTATAACCAATACCAAAACAAATACCTCAAGAAAGAGATCATATTTCAGAATCATCATAATGCCAACAATGCATTACGCTCAACAAGACTAATGCTCCCCCTTAGCTTGTGCATCCTGAACACTTTCAATAGCAAATCATCAAGGAAAGTTTACCCAATATCAGAGAATAAATAGAAATATAAGAACTGGAACACCACCAGAGACACCAAACATCATCAGAGATACCAAACATCACCATAATTTGTGCTGAAGAATGCTGACCCAAACAAAATTTGTCAGCTACCAACCATACGCGGTTTTCTGTGTATGAACTCGCGTATATACACGACTGTCTTTCAAGAAACCCGCGTATCCAATTTAATCTTCTGAATTTTAATCAGATCTGATCCTCTACATGGCAAAGACTACTCCCAGCTTCTGTCTAAGATATTCGAACGCTTCCCTGAGCAGAGGTTTGGTAAATATATCATCAACTTGTTCTTTGGAGGGAACATACTCCAACTTCACCTTTTGCTCAAGCACTTGTTCACGTAAGAAGTGATACTTGATGGGAATGTGCTTGGTCTTGGAATGCATAACATGATTCTTTGAGATACTGATGACGCTTGTATTATCACACATAATGGAGATAGGAGGTGAACATTTAATTTGAAAGTCTTGTAAAGTTTTCATCATCCAAAGAAGTTGAGTGCAACATGATGCAGCAGCTACATATTCTGCTTCTGCTGTAGATAAAGAAATAGAGTTTTGCTTCTTGCTGAGTGGCAGAATTTTGTAAACCAGCTGTAGCTGCTTTTAGATAATTTGGTGCTGAAGCTTGAGAAGATTCTCCAGTATATCCAATACCTGTCTTTATAAGAGGATAACATTGTACCTTGATAATCTCATCTAAGGTTTCAGATCCTTTAGCAAATTTAAAATTCAGAGTCTTTACTTTCTCAAACTCTTTTCTTACGCTTACCACTTCACATTCTAATTTCTCATTGAGTTTCTTTGCTTCTTCAACCTGCTTTTCCAGAGTCTCGATGGTTATTTTCCTTTCTTCTAAGAGAATTTTACATTCTTCTAAGAGAATTTTTCTTTTCTTCTAAGCCAATTTTGAGTTGATTGTTTTCATCAAGAAAATCGTTGTCTTCTAGAGCATCCATAGAAGTATCATTTTCTTCTCTAGATTCCTTTTCAAATGCCATTAGAAGTCTAAGATCTTGTTCACATTCTTCCTCACTATTAGATAACCCATCAATGTCTTCATGAGTATAGTAACTTTTCTAGTGCTAAAGCGATTCTTATTCCTTCTTGTAACTTCCTTCCCCTTGTTATGTGTTTCTTTATGAGGACACTTAGCAGCATAATGACCAACTCTTCCACACTCAAAACATTTGAAGGGAAGCTTACCTCTGAATCGTCCTGTGCCAAGTTGTAGTTTCTTTACAAAATTTGCCTCATCTTCTTCTGAGATATATCCTGACCCTTCTGCTTCTTGTACTTCTTTCCCTTTTGTAGAAGCTTTAAAAATGGCTTCTTTGACTTCATATGTTCCTCCTCTCCTCATTTCATATGCAGTCAGTATGCCATGAATTTTCACTATAGTAAGATTTTGAAGATCCTGTTTTTCTTCAAGAGCCGAAACTTTTGACTCAAATTTTTCCGTTAGTGATCTTAAAATTTTCTCAACCAAAATAGCTTCAGTTATTGTTTCTCCCAGATTTTTCATACGATTTACAACATCATCAAGACGTAAAAAGAAACTGGCAATACTCTCATCACTATGCATCTTTAAATTTTCATATTCAATTCTGAGAGTTTGGAGTTTTGCACTTTTTACCTTTGCATCACCTTCATAACTCAGAATGATTTTGTCCCATATTTATTTTGCTGTATTCAGCTGCATGACTTTGAAAAATTCTAATTCTGTTAGACTTCCTGTTATAGCATTGACCGCTTTTGCATTTGATTCATAATTCTTCCTTTCAGTTGGATCTGTTGGTGTAGCAGCTGGATATTGATATCCTTGTTCAACAATGGCCCATACATCTGCTCCCATAGATTGAAGATAAGATCTCATCCTCATTTTCCAGAAGATTAAATTACCTCCGTTGAAGAGCGGAGGCTTGATAAATGCTGTTCCCTCTTGATTGCTCATCTTGCTTGATCTTCCTTCTAGCGGCTAAGCTTTTTCAGAAGGACCTGTTCTGATACCAATTTTTGGGAAAAATATTGAGAGGGGGGGGTGAATCAGTATTTAGTGCAGATAATAAAACTTTTTACTTTTTTATTTCTAAAAACCCATACGCTACTTTCCTGAAGCCAACTCGCATATATACGCGGATATCCTTACAGAACTCGCGTATGTCCAGAGATCTAATTATGCATTTAATTCTTAACTTACATCATTCCATTATTCATTCATCAAATGTTTTATCAAACAGTAAACAGGTGCAGAAAGAACAGAATAATCATCACACATGAACACCAGGATTTTAGGTGGAAACCCAATTCGGGAGAAAACCACCGTTGCCGTCATCTCAGTCTTCAATATTTGTTATAAAGAAAACTTCTTACAACCATGTACTGGCGCAGACTCATATTAGCATGCAGAAATCCACCTGTAGAAGGCTACAACCTTCTCTCGTTTACCAGCCTCTCCTAGAAGGGAGCTACAACCCCCTGTACTCGTTTACCAGCCTCTCCTGGAAGGGAGCTACGACCCCCTGCTCTTGTTTACCAGCCTCTCCTGGAAGGGAGCTACAACCCCCTGACTGATGGCTTCGAATCTCAGCACCACTGCAGACCACGTTTCATCAATTTTCATAATGGATCAAACAACTTCAACACAACCCTTCAGTTATCAACAATCATACTTTGCCCATTGCTTCATACAGAACAGTGAGACCACTGTAACCAGAATTTCAGAGCTAACCCAGACTTCATAATAGATATGCAGATGTAAACTTAACCCAGAACTTCATTAATTCAAATATCACATGCTACTTTTATTCATGGAAGTCGCGTGTATATGGGCTTTCATGCAGACCAACCCGCGTGTGCATTCTTCAGAAAACCCTAACTGCTCATACGGGATTTTCATTCATTTAACCCGCGTATATACGCGCCTTTCATGAATCGAACCCGCGTATAGATTTGTAACTTTTCAGGACTGTGCAGTTCTTCAGATCAGATAGACAACTCAGAATTCATCCTTCACTTCAGCAAAGATTCGCCAGATCACAGATCTAAACATTTCTTCATTAGATTTAGAATATACATAGACATTTCAGATCTGGAGATCCCTCTTCATTATTTTCTTCATGGGTGCATTAATTCAGATCAATCATTCAACTGTTACCCATTCCATACAGATATACTTCAGAGTGAAGTATTCATTAGAGCCCAGCCACTTACACACCCTTTCCACAATGATCTTCTTCTCGTTATATAGGTTTAGCCTTTATCAATACCATGAGCCAAAACCACACTTCTTCCGATGGTATTCCTGGACGAGATCAAATAGATAATCTAGCGCTCAATACAATGGGTCAATACCATGGTAAAGTCCCATGGTTTTACAAATTTAGAGCGCAATTAGGCATACGCTTCTTGGCATGTACTTTTCTGCATGCATATGATACTTCTCCTAAACAAACCCGCGTATGCTTTGTGATACACAATTTACATCATTGTTCTGACACTTACTGATATTTCTTTCTCTGGTACTTCTGAGCTGCTTGTGGAACATCATATTTACATCATTAATAAACTCATCAAGCATCAAAGACGACTTCATCAAGTAGGTTGCCATCATCTTCATCAAGTGGGTTGCCATCAAGGACAACACATTGCATCATATTGCCAACAATCTCCCCCTTTGGACTTGATGGCAACCATGATGGTGCTTGATCACCACAATAGAAAGATACATTGAT